>CAVLGL010000085.1:37610229-38210229 GCA_963668995.1 Parnassius mnemosyne
AAAAAGGAACCCTTATAGGATCACTTTGTTGTCCGTCTGTCTGTCTGTCTATCTGTCAAGACCATTTTTCTCAGGAACGCGTAGCGGTATCAAGCTGAAATTCATATGAAATACTCAAGTGTACTGTCCCTTGGAGACGTGAAAAAATCAAACTTCTAAGCTAACGCAATCAAAAGATACAGCCGTTTATGCCGCAAATTTTCGACATTCGCAAGGGAATCAGGGAATCAAAACCTACAGGGTACTTCCCGTGAACTCAGAATCTTAAAATTTGGTACGAAGCAACGCATTGTAGCACAGATAAAGGAAAAATTGCGAAAAGCATAAATTTTTAGTTACATCATATAATAAAAATATTTTTAATAATTTTAAACTACGGATTTGTGCGGAACCCTCGGAGCGCGAGGCCAACTCGCACTTGGCTGGTTTTTTAGCTGTAGAGATACTCAACCGAGAAAAAATGTTTTCGAAGCAATGGATGCAGATGTTACATCAGAACCATGTCTAATTGCAATGTATAGTACGGGTCTGTGTTGGGCAGTACACGTATGATAGTGAAGCTGGTGCGTTTTTTAGCATTTTGCTCTTGTTTTTTTCTGTGATGTGTGGTATTTTGGTTATTATATATCAATAAATAATTATTTATTGATTCTTTACTGTACACTACAATATAGAAAACGAGTAGAGTACAAAATACAATACAAAGGTATATCTACAACATTCGGTCTTATCACTCTGGAAGTGATCTCTTCCATATTAACTTTACAGAGAGAACTGATGCAAACAATGGTTAAAATAGAGGGAGTGTCTATACACTCCCTCTATTATCTATATATGATGTAAATAAGATATGTCCAAATGATATCCAATATGATAAAGTAATTAAATGAGAAGAGTACGTAAAAGGTAATGCAATTTACCTAATGGCATTCTAAGTGATACGATTTAACAAGCTTTTTAAAAGAATGAAAAGATTTAGCACGATAAATGTGGTAAGATAAAGAGATCCAAAAACGCACAGCAGTGACAGTAAAGGATTTCACAAAAAAGGGAGCAGTGGAAGGAGTAAACAGCGCGCCATACAAAGCGTTTTACATACATGACTGACCGTTACAACCTACTAAAAGTCCACTGCTGAAATAAGGCTTCTCGTTAGATTATATCATAGGGGTAGTTTTATGTTTTCTAGTCGTTTCTAGGAATATCTCCTGGATTGTTTTTTTTCTGTCGCCTCTTACGACACCCACGGGATGATATGAGGTAGTAATAGTGGATATTCTCACACCGCCATTACACGGTACCACATGTACATATTATATATAACATTTAGGACAAATCAAGACCCAGAACAATTATTTGTAGGCTAAACAATTCTTGTTCCGTGCGGGTTTTGAACCCGCGGTCCCTTAAAGTTGCAGTCAAGAAGCTTGACCACTGTGCTTCCGATCTCTAAAACAATTATTTATAGTACATAAATTTCTATAAATAACCTAAATGTTGGTGGTAAGCGCTTTACAAATGTCAAAAGTGTTTATTTATCTGTGGCAGATTACTCATTAAATTTGTAAACAATAGCTCTACGTATTTGTCGCCAAAAACGAATTAAAAACGATTTAGTGAAATGTCAAAAGTAGTTTAAAACAAAGATTTAGTAACAATAAACAAGAACAAGTGTTATCCAGTGCTAAATCTATCCAATACTATAAAAAACAGTTGAAAACAGTTGTGTAAAATTATCTGCGTAAACTAAATAAATACTATGCAAAACATAGGTGATAGTGATAGAAAGGTATAAGTGAGCCTAATTACACGCAAACAAACAGTGCATGAGCTAAAACAATTGTCATCATAAAACTTTATTTACATATATTAAAACTAGTACATTTCAAATTTATATATTATATACCCGCTGTCTTCACACATAAAAAGACTGTACGAAAAACGCCATCTAGTGGAAAGTAGTGAAATTGCAAATTATAATATAAATAGCGATATCTAGTTTGGAACACAAGAATTAATAACAACGCATCATATCTGCTGTCTATTCAACTTTTATCCACCACATGCGGGTGCGGTCAATTATATTAAACATGAACACTGAGAAAAATAAATTTGCAGGTTATACAACCTGCAAGCAAGTAATACCCGGAAGAAATCTTTCTTGTGTAAAGTGCTTGTCTATGTAAAAATTATTATAACTTAAAATGCGCAAGTATTACGGTAAAATATTTTTACAATATTATGCCAGCTGAAAGGAAACAAAATTAGGAATGTCAGGCTTGTCGTTACAAAATACCAAAAATTACGAATCCAAATACCCCTATAAAGTCCTTACTTCAAAATAACGAATTAGCAGATCCAAACGTAACGTTCGAGAAAAAATCTAGAAATGAACATATTAACATAAGTGCTAGCGATATTAGCATAGATGATATAGCGGAAAACACTCTTCTGAGTCAAACCATTGAGAAAAATGCAAGTACCACAGCAACAACACTCACAGAAGACGTGGGAATTAGCACATCGCTAATGCTAGAACAAATTGGTAGTTTATTGGATACTAAACTGGAGCGCATGAAAACTTATAAACTTTCAGATGTAAGGAGCATAATTAAAGATGAAATTAACAATTCTTTAAAAGATTTTAAAAATGAATTAAAAAACGATCTAAACAGTAAATTAATAAATTCTCAAAAGCAACTTCAAGAAGAAATAAATAATCCCAACAAAAAAATTATGAACATTGAAGTAGAACTCTGCAATTTTAAAAACTCAAAGACAATAGTACTCTATGGCCTCACAGAAGGGTACTTTGAGACTGAAAACGAGCTACGAGGTCGTGTTTCAAGGTTGTTCCATGATATATTAAACATAAATATATGCCCTTACATAGAACAAATCGAATGCCTTGGGAGACGTGGAAACCGTCGGCGGCCTCTTGCGATAGAATTAATAAGTAAACAGATGTCCGATTTTGTAATTAACAATGCGATCAAGTTTAAAAATACTGGATTATCCATTGGAAAATTCGTCAGTGGAAGAACGCTAGAATAAAGGAAGGAACTCATCAGAAATATGAAAAAGGCGTCGAAAAAACTCATCAGAGGACAAATGGACAAGATGTGTATATAAAAAATAATAAACTTTATGTTGATGGGAAACTATACACAAATACATGTAAATTTACAACTACAAACCGGACGGAAGGCCCAAGCAAGCCCTTTGTGGGGGCCCAAGCCCCCACAAAGGGCGTCGATATTCCTGATTCTACCCCACTAGCTTCTATACAATACCAAAAACAATCTTTACCAGATGCCATGCCACATAACTCTACTACGTGTCAGCAGATCGGGACATTTCAAAAATAATTTCAATAAGTACTCACAGTATTGGTAATAAATTGATTTACTTGTTACTCGAGTTGAGAATAGGGATTACCTTAGTTAAAGCATTTTTAAATAGTTACTTTTGTTAAATAAGTAATATGTGCCAATATGAAATAAAATATAAATATTTATTATTTATTTATTTGTAGTGTTTCCATGTTTTTTATTTACTATAGATATGTGCCAAACCCCCACCCTAAGCGTGGCAACTATGGCAAATACCACCCTATGAATGAAAGTAACAAAGAAACGGCCCCAGTCCCCGGCGGCCCCGCTATTCCTGGCTACGGTGGCGACCATGGTAACGGCAGGGCAGAGGGTGCTAAGAATCTCCGGTTGATGTTCGGTTGCCACCTAAGACGACTCGACCTGGCAACATACAACGCACGCACCCTGAGGACCGACGAGAAGATCGTGGAGCTGGAAGAAGAGATAGCCAAGTTACGCTGGCATATTATAGGATTATCCGAAGTCAGAAGAAAAGGTGAGGACACGGTAATCCTCGAATCCGGCAACTTGCTCTATCACCTGGAGGGCGACCGTCTGTCCCAAGCAGGTATCGCATTTATCGTCTACAAGTCTCTCGTTAACAACGTTGTAAAGATTGAGAATTTGTCGACGAGGGTTGCGCACTTTATACTCAGAATCACCAAACGGTAATCGCTAAAGGTCATACAGGTTAGCCACAGGTACAGGTAGAGCCACGCGGCATATTATCCTGTCGCACGGATGGGCCGGCTCGAACCGGGTTAGTACCTCGACCTCACAGAAAACCAGCGTGAAGTAGAGGTTTACCTCTGCGTTTCGCTTGGTGAGTGCAGGTGGCCGGAGGCCCTTTTTACTGGAAATGAGGCATTCCATCTTAGTCCTCACGGGTGACAACGCATCTACATTTTGATTTGTTAAAGAGGATAGATGTAGATGTCTATGGGCCGCAGCAACCACTTACCATCAGGTGGATTGTGTGCCCGTTTGTCACCCTTATCCTATAAAAAAAATGGAGAAAGAGGGACTCTTTATGATGAACTCTTTCTTCCAGAAACGGCCCCACAGTTAGTGGACCTAGTCGAGCCCAGACGATTCCACAAAAAATGAGATTGACTTCATTATGACGACCAGACTGTTCAGTGATTTCTCCGTGATCGCGAGGGTAAAAACTAGTAGCGATCACCGAATGATCAGAGGCACACTGAACCTAAACGTTAAGTTGGAGAGGTCTCGTCTGATGAAGTCAACGCTCCCTCCCACTCGTGCTCTGCTGCAAAGTCCCGAAACGATTTAGCTCGAGTTACAAAACCATTTTCAGTACCTAGAAAACTGCAATGAAGTGGACGATATGAATGACAAGCTCGTGGAAACTGTCCATGCGGTCGGAGCTAAGTTCTGCAAGACCCGCCTCAGAAGAACACAAAAACTCTCCGTTCACACTCTCAATCTCATGGCTGTTAGACGGGAGATGAAACTACATTCTTCAACAGATTTGACAGCATACAGGCAACTGAACAGACAGATCTCCAAATGCATGCGGCGTGACTTACGCAACTTCAATACAGCTCGTACTGAAGAAGCGATCGAACGGCTCCAAAGTCTTTGCTAGAGATCTGTCTGCCAGAAAGAGCCAACTGTCGAAGCTAAAGACCGAGTGTGGCGGCATCGTTTCCGGGGCACCTGAGATTTTGAGTGAGATTGAGAGGTTCTATGGGCAGCTGTACACGTCATCGTTGGAGCCACATGCAAGTGTGAGTAACGATCCAAGAGCGAGTCTTATCCCACACTATTCCGAAGACGTCAGTCTGAGCGAGATTAGAATGGCTCTCCAGCACCATAAAAACGGCCAGTACCCAGGCGAGGATGGAATTACAGCGCAGCTTCTGAAAGTTGATGGAAGAACGGTACTTGAAGTCCTTCAGAAGCTCTTTAATTCCGTCCTACATGGTGGCATTACACCGGAGGCGTGGTGCAGAAGTGCGGTGGTCTTGTTCTTCAAGAAAGGTGACAACGCTCTTTGAAGAACTACAGACCGATTTCCCTTCCGAGCCGCGTCTACTTGCTGTTTTCGAGTGTCATTAAGAATCGTCTCGCACGCATACTTGACGATTTCCAGCCTCCTGAACATGCCGGTTTCCGAAAGGGCTTTAGCACCATAGACCACATACATACCCTTCGGCAAATTGTATAGAAGTCCGAAGAGTACAATTTGCCACTATGTCTGGCGTATGTGGACTATGAGAAAGCCTTTGATTCCGTCGAAGTTTGGGCGGTGCTGCAGTCCCTTCAGCAGTGCCAAGTTGACTGTCGGTAAATCAAAGTGCTGAAGTGTTTGTACAGTAGCGCTACGATGGCTATCCGAGTACAGAACCAGAGTACGAAACCTATTCAATTGCAGAGAGTTGTAAGACAGGGTGACGTTATATCCCCGAAACTCTTTAACGCTGCATTGGAAAACATTTTCAAGCTTCTGGACTGGAAAGGATACGGTATTAATATCAATGGCGAGTACATCACTCACCTTCGATTTGCCGACGATATAGTCCCTAGTCCTTGAGCCGTGGTAGCACAGATGAATAGCGCTTGCTGTAAGCTTCACAGTACTCGAGCAACCCGGGATCGATCCCCGTCGGCAGCAATGAATTTGTTAATTGCAATTTTAAGTGCTGATTTACCACGTGCTCGGCGGTGACGGAAAACATCGTGAGGAAACCTGCATGTCTGAGAAATAAGAAAAAATATATATTTCGAAGACATGTGAAGTTCGCCAACACACATTGAGGCAGCGCGGCGTATATTTCCTTGCCCTAAAACCCTCTCAGAAATGAGAGGAGGCCTGTGCCCAGCAGTGGGACGTAAATAGGCTGCAACTTTACTACTAACTTTATAGTCCTTATGGCGGACTCGCTGGAGAACCTAAGCACCATGCTCAATAACCTCAATAGTGTTTCCCAACGAATAGGTTTTAGGATGAACATGGACAAACAAAGATCATGTTTAATGTCCATGTCACACCTATGCCGGTGGTTGTAGGGAGCACTAAGCTCGAAGTTGTTGAAGAGTATGTTTACCTGGGACAAATAATCCGAATAGGTTAGTCCAACTTCGACCGAGAGCTCAATCGAAGGATTCAACTCGGCTGGGCAGCGTTGCGGAAACTACGACACATCTTCTCGTCAGACATACCTCAAAACCTTAAAACAAAATTGTACAACCAGTGCGTGTTGCCAGTGATGACTTACGGATCTGAGACCTTTTCCTTCACTGCTGGCCGTATGAGGAAGCTCAAAGTCGCTCAGCGAGCTATGGAGAGGGCTATGCTTGGGGTTTCTCTGCGTGATAAACTTAGAAATGAGGAATCCACAGTAGAACCAGAGTAACCGACATAGCCCAACGGATTAGTAAGCTGAAGTAGCAGGGGGCTGGCTATATAGCTCGAAGAACCGACAACCGATGGGGAAGAAAGGTTCTTGAGTGGCAGCCTCGTACTGGTAGGCGAAGTGTAGGGCGACCCGCCACGAGATGGAGTGACGACCTGGTAAGACATGCAGTAAGTTGATGGATGCAGGTGGCTCAGGACCGTGCTTTGTGGCATTCCTTGGGGGAGGCCTATGTTCAGCAGTGGACTTATGAAAGGCTGTAATGATGATGATGATGATGTGTAGTAAATTTATTTTTTTTAAATAATGCCATACTGATGAATTTTGTTTTGTTGGTTCATTGTTATCATTCATACTTTAAACAAAGAAGTATATTTAAATCACCTTTTATGTTATGGACTACATATACGAAGTAATAAAAAAAAACAACAATGATATTACAATCACGATATTATAAATCAAACTAAGTTCATTTTTTACTACAACATGCCAGATGCAAGTTTGAATTTGGATGTCACCAGTAACGTCGCGGCGCCTTATACTACAAGTGAATTTGTGAAGTGACATCTATCTAGCGCTCTCCGAATCTACACGGTGCGGTGCGCCGAATTGACTCTGTAACTCGAGTGCAAGCGGACTCGAGTAAAATTTATTTTCACTCGAGTACCGTGTTACACAAATTCACTCGATTGAATCGAGTGAAAACAGAGTTCGAGTTGCATCACTAATGTAAGAATAAAGTTTGTGGTTACTTGTTATATTCTTTTTTGATAGAAAAATCGAAAAGTTTATAGTTTATACTTGTTTGTTTACATTACAAGACAATAAAATAAAGTCTCATAATAAAGATAATATCATGTAGGTTATCCAAATATTAATTTTCCAAATTATGTATTTCTCTTCTTCTTACATACATATATGTAATACATGAGTTTTTTTCACCTAAAATTTTAGACAATAAAAAAATTGTGTTGGATTACCTAAATAAGTGACTATGTATTGAAGTTTTATGTTATTAATGCAATCCAAATTAAATATTAGATAGAATAAATACACAAAACAAGTTTTTGTGACTTAGTTTAGCCATTTTAATTGTGTAATGGGTGATATCCTTACAATTGCTATTTTTTTTTATTTTAAAAAATAAATTTAAATTTTTACTAAAATACTTAGGACTAATAAAGCTGATAAACTTCAAACTGCCAGAGAAATCACCTTCAGGAGCTATATTCTCTAAATCATATGAGTTTTTGTTAATACATTCACTGTTCCATAAGACTGATTATATATTATGTAAATAGACAACAAATTACAATATTATAATATTATATAAAATTCCCATGAATTATATAACTTTGGACCATATCCTGTGACGGGATGAGATTCTTCTATTATGCTTAGACTGCTGTATTGTTAACTCTACAGAAGGGAATATTATTTTTTCAAAAAAAAAATAATAAAAATAATTGATAAGAATTAATATTTAGTATAGACACTCTTTACAATAATTACTAACTTTTTTCAGGCCGATCGCTGAGAACATATCTATCTGTCTCACAGGCTGAAATCTTGCAGAGTTGCCCGTAGGCAGAGACAAAGAGTATAGATATTGAAGACAACAGTCTTATATCATCATATCTACTATCATTAAAAATGTCCTTCTGTTTTTAAATAAAACTAATTTTACGGATTTTATCGCGTATATTAACTTATTATTAACTTATTTTTATATTCCCGACGTTTCGGGTGCTTTCCAGCACCCGTGGTCACGGGGGACTGAGTTGTTTGACGTCCTGCTGTCATAGTTAGCCCGGCTACCTTCAGTTTTTTAATATTAATTTTTGGTTCGATTTACGCAGAATGAGCTTACAGTATCTTGAAGTCTAGCAGTGGTATACTTGGGTTTGGATTTGATTTTATTAATTATGGGATCCCAAGCAGATGGCTGACAATGAAACTATGGTCAGTTTTGATGTTCAGTCACTATTCACATGCCTACCTATTGAAGACTGCATCTCAATTGTTACTAGAAAGCTAGAAGATAACAACATGCCTACAGAATATGCAGTATTACTCAAACACTGCCTCACATCTGGCTATTTATTGTGGAAAGAAGAGTTCTACATGCAAGTAGATGGAGTGGCAATGGGCTCACCTGTATCTCCCGTAGTCGCCGACATATTCATGGAGGACTTTGAGGAGAAAGCCCTTCTTACTGCTCCTGTAAATCCAAGATTCTACAAGCGGTACGTAGACGATACTTTCACAATTTTACCATCTGACAAAGTAACTGCATTTTTAAACCACCTTAATTCCATAAACCCTAAAATACAATTCACAATGGAGTTAGAGGCAAACAATACTTTAGCTTTTCTAGATGTTTTAGTCATCCGAAATCCTGATAACACTATTGGTCATACTGTGTACAGAAAAAATACCCATACCAACCGATATTTAAATGGTGAATCACACCATCATCCTTCACAGTTAGCTACCGTGGGAAAATCTTTGTTTCAGAGAGCACGAGGGATCTGTGACAGAAAACATCTGGCCGCCGAGCTTCAGCACGTCGAGCAAGTACTGCAAGACAACAAGCTTCGGGTCCCGCGCCTACGTCACAGTGACCGAGTGAAGCCAGCCACAGTCGAGCGTGTGCCTGCTGTACTACCCTATGTCAGAGGAGTCACAGACAAGGTTGGCTACATCTTGAAGCGAGCTTCCATTAAAACGTACTTCAAGCCGCTGAAGAAGATTGGTCAATTTTTACCATCCGTCAAGTGTCATATCCCTCTACAAGATGCAGGAGTGTACAAGCTGGATTGTGAATGTGGTCTCTCGTACATAGGACAAACAAAAAGATCTATTAAAACCCGCGTTAAAGAACATATAGCTGACGTGAAGCACCGACGTATCGGGAAGTCTGCAGTTTGTGAACATGTTCAGGATCGTCCCCGTCATTACATTAGATTTGATAGACCACAAATCCTCGCAAAAGAACACCGATTCCTCCCAAGGATGATTCGCGAGGCTATTGAAATTAAAAAACATCCTAATTTCAATAGAGAAGATGGATGGGTGCTGCCATTTGCTTGGGATCCCATAATTAATAAAATCAAATCCAAACCCAAGTATACCACTGCTAGACTTCAAGATACTGTAAGCTCATTCTGCGTAAATCGAACCAAAAATTAATATTAAAAAACTGAAGGTAGCCGGGCTAACTATGACAGCAGGACGTCAAACAACTCAGTCCCCCGTGACCACGGGTGCTGGAAAGCACCCGAAACGTCGGGAATATAAAAATAAGTTAAAAATAAGTTAATATACGCGATAAAATCCGTAAAATTAGTTTTATTTAAAAATGTGTAGTGTTCGCGTAAATATAAGAAATGTCCTTCTGATTCCTACCAATATCATAAATATCAAGTTAGCCAGAAATAATCGAAAAAGTTGAAAAACTTGTATCGGAAGATGCCCAGCTAAAGAAAACACAGCTTGCAGCATTAGTTGGAGTATCAGAAACAACCATTTAAAACATCCTACATCAACACCTTGGCATGACTAGCCTGTGCAAAATGGATTCTGAGAATGCTTTCTGCGCATCAAAAACACGAGCGCGTCGAAATTTTCCGCGTGTATTTGCACCGCTGTGGAGAGAAAACAAACAAAGTTATGGCACAAACTGTAACTGGCTATGAAATTTGGGTTTACCATTATGAACCTGAGTCAAAACAACAGTCAATGCAGTGGCATAAAAAAGGCACGACCCCTCCTAAAAAGTATAAGGTGTCTCAATTGGCCGGAAAGATCATGGCGACGATCTTTTGGGATACAGAAGGTATACTTTTGATTGACTACAAGGAATGTGGCTTTTACATAACGGGAGAGTAATACGCTTCTTTACTAGATCAATTAAAAGAAGCTGTTAAGGAAAAAAGGCGAGGAAAGATTACAAAAAGCGTGCTACTTTTGCACAACAGCGCGCCCGTGCACAAAAGCCATGTTGCGATGGCTGCTATTTACCGGTGCGGTATTGCACAAGTGCGCCACCCACCCTACAGTCCAGACCTGGCCCCAAGCGACTATTATTTGTTTCCAAAAATGAAGGAAGAACTGCGTGGGAAAAATTTGGGTAGAGTTCCGTTCAGGGACACCTCCGAATTGGACCAAAATTTTTTTACGTGTTTACCAACATAAATGATGAAAACCCCAAAAAGGATTTTTAGTGCAAATGCCTCTGAATTTTTAGACAAAGGTTTGTAGTTTTAGATTTTGAAGGCAGTTTTTCATGATAAATCGACTAAATTTTTACACAGAAATATTGACCAAAAGTTACTTACTACTACTTACTATTATAATATACTGTGTTTTATTTCTGAATTGTTTAAAACTGCCCAGAAATACTTGAACACTCAGAAATACATTCAGTTGTAATCGGTTAGAAGGTTGTGACGGGAGCGAAGGCAACCTAATTTTATAGATAACATATCTGATCTGATCGAATCTGTACTAAAATGATTCAGCACGTCCCGACTCCACGTAGTCTTGTCTGTCCTAGAGTGTCTTTGTTAGCCATAGGCGTGGAGGGAGAGCAGTCCCCGCCCGCCACACCGCACTTCTGCTCCACGCCTCCGGTTTAGTTCCACCATGGAGGACGGAATTAAAGAGCTTCTAAAGGACAACAAGTACCGGTTTTCCACCCGCTTTCAGAAGCTCTGCCTGAATTCTATCCACGCCTGCGGCCCTGCCGTTTTTAAGGTGCTAGAGAGCCATTCTAATCTCGCTCAGACTGACGTTCGGGATATCATCGGAATAGTGTCAGATAAGACTTGCTCTTGGATCGTTACTTTGATCTTGTGGCTCGAACGATGACGTGTACAGCTGCACATAGAACCTATCAATATCAGTCAAATTTTGAGGTATCTCGGAAATGATGCTGCCACAGTCGGTTTTCAACTTCAACGGTTGGCACTTTCTGGCAGACAGATCTCTGGCAAAGATTTTGGAGCCCAGATTCCGCTCGATCGCTTCTCCAATACGCGCAGTATGATAGTTTCGTAAGTCCCGCCGCATGTGTTTGGGGCTCTGTCTGTTCAATCGCCTGTATCAAATCTACTGGAGACAGCTACTTCATTTCCCGTCTAACAGCATGAGACTTAAGAGTGTGATTGGAAAGTTTTTATTTTTTTTTATAGGATGGAGTGACGAACGAGCACACAGTGGTCCTGTCCGAGTACCTGATGGTAAGTGGTTACTGTTACCCATAGACATCTACATCTATCCTCAATACTCGACCTGAGACGCATTAGGTCGGATATGGAATTTAACAAGTTTAGAGGAGAGCTAAAAGAAAAATTTTGATGAAATCGTGTCAAAACTATTGTTTATTTTCGATAAAGATAACAAAAATAGTAAAATGTTAAGGATAAGTCTTCGAACTTTGTATGAGTATAGTAATAAAACTAGTCACAGAATAATAATAATATTTTATTAAACAAAAACTACATTTTTGGTGACATCCAACTTTATGCTTATAAAGAGTTATAAAAGGACGGATTATTTTAATTCAACGTAGTGATCCAACTTTATGCCTGCAATTTTTTGGTAAATTCAATGTGTATTATAGGGTTTTTTAGCAATGTGTATTATAGGAGGCATTGTAGCAGAAAAACGGTCGTGTTCTTAAGAACTTTCACTAAAAACTGAAGTTGCAGACATACGTTCTTTTCTTGGACCTAGAACATTTTCTGAAGTGATTAAATTATTATCTGCATTATTTGCTACTTTACTTTGTCTTTGAGGCGATTTTTATGAAAAAGACAGCTTGCTTTTCACTTTTAAAGACCTGGATTTTACGAATACTTTTTCTAGCGAATCACTGACGTAGCTGCCATCCGAAATATCTTTATACGGTTCGTAAGTAATTTTAAATAATTTCAAAATTTGTTTTTTGTTTCTATATCGATAATATAAGAAGGTACAGTTATTTATTACACTGCATTTTTATATATTACTATCGTAACTTCATTCGCATCTAGTATGACTAGATAATACCAGAATATCAGCGTAAAATAGCAGCTTAACACTACTATGTTTCGTATGGTGAGTGAAGAGTACCGGAGACCCTTTTTACTGGAAAAGAGGCTTTCCATCTTAGTCCTCACGGGTGATAACGCATCTGCATTATGATTCGCAATCCAGGATAGATGTAGATGTCTATGGGCCACAGCAGCCACTTACCATCAGGTGGACTGTGTGCTCGTTTGTCACCCTATCCTATAAAAATAATAAATAGGGGAATTTGGAGGAATGCATGGCTCTAGAGATGTCCTCATACATTTACTCCACCTCCTCATTTGTATGTGCCGAGGTTGGTGCGTAAACCTGTATGACCTTCAGCGTATACCGTTTGTAGATTCTGAGTATAAGGTGCGGAACCCTCGTCGACACACTTCCAATTTTTACAAAGTTTTTAACGAGAGACTTGTGCTCGATAAATCCGACACCTCCTTGGGACAGATGCTCGCCCTCCCGTTGATTGAACAAGTTGCCGGATTCGAGGATTACCGTGTCGTCCCCCTCTATTCGGACTTCGGATAATCCTATAATATTCCAGCGCAACTTGTTTGTCTCTTGTTCCAGATCCAGGATCTTTTCGTCAGTCCTCAAGGTGCGTGCGTTATAAGTTCCCAGGTCAAGCCGTCGTAGGTGGCAACTGAACTTCCACCGGATATTCTTAGCACCTCCTGGCCCGTGGTTACTATGGTCGCCACCGTAGCTAGGAATAGCGGGGCCGCCGGTAACTGGGGGCCGTTTATTATGCATGCGATGCGGTGATTCAAACGAACCAATTTTCACGCTAATAACCTCAGGGCTCAATTTTTAATGAACAAATAAAAGTTACTGATTACCACGTAAAAATACACAATAGTAAAAATACTGAAAAATGTGTAGTTAAAACAGATGTATTTTAATATCGAAGAACCACACTGCAGCTGTATTAGGGTTACATTGCAGCATGAATGGGTTGGCTCGACCGGGGAAGGACCGTGCTCTCACTTTATACACTGTTAAGGAGAGGCCCAGTCCAGGAGTGGACCCTTACGAGTCGATAATGAAGTAGAAGTAGATTAGATGCCAAATGTGAACTTCGACTTAGAGTATCGCGGTATCACTTTTTAACGTAGACAAGCCCAGTTGATTTTGATGGTTTTTTTTTTTATTCTTTTTTATTTAAGGGACTTTCGTTATTATTAACATGTCAGTCCCATTGTACCTTATAACTAAATAGCACAAAAATATTTAATTACTTATACATTACTTAATAAATGATAAACCATTTGGGCAGCATCTGACAGTGGTTCAGAGAGTATACTTTGATATTCCCCTATGTTGTACATTTTAATGTCAGTTTTGGCGACCAGTAGTTTCCTTTCGTGATGGTTTTTAGAACATTCCGCGAGTAGGTGTTGTATGTCTTCGATTGTGTTGCATGTTTCGCAATTTGGAGCTTGTTTTTTTTTCATCATGAAAGCAAACTTGTTGCACGGAATGTGTCCGGAGCGAAGTCGCATTGCTAATACAACAGATTTTCTGTTCAATAGACATTGATTGAACCAAGGCACTTTCGGAGGCTGACTCTGGATAGTTTTGTACCAAATCCCTTTTTCTTGCGACCTTTTGTCAAAATATTCTTTCCAAAGTGCATAACATTTCTCTTTGTATTTAATTAAAATTTCTGTATAGTCTGGATCAATATTACATTCTCTTCCTTGTGTAATTGCCAATTTAGCCAGTTTGTCCGCCTCCTCATTGCCTTGTAAACCGATGTGTGATGGTACCCACTGCAATACTAAATTACGGTTTTTACATTGAAGTTTAAATATTTCATTTAATATATGGTATGCTATCGATACACCTCTGAGACCAGAGGCGCATCGAGCAATATATTTTGATGGTGTGTGATGATACTTTTTAGTTTACCTCGAGCTTGTCGATTCTCGTGGCTGTGGAAGTTACCCGTACCTGACTGTAGTCCGTATAAGAAGTGTTGGAGATAAAATCTGACTCCTAAAGATATTAGCACTAACACCAGGAGAGGTGAACAATAATAAGCTGGTTTAACAGTGGTGACAGTGATTTGTTTATGGCAGAACCACGCTGCAGATGAGTCAGCTGGAACGGGGAAGAATCATAATCGCACGGAATACAAGCGTTAAATAGCAGCATAATGCTACTGCGTTACGTATTGTCAATTTTGAAAACAGGAAAACCTTTTTACTAGTAATGAGACATTTAGTCTCAGTTCTTAGAAGTGACAACGCTTCCAAAGGAGAATGGGATTTTTGGGCTTTAAGTTAACAAATTGGTATATACTTCAAAAATCGTTTATATTTTTCTGTGTACAAACACAAAAAACTAGCTCATTTTACAATCTAGAATTTGAAAAAACATTAAAATAAGAAATAATTTGGAATATCGATTTTATCAATACAATCGATTTTTTTTTAATTTATTCGGCATAAAAATAAATATAAACTAAAAAAGCTACTAAGATTTAATTTAAAACGATTATATTACTTTGAATAATATTTGAATCCTTTTTTTCCAATTATTGACATACAAAAGTTTTTTTGTTTCGTTTATTATTAGTTGATAGTTTTTAGTGTCAAATAAATAAAATAATATATACATAACATTATTACTTATATAACATAAAAATATTTAGGTTGGCTCGCCGTTTAAACTGAATGTCTGGCAACATAACTAAAATAATTAACTTCTTAATGCTTTGATGTCGCATAAAATCTTTAAATGTGCTACAGAAACTCTATTCTTAATTCTCAGAAATGTTGCAAGCAGAAGTCTTACGAAGTCATTGAAGTTTTGAAAAATATTATTTATATTAATATCTGTTTATGCCTATATTAGGTCATGTTGAACACCGTCCAATTGCGTTCGAGCTGTCGCGTCACCCGATGGTATGTAGGTGAAAAAACGCCGCCAGGTGGGGCGGCGGTGTGCGGCTCGTGTAGCTCGACGCGTGGGCGAGGATGAGCGAGTTAGCTGCTGATACTGGTACGTAATATGTGTTTCTAGAATTCTCCCATATAGTTTAGTGTTATAGGAAATTCTTCCATGTGGTCATTTTGGGCCCGATACTGCGGCTGCTCGTGGAATTTTCTTCAGCATGGGCCCCACAAGATTCGACCCTTGCTGGAGCAGCTGTAGGCCGTAACAATATAATTTGCTTGATTCTTATAACGAACAACTTCATTATGTATGTTACTTATGTTAGACACATACCTGCTAAATATATTAAATATTGTAGTACCCGAAATGGGTATTTAAGTTGTAGGACACATCATAATTTAAATTAACACCTACAGTAACACTTAATGTACAATAATATTTTGGATTAGAATTTTGAATACGAATTTAATACATGTAATACTAGCGATCCACCCCAACTTCGCGCCACCTACCAGGTCCAATTGTGAAACTAACCATTCTCAAATCTCGAATCAACTTAATAACACACACAACATTTTATCAAAATCGGTCCAGCCCTTTAGGAGAAGTTTTGGTCACATACACACGGACAGAAAAATTGTTTGTGAAGATATCTTCATCGTTGGCTGCTTATTTGGTACAAACTATCCAGTTGGCTAGTGCAAATATCCATTTGGCACTTAATAATCATTGCTGGGTAACAGAATTTCGAAATTTGAATTAACATGCGGATAGTCTGTATCCTAGATTAAAAATATAATTCCTACTTTTACTGTGAGAAAATAAATTACCACTGGAAAGTTGAAAGCGTTTCTGAAATCAGGTAGACGGATCCGCAGACTAAAGCAAGTAGGTTAGAAACGTTTTGTAATCCCATATTGTAATTGTGATAACCACTTTTTTATAGGATAAGGGTGATAAACTGGCACACACCTGATGGTAAGTGGATACCGTGGAATATATACATCTACATGTATCCTCAATTAAGTATCAAAATCTCAACCCTGAGGCCTAGAAATGAATACTTACTTTCCAGTAAGAAAGTATTCGCTCCTTTACACTCACCACACAGAACACAGCAGCTTTAAGCTGTAAAGCTGCAATTTGACGCTGGTATTCAGTGTTATCCTAGTACTTCCCCGGTCGAGCCGTCCCATTCGAGCCACTGATATAAAAGTGCTATAGCGTGGCTCTATCACGTATAAAACTACCACCACTTAATTGGATTAGGCGTTTTGTTTTGAAACACTATGTTCGTCTGTTCGCTTTATTTCATCTTCCATAACAACAATACACGCACACACACACATGTTGTTTTATTCCCTCTCCTTTTACAATAAAACCTTTAAAAAAAGACCTATATGCATAGGCCAATTTTCTATGTTCGCATGATATATGCAATAATAAGAAAATCGTGGAAAAAAAGTAAGTGAGTCCAGTATATTAAAAATCCCGCTATATTTAACATTACTTTTTGTTAAGTTCATGAATATATGTATTATGAACGAGTACATGAGAACATCGCGTTTTGTCATTAATCATTTAGAGTTAAAACTTCATATTCCAACGAATTGGGATTTTTGCGCATTAAAAAAAGTAAGAGAGAATCAAATTTCTGAGTTACCGTAGTTGTTTTTGCATGATAGGTATCACATTATATTTTTATCTGAACAGCTAGATTTTTACGGCAGAGAATTCCAGAATCTGCTCCGGGCTGAATTTGCGACTTTATGCGAATATTCCCTCTGGAATTATTTGAACGCGATAGTCAATATAGGGACTCGAGTAGTTTTATTTGGACTATTTGCAAGGATATAGTATTGATAAACAACAAAGATTCAACAAAATTTGTTGAAAGTCTATATAATATGTCGAACGGAGACGTATATTAGAGTAATTAACTCGTTCATTGCGTGTTACTGTACGTGTTGTTTACATAACTTCGAAATATTTATTCCTCAGATATTTAGGTTGTGTCAACCGTTAAACTTTACATTTTACTATCTTTTATCATTTAACTAGCACTTACCCCGTATCCAGCCGTTGCAAAAAGCATAATATATCTGCGGCGTTGCTCTACTACGTAACAAGGCCAAGAACTAAGCCACTAGGTTTTAAATACTAATCCAAGCTGATATAAAACTTGAATAAACATGATAAGTTTAAGAAAATAATTCAATAAGAGGCTGTGAGGCATTCCCTTAAAGGTGACAACCCAACTGCAGTCTTCTTCGTTTGAAGTCGGCTGCATATGTTCATGGATTGCAGTAACTACTTACTATTAAGTGGACTTTAAATTCGTTTGTCATTTTAGTTACACATAAAATAAACAAAAATGAGCAAGAGAATTCCGTAAACTATGCTATTAAAGACCATACATTTAATTCATCTTATTTATTTAAAATATTTATTGCACTTAATATGTACAATTGGCGGACTTAATGCCTTTAGGCATTCTCTACCAGTTAACCACAAGCTAAGTAGAGAAACTTAAGCAGGTGCCATAAAAACGTGAGAATATATTCGTGAATTTAAATATAAACATATACATACTATACTTGTAAATATAAAAATAAATATATATAACTACAAATAACCTAAATAATATACTCTATACCTGATACATAAACATACATAATTTTAAGCATACTACATAAAAACATATTATAAAAAAAGAACTTAAGTAATTTATAATACACTTATACAGAAACATTTAAATAGGAAGGTCAGTTGTTGAAAGAAGAAAGGTAGTGATCAGGCGCCATTCTTTTAAAGGCTGCAACAGCAGTCCGAATCCTGATCATCATCATCATCATCATTACAGCCCTTCACAAGTCTACTGCTGAACATAGGTCTCCCCCAAGGAATGCCACAATGCACGGTCCTGAGCCACCTGCATCCATCGACTACCTGCATGTCTTGCCGGGTCGTCACTCCATCTAGTGGGGGGACGCTATACACTTTGCCTGCCAGTACGAGGCTGCCACTCGAGAACCTTTCTTGCCCATCGGTTGTCGGTTCTTCGAGCTATATGGCCATCCCATTGCCACTTCAACTTACTAATCCGTTGAGCTATGTCGGTCACTCTGGTTCTACTGCGGATATCCTCATTTCTAAGTTTATCACGCAGAGTTTCCTGATATGAGAAAGTAATTTATTCCATAGATTTATGGCCTCAGCGTCAAAAAACTGAGACATAAATTTAGTACGGCGAGGTAAAACACATAAAGTAGTTCCCTCGGAGCATCTCAGGTTACGATCGTGGGAAGAACCCAAATACTGAAACTTGCATTTCAGGTATTGGGGAGTGCGTGGATCATATAGGATTGAATTTAGAATTCTAATGCATCTACGCTGATGGATAGGGAGCCATTTAAGCTTAGAACTATATAAGGATACATGGTCGTATATACGAAGGCCAAAAATAAAACTGATGCAATTATTTATCACTTCACACATCACATCAGCATAATCAATGACTGATTGTCACTCTCCGGCTTATTTCAGCTACCTGAGATTACCAACTTAAATTAGCATCAATCATTAAACCAAGGGTTTTAACTACATGTCTAAGAGGAATATTTGTGCTATTGTAAACAATAGGCTCCAGTAAATTAAAATCTAATTTAGTTAGACGACGAGGGCTACTGAGAATTATGGCTAGACATTTATAATATTTAATAATATTAATATATTATATCATATGTATTAAAAGATAGAGCCAGGCTGCAGGTGTTTATGGGTAATGCACGAATGGGTCGGCTCAATCGAAGAAGGTTAACGCTCTTACTAAATACCATTTCCTACCAGCCAACTATCAGGGCTTTTAATATAAAAGTTGTAGCTATCATAATAATAATCATCTTTATTCAGGCAAATTACACCCATATCCAGTAAAATCAATAAGTTTAAAATCAGTCTCCAAAATTTTTGCAATAAATAAATCAATGTCAATACAAAATAACAATTTTAATATAATGAATCCAGTTGATCTAAATAGGCAGTAATGTCAGTATATAAATAATATAATGAGATAAAATAAAATAAAATAAAAATTAATCAATAAATAACAGAATTACACACATTTATCAGTCAGGAGATGAGATCAATAATTCAAACTTTCTCTGAGGCAACTGTGCTGAAATAAATGAATTTAAAATCAATCTACAAAATTTTACCAATACAATACACAAATCAATTTCAACAAAATAACAATTTTAAAATAATAAATCCAGTCAATTTCAATAAGCAGTAATGTCAGTATATAAAATAATCTAATAAAATAAAATAAAATAAAATCAATACATATATAACAGAAAACACATTTTTATTAGTCAGGAGACGAGATCAATCAAAACTTTCTCAGAGGCAACTGTTCTGCGACATGTCTGTCGCAGCAATGCCGGATAATATAACAGTCTAATCTTTCTGAGATCATCGCTAGGACAGTGTTGGAGCTGGTCCGCACTCTGCGCGCCAGGGACGCGGTCCGCTTGCGCATGGTGGCATTGAAGCAATCGGTGCGCGCATTCGCAAACATACCAGAGGCGCTACAAAATCGAGACAGCCCCATCGCCGCCCTAAACGCATAATTTATTGGACGCGGAGGACGCTGTAACTCTTCCTACTGTCATTAGCCCATAAGCTGCACGAGTAAAGCGATGTACAGAACGCTCGGAAGAGCGTAGCCTCCTTTGAACACCGCGCAAACCTACGAGCGATCATGTTAGCACTGACAGACAGCGCCCTCCGTTCCCGATCCATATCAGCGTGATCATTTAGGTCGACGGTGAGTAAATGCCCCAGATATTGAAACTGTTTAACCCTTTCCAGAGATACACCATTTAATTTTATTTGAGGTTTATTATCAGGACATTTCGCACCAGCGGCCTCAAAGATCATGTATTGACTCTTCCTGACATTATACAATAATCCGTGGCCACATGTATATTACTCGCATATCCGTATCAGCTTCCTCAGGCCGCAGACCGACGCACTCAGCAGCAACATGTCGTCTGCATAACTCAGATTATTCACACAAACACCGTCAATGTGGCAGCCGACATGCAGACTGCTAAGCGCTACGATCAGCCCGTTGATATATAGATTAAATAAGGTTGGTGATGTTAAGCCACACTGCCTGACTCCATACTCAAGCCGATACGGATCCGACACTATCCTCGCCCACCTTACACTATTAGTCTAGTTTGCGTACCAGTACTGGAAAATGCTGATAAGTTCCTGTGGCAAGCCTATGCTTTGCAGCTTGTTCCACAGCAGATTATATGCCACCAGCTCAAAGGCCTTGGATAGGTCGAGGAAGCACGCGTACACGGGCGTCCTGCGATCAGTGTAGTATTTGACGGTTTGCTTTAGACACAATATGGCGCTTTCAGTGGATAAACGATGACGAAATCCGAAATGGTTATCGTGGAGCATTACATGTTTATTCAACTGTGTGTTGAGCAAACTGTCAAACACCTTTGCAATTACGGTGGCAAGAGAAATAGGCCGATAGTTACACTTATCAGTCAAGTCACCCGTCATGTTCTTCACTATAGGTACCACAACGGTTTTCATGAAATTCGCGGGCAGGTAGGAATGGCTCGCACACAGAGAATAGAACAAAGCCAAGACCCTAGCAAGGTGAGGTCTAGCATGTTGCAAGTGCTCAACACTAAGTCCGTCATGTCCCGGGGACTTGCCTCCTGACATATCTCCTATAGCTTTTGTTACGTTTTTGCTAGGAAACTAGTCCCCACTGTTTGTGTGTCCATGTCAGTGCTGAACACTTCCACTACAGGATCCAACAGAGACTTTATAGAAAAATGGCTCGTGAAAAGATTTGCAATCTCCTTGGGATTGTTCATGCCATTGACGCACACAGGAAGGCCAGGCCGTACATTTATTCATACAACCACTTACCATCAGGTGGACTGTGTGCTCGTTTGTCATCCTATCCTATAAAAAATACAAAAAGCTTACCGCAAGATAAATGCTTTTATCTTTCCAATCTGAATAACTTTATATTTTTGTTAATTGAAACATTTCTACACAACACTGTGTAATTATGATATTATAATGACACTTACTAAGGCATGTGAAAAGAATCCAGCTATATAAAACTCCTGAGTTAGAGATTCGAGCAACGTAAAAATTGACAAGCGGTATAAAATCTAAAGCAGCGACAACATGAAAACGGAATAAATATGAGTAGTATAATCTTTTTCTCTTTTACAAGCCGCTTTGTCGCAGTAATGCCATTTTGGCTGTATATGGAACGTAATCAAATCGATCACATACCTTTAAGGGTGATTTCACACATTTCCTAGATGTAAATCTCGAGTCAGCGTAGTTGATTTTATATCAATCCAAGCGCTATTATTTTTAATAAGGAAAACTTTTAACGCGGTACAAATTACTAATAGTCGCGACATTTTCTCCAAGTAAGTTCAAAATGCTTGTGTAGACAAAAAGTAATTTATGACAGCAGTCGAATTACGGATTCGAACCCACGACATTTAAATTTGGGACTACGAAACAATCGGCGTTAACATGTCTTAACCATAAGGCTACTGTTACTTCTTTTTATTAAATTGTTTTATTTAAATCTATCGATTATTTATTTAATTTTGTTCAGCTTGGCAGCTTTAACTTGGATTTATTTTTATGGTTGAAAACGAACACCCATTCCACTTGATGGTAAGCTGATGCTATGACATCTAAATCTATCCACCTATTAGTTTGTCACCCCTTTGTGACCGCCAGTACGGTATTCGTCGGGGTGAATCAGCTGGTGATGTTCTAGTTTACTTAACTCATAGATGGGCGGAGGCAGTAGAGTCCAAAGGGGAGGGATTGACCGTTAGTTTGGACGTTGCGAAGGCCTTCGATCGGGTCTGGCACAAGGCGCTTCTTTCGAAGCATCTTTCCCATGGACTTCCCGAGAAATTGTGCAATTGGATCACCAGTTTCCTTGCTGATCGGAGCATCTAGGTCGTAGTAGACGGTGCATGCTCTGATTCAATTCAAGCCTTTCAACGCTGGTGTTCCACAAAGCTGCGTGCTATCACCAACGCTGTTTCTCCTGCATATAAATGATATGTTGCTAACTGGTAGCATTCATTGCTATGCAGACGTCAGCACTGGGGATGCCTTATATACCGACCGTGCTAATATTTCTCGGGAAAACGCCGCCAAGTACCGAGACAAACTTGTGTCTGAAGTCGAGTCTTTGCTTAACAAAGTCTCGGTTTAGGGCCGACTAAATCTAGTCCAGTTCAATCCCCAGATGACACAAGTTTGCACGCTTACCGCTAAAAAGAACCCATTTGTCGTATCTCCTCAGTTTCAAGGCACTCCCCTTGCTACCTCAACTAGTATCCTTGGCGTCGACATATCGAATAGCGTGCAGTTTCGTGGTCACTTGGAAGAGAAGGCCAAATTGGCCTCTAAAAAGCTTGGCGTGCTCAACAGAGCGAGACAGTATTTCATGCCGGCACATCGCTTGCAACTTTACAAAGCGCAAGTTCGGCCCCACATGGAATACTGTTCTCATCTCTGGGCCGGGGCACCTCAGTGCCAGCTCCTTCCACTTGACCGCATCCAGCGCAGAGCGATTCGAATCGTCGACGACCGAGTTCTTTCTGATCGGCTCGATAAACTTGCACTGCGTAGATATGTTGCATCTCTTTGCGTATTTTATCGCATCTATCACGGGGAGTGCTCTGAGGAGTTGTTCGGACTAATTCCAGCCGCTCAATTTCACCATCGCACATTGCGACAAAACTCGCGTTACCATCCATACCATCTGGATGATTGGCGGTCCACCACTGTGCGATTTAGAAGAAGTTTTCTCCCTCGCACAACTTCTTTGTGGAATCAATTACCACCAGCAAATTTTCCGGTCCGATACGACTTAGGAACCTTCAAGAAAAGAGCTTACACCTTTCTAAAAGGCCGGCAACGCATCTGCAATTCCCTGGTGTTGGCGGCGGTAGTCACTTACCATCAGGTGAGCCGCATGCTCGTTTGCCCCCTATTCTATAAAAAAAAGAACATGGCATGATTTGTTTCCAGTAAAAAGGATGTCCGGTACTCTACACCCACCATATGAAACAAAACAGCATTAAGTTGCTATTTTACGAGTTTGGAAGTAATCATGACGCGAAGTATACTTACCCTGATTGGTATAAGGCTGAGATATAAGGCTCTGGAATGGAAATATCATAAATTGTTTAAAATAACGGGATCTCGAATGGCTTATGAATCTTTTTACGCTATTGTGCAGTAGGTATTTGAATATATTATTTATAATATATTGTATTTTATTTTATATTCATGTTGATAGTTATTACCAGAGAACACAATTTCTCTCTACCGAGAGAAGAATGCCAACATCATACTAAATAGAGGAAATACGAGTAATATTAGTAAGTTACTATGAAAAGTTGAAATTTCTAAGACTGTCACGATGATATTTGGCAACCGCAGTTTCTTTTATTGTTTTTTTTTTTTTTGCTATCATCAGAAAGATGCTTGTGCCCATTTCCTGCTCCAGTTTCCCTCCGTCGCCTCTTACGACACCCACGAGAAGATATGGGGTAGTGGATATCCCTAACCACTACTGCACGGTTATAACCATTATTTCCCTCAAAATGCGATTAGAAAATTTATTAAATTGATATTGCTGGCGTTTTTAACATTGTCTGTGTCATCGTTGGACATTCCTGGCCAGAAATAATATTTTCTTAAATTACTTATGATTCTGTTTGTTTGTTTCATGGTCACTAGAGGGTAAAAAATTAAAATCATCTGGTGTAAGTAATGCTTTTTTATTTATATCAACTAATTTTTATAACATCTTTCGTAATGATATCTTATATTTACGCGAACACTACACCTTGAATAAATCTACCATGGTCACGGAGGAGTCCCCCGTTACCATGGTGGTTAATTTGTTTTTATTTCTTTCTTTTTTTTTTTCTTTATCGAAAAAAAACGTTACTTCCACACTAGGACTTTCTCCTGTATCGTGGGGGCAGTTTACATACATAAATTTCACAAGGGCAAACATCCAGACCCGGAAAAACAGAAACGAAACAACCAACGGTACCATCTTTTTACAGTATTTCCTTTTTATATTTTTTCTTTGGTGTCATTTACATTTTTGTCATTTTCATTGTCATTTACAATTTTTTTTAGAGTCAGAAGGTCTACTTTGTAGTTTTACTTGAGACTGAAGCATACAATTAGGAAAATAAAGAATATTTGCCTTGTTTTCATCCCCACTGTCTTTGCCAGTTACCTTACCATCATCGGGAGGAAATAAAATAATATTCACTGGGTCCTCCCCGACTTGCAACTCCTGAGCAAACTCATCTAACGTCGACCCGTAAAACGTAAAGATGCTCCAAAATACCATCCACCACTACAAAGCAATCCAAAGAAATCAATAGTTGCGATTAAAAATAATGCCCAGTGTCACCCACAGGTGACACGTCATATTTTGAGCGTAATGAGTATAGTATACGTTAATTTATTTTTAAATTGCTTTAATATTATAGCTACTATATTCATTTATCACGCTCAGCAAGAAAAATAACAATACTTACGATGCGAACATTTTCTTTCTCAGCTATTATTGCAAGAAATCACACTTATTCAGAAAACTCCAAATACGAGCGAATGAATTGAATGAATTTCGCAAATTACGTTTAGTGTTAAAATAAAATAACAATAAATTGAATGACTAATTATCTTTGTACTAATAACGGTAAGATGCAAAAAAATTATCATATGGTAAAAAAAAAAATATTTAACATCTGTCGCCTACAGGTGACACTGGGAATTGAAGAGTTACAGCCTAAGTCCACTGCTAAATATAGGTATTCTCCATAGATTGCCTCATAGGGGCAATACTTGGTATGGGGTCTTATAGCTTCTGAGTTATACTATATGTTCTTTGGTTTTTTTACGTGATAGATCTATGCTGTAGCTAATGAGTGGTGTAGTTGTAGCACAAATGGTTCAGCTTGACCGGGGAAGAACCACGCTCTCACAGAATACCAGCGTAAAATAGCAGCTTAAGATGAAACATAAGGTCTGTTTCCGGCCATATTCCCGCGAGATGGCGCTGAAGTCATATTTTTAGTTTATTTGGGTCCCGCGAGATGGCGCTGAAGTCATAATTTTTTAGTTTATTTGGATTTTTGTGTAATTGGAAAATTATCAAGTGGTAGAAGTAGCAATCGCGGTACTCGGACATTATAATTTATTTTACTAGGTCATATCATTACCTCAAAATCCACACAATTCAACACAAAGTCCGAAAATAACATCTGTCATTGAATATAGTGTCGTTTACACACACATACCTTGGTGAATTCTTAGACCCTACATTTACGAAAATTGAACACTAGATGGCGTGAATGAAAAAATTTTTTGCTTTTTTCTGTATGGTTAGCCAGAACTACAAAACGCCACCTGCTACGATATATATTATGTACGATTCATCATCTGCCTAGCCTTTTTCCCAACTATATTGGGGTCGGCTCCCATTCAAACCAGTATTTTACGATTATATTATAAAAATAAAAGTTATATTTGTAAAATTAGCCGTGGTAGCTAAGATGGTTAGCACTCGCAGGAAGTTTCACAGTACGCAAGAAACCGCCGATTCGATCCCCGCCGGCACCAATGAAATTGTTAATTGCAATTTTAAGTGCTGATTTACCACGTGCTCGGCGATGAAGGAAAACATCGTGAGGAAACCTGCATGTCTGACAAATAAGAAAAAATATATATATTTCGAAGACATGTGAAGTTCGCCAACACGCATTGGGGCAGCGCGGCGGACCTTTAAACCCTCTCAGAAATGAGAGGAGGCCTGTGCCCAGCAGTGGAACGTGTATATAGGCTGTAACTTCAACTTTTTAACTTATATTTGTAGTCGTAAATAAACTATTTAATTCAATAATAATCTTGGAAAATAAATTATATCAACACTAAGAACAATACAACGCAGTTTTATTTTATAACCTTACACTATTGAAAATAATGATCTAAACAAGTATCTGAAGTAACACGCCATACATGCCTATTCACACAAAACTAATAACACAGATGATTTAAATATAACCAATTATTACGAATATTTGACATTATATAATACGTAAGAAACTATTCATAAACAAGAGATAGACACAAATCTAAAACAAGGTGAACGAAGGTGAAAAATATTTCCTAATTTCAAAGCACACACAGCTACAAAAGCTTTTAGTAAAACAAAAATCATTTGACTTGTTGATTATTTTTTTATTAGATTAGTTTTAGGGCAAGAAAAGAAAATGTCCGTCGCGGTGCAATTAACAAATTCATCGGTGCCGGCAGGGCTCGAATTCGGGTTGCTCGCGTAGTATGAAATTAACAGTGAGTGCTAACCATCTGAGCTACTATGGCTCGTATACATGTTTACCAATTTTTAAATAATATACTTACATTTATTTCTATTCTATTCATATAAAGTTTAATATTCATAATTATTTTATTGATAAACATTTTATTAATAAATAAATAATTATTAATCTAATAACCATAATAAAACAAAAATAAATACATAACCATTATTTTCATCTGTTATCCAAGGACAAACCAACTAAAAAATCCAGGATCGTAACAAAGGATACGACGCGACCTTGAGCTCGGTACTACAACAAAATAAATCAAACTAATAATAATATGTCTGTCTGAAACTGTTTGCAAAATACGTAATAGGTATTTTTACGTAACCCCGCAAAACTATATTGTAGAAAATGTTTGTAAAATTAATTTTGTGACTTCTTTGGTGACTTGCCGATTTATAATTTTATTTATTGTTGAAAAAAATATTCAAACAACATACTGACTTTATAGTTTTGTACTCAACACCGACACGTATGACATAGGTAATTAGTATTGTAACGAGATTTGAAATCACGGGCCAACTTGCGTTTCTAATACCACCGAAGGCACGATTGCGTATTTTGAATAATTAATTACTATACCTACAATAAATTACAATATATTGTATTATATTGGAATACTAAATAAGCGGCACAATTAATAACTGAGATTTTGGAAGAAATTGTAGTGGCATTTGTTGAGGATACAGATATGTTTTTATGCATGAAAATGCACACCCCATACTGCGGCCGTAGTTGTCGAATACCTTGTAGACGTTGAAATAAATACTACGGGATGGACAGAGCACTTTCCTGACTTAAACCTCATAGAGAATATATAGGATATACTTGGATAACAAATTAAGAAAAGAAATCCTACTTCCACTAATTTGATCGAACTTAAGAATTAAAACTTAAGAATGCAAAAGTAACTATTTATTTTGTTATATATAAATATATATTAAACGTTTTTTATACTTAACATTTAAATAATAACAATTAATTCCTGTAATATTTTATTTTTCTCTTAATTCAGTTATTTTTGTCATTTGATCGTTGGTTTTTCGACAGTCGCAATTTTAATTATTTTTTATTATAGGATAAGGGTGACAAACGATCACACAGTCCACCTGATGGTAAGTAGTTTCTGTGGCTCATAGACATCTACATATATCATCGACTATGAATCAACATGCAGATGCGTTGTGACCTGTGAGGACTAAGGTGGAATGCCTCGTTTCCAGAAGGGTCTCCAGTTCTCTACACTCACCATACGAAACAGAACAGCGGTAAGCTGCTATTTTACTTTCTGTGAGAGCGTTGTCCTCCCCGGTCGAGCCGACCCAGTTGTGCTACAGCTATACTACTAATAAAGCTGCAGCATGACTCTACTACGTAAAAATTAACAAGTAAAAAGTAAAATTCTAATAATTAAACATAATTGTCACAAATATTCATGATATTTTGTTTATGCACACTTTTTTGCGTTCTTCTAAAACATTTTTATGAGTATATTATATACTGCAGCCTTTTAACAGCCCTTTGCTAATCATAGGCAACTCAAAATTCTGCCACAAAGAACGGTCCCGAGTTATCTGTATTCGCTAACTCCGTGGGTGAGTCGCTCCAGGTGTATAGCGACTCATTATCTCGCTCTACACCTGTACAGCTCTACGCTGCGCTTACCGATACGACACTGCATTCATATATTATGGTTCATTCATAACCACCTGTCAAAAATCCACTGCCAAATATAGGCCTACTCCATAGATTTCGGGGGGTTACTTGCCATTGTTGCCACGCTTGGTAGGCAAGTTGGAAACTGCAGCTTTTTGTAAAGATTAAATGTTTATATCAACCACAAATTTAATTCTGTGAAGTGCATTTAATAAAAAAATAATAAATATAAGTATGTAATAAAAAAAATATTAAATAATTTTTTGACGAACATTGACGTGGAACGTTGCTGCAGGTAGAATTAAAAATAAAGTTTTATTTTGTAATTGCATTTTATTTTCCAAAATTGTGAGCGTTGATGATTCTCAACTAAGAATTTTAGCCAAAAGTGAATCTCATCTTGAAACCGAAATCGGTCAAAAGAAGTACATAAGTGGCAGCAAATCCCATTATCTAGAATAAAATCAAATGTATGTTAAAACTTTTTAATATTACTTTTCAATGAGGTTTTTGTGCTCTCTGGAAAACTTTTGCCCTTGCACCTGATCTCTTTCCAGTTGTGTCAGATTGTCGTCCCATCAAACTACAAGAATAAAGGATTGTGCACTTGGGCTTGCCCACACACATTTGGACTATAATCTGGTCCTGCGCAGACGGCTAGTCTCCATTGAGATTCTCTTTGAAGGACATCATTATTACTAATCTATGTTGAAATAAAATCTATTCTAATACATTGGCATGACCACGGGAACGCTTTCGCACATATCCGCGACCCCATCAGCGCTGGCTGCCATATGGTGGCCCTTTCTCGGGAGAGTAATACTCCTCCCTCTTTTCCTTCTCAGGTAAGGTGCTCCACAACAACCCAACACAAGGTGCGAGTTCCTTCGCAGCCACCAACTTCACCCGAACTACCGACACCCCTGTGTCTGATACGTGGAGGCCAGGAAAAACGGGCACTTGGAAGCACTAGTCTTTTATGGCTCCGCCGCGAAACAAGAGACTTCGCAATACCGTCACTCCACATAACCCGCGGCCCTACCACAACTGCATGAACGTCGCGGAGGATAGGGCGAGACTCGCCATACTATTACTCTTCTTTCTCCACGACTCAACCTCAGCTACGACCATTGATGGAGAGGACACGCCTCACGCTGCAGTTCGCCAACACAAATCCGAAGTCCATTCGGAGTGACCTACTCAGAACGGCCCTTCAACTCGAGTCAGCCATCTGGGGCCCTCTTAGTTCATCGTTGTAGACCAAGCTACGGCTACTAAGTCCCTGGCACGACAAGATGGAAACCGGTGGACTGTAAGTTTGTTTGTAATTTAAATTCTATAAAAAAAGCTCGTACGGCGGATTGATTATCGCAGCACGCGATGTTTTTCACAACGTTTACCGTACTTTAAGTGACTAAACTGGCTCAGAAGTTAATCTATATACAATTACGATAACTATGAAGAACAAATATTTGACACAACGTGATAAATTTTAAAGCAGTACCGCAATGATTAAACCTCGGTCCATGGTCAACATTCCCATCGGTGAATACTGTAAATTGAATAGATATAGTTGATAAAAGGAATTTTCCAACTCCTTAAAAAGTGGGTCATTGTTTGACGTTGCGTGACACAGCAGGTTGCCGACAATCGCTCTAGTCTGTTCCATCTGAAAAAAGAAACTTATATTTTTACAACTACTTCTAACATTGTAGTGTTATGTTACATTGAACGTTTATGACTTTGCTAATAATTACTATACTTGCTAACTCTTTCTCCAAATACCAATCTCATCTGCAAGAAGTACACCGATTCACGGACAAGGTTATCTGATCAATTGATGCCGCAAAATTCATCTAAAACTACTAAAACCAAACAACCAAAATTTTACCGAGCGACTACCTACATTTTAATACGTTTTCGAGACACGATACACATATCTTTTGGCAAAAACGTAAAATAATGACATAATGCTGCTCTAATTCGTATGGTTAATGGCGAGAACCGGCCACCCTTATCCAGTAATGATGCATTTCATGTTAAGATAATTAATAGAATCAGGTGTTACTTATCGGAAATCCATTATACTCGTATTAAAGTTACCAAAAATGACCTTTCGTACATCCACTCAATAAAATGAAATGATGTATCTTGCCTAGTTTGAAGAGGCTCCTCTCAACTCTAACATTTAAGTTTATTTTTTTTTCTTTTTAAGTTAGTACGAGTATATATGTATATAGCTTAGTTTTTAGGAGTGACAACTCATCCGAATTTTTGTTCCTAATATAATAGAGATGGTGTCAATGGATCACCGCATCTACTTACCATCACAATAAAATGTTTTTTTTTTTTTTGTACAAATATAGTACTAATAAAAATTAACTATCCGAATGGAGTTGGCATTAAATAGTCTCTAAAATCAACGATGTCAATTTTCCTAAGAGTGTAAAAAGGAACGACAAAGAAAAATTAAATTAATACTCATATAAAGAAAGGCCATAAACCAAAAGCTATCCTAAAAAAAACTATTATAATACGCTATTATTTTTATTAAATACTAAAGTAATAACTTAGTGCATATATTGCATAAACTGTACAGAAAAAACTTTGAATCTAGCGTTACAGCGCCATATTTAAATTTTACTGGGTTTTTAAATTTTTTGTAAATTACCTCACTTGTAGTCCCATAGCAGGCTTCAATAATTGAGATTATATTGAAGAAAGTATACGTCACCCAGGTAAAGTGACATATCAAAAAATATTTCCAGTTATTAACTAGTTCAGCTGTGAAATAAAAAATATTAATAAAAAAATTGTATTAATGTAAGCACTTTTTAATTTTCTTCCATACATAATATTACAATTATTATTATAATATTATAATATAGGTTATACAAATAGAGTTGCATACATAAACCTGGTTTTGAACCCCGCCAGCAACCATCAAATTATAATATATGTATCTATAAGTTATATAGCTATAAAATAAAAAAATGTACAGCGGACATGTAAAGTCAACACTAATTAGAGCAGAGGCGAAAACGTTTTTGATCGACCCTTTCGAAAATCATAGCAAGGTGTTAGGTTTAATAGAGGTTGTCTCTTTAATTTACCTTTTTCAACTTGTCACTGAACAATAAATCCCAATATTGCCAAACAGCCTTCATCAAAAATCATATATGCATCTATTTGAGTGGATTCGTTCGTGGTGATAGAAAATAATATGGATTATTTTATTTTGGCAATAAATATCGTCGGGGAATGTAAAGGAAATAAAAAAGGTATGTAAGTACAGAAAAAACATTATGGATATTTGTGACAACTATGTTTATTAATTTGAATTTTGCTTATTATTTTTTAATTTAAAATGCAACCTTTGAATAAACAAACGAGCAATTTACAAAAATTAACCAAATAAAGAGAAAAAGAAAATATTAGAGGAATTTTTTTTTTATACTATTACATTTTATTAATTTTGTTTAGCTTAGGAAAGGTTAGACGCCCATTACACGGTAGGTTTTGCTGTCAGTTTTACAACAATCACGGTTGTGATTGACGAATAACCTATCGTGTAATGCGGTGATTGACGGTTGCATGAAATTGATTGACAAATATCTGGATATTTTGATTTTTACGTCAATCAACTATCAGTCACGAATTTTGATTGAACATGTAATGGCATTTCGTCAATCACGCGCCAGTCAATGCTTAGACAGCAATGGAGACGGACGCAAAATATATTGAAGAGGCTGCTTCTACGCGCTCGCGCAGCCCGTCGCCACTCCCACCTAATGTGTTTCAGCCAGAAAAAGATTTTATTTTAAATTTTCAGTCTCTCCCCGAGTTGTGGGACACGAAAAACCCCGGGTAGGTTGGATGCCCCTAATAACAACCACGCCCCTAATTCCAGCCTTTCTGCATCTTTACTTCGTAAATAAGATTTCTAGTAGTCCTAACTACAAATATGGTCGGCTAAAAATTGTTATGAATTTATTTCAGTGCACCTAAAATTTACCTACAATAGGTACCTACCAAAAACTCTAAAGGCATAGCCCTATGCTATGCTGGCATTAGGTACACAAAAGGAAATTGAAATTGGCACTAAAAGGCTGGTAATAGGGGCATCCACCCTATACGAATAAATGTAAGAGTTAAGCTTATTTTTCGTTCATAAATGCGTTTCAAATAAAGCCGCGTATCGATTATGCACTCCAAGAGGTCTAACATTTGCGCGCGTTAAATTAAAATGGTTAAAATGATATTAAATATTAAAATTTTTCCTATTCTTTTTTTTTCTTTTTGTTTTCAAGATATAAAATTATAATTAAATGGTGAATCGAAAATGAACTTAGTTTATAGGTACGTCCTTTCCCTCCGAAAATTTGAGTTTGACTGACATCAGTCAGCATAAGCGTGTAATGTCGAAATTACTCTATCATGCAAACGTCATGATTGATCGAACTGATTGACGCTTTATATCGTGGACTATAACCAGTACTTAATGTTGCCACCCCCCTCCCCCCACCTTTTTGAACTCCTTACAGTGTACTTGCATGATCCTCATCAAGTTATCAGAAAAATTTTGAGAGATTGCATTCTTAAGATCGATTAAATTAGTGAGGGTAGGATTTCTTTTCTTAATTTGTTTTCCAAGTATATCCCATACATGCTCTATGGGGTTTAAGTCTGGCAAGCGCGCTGGCCACCACGTAGCATTTATTTCAACGTCTCCAAGGTATTCGACAATTATTATGGCCGCAGTATGGGGGCGTGCATTATCATGCGTAAATCATATGTTTTTCCTATAAAAAGGACAAACGGCACTACAATTTCTTCCAAACTTTCAGTTATATATCGTCTCAATGACATGGAGTTCCGTACGTGACCCCATACAAATTGCTCTCTATACCATTACTGATCCACCATAAGCCTCTTCTCCAATGACGTTGCACTGAGCAGACCTACCTCCTCCTCCAATTCCACACTTTAGTCAATCTATCATCTGGCTTAAAGTAACCTCTGGAATCATCTGTGAATGTGAAACTTGACTACAAGCTTCGTCATTCCTGTGTTTGTGTTTGCGAGCAAAATTAACACGAGCTACTCGACGGCATGTGGAAAAAGGGGTCTTTGGTAGACAAGTGTGAATTTATTTCGGCCAACTTTAAAGACTAATCTTTTTCTCATAGTTTTTGTGCTTACTGTAACCCAGTGAACTTTTCAGAAAGAGGATACGTTAAGGCCCGATTTCTTAGCATGCTAGTAACGATGAACCGATTATCTTTGGCCACATAATAGGGCTGGGAAAAAGTTTCTTCGTATTTTTTTACAAAATCAAGACACTTTTTTAAGGTTTGATTACATTTAATTTTAAATATGTGCCATAGTGTTCAATAGATTGTTGGCATCTTGTAAGTAGTAACATGATCCCGTTGCTGTAGAAATCTTGGGATTTTTGATCAAAAAAATACGACAAGTAGTTATGACGGCTCTTGATGTTAACAACAGTATCCAAAGAATTCTGTAGACACCTAACAGGTGAAAAACCCAGGACATAAGGTCAGCACTATATGGCGAATACATTTACACTTCCGTAACAAGCTCTCTCAATTTGCTGGGTAGTCAAAGATGTGTGTAATCTGGCGTTATCACAATGAGAGACCACTCCTTTTCTGTTCAATTACGGCAGTTTTTCCTCAATTTATTGCTTAAGTCTCATTAGTTGTTGACAGTAGAAATCCGAATCGATGGATTTGCCCGGTGGTAAAAGCTCATAATAAACGATGCCCTTCTAATCCTACCATACACACAGTTAATCCGGGTTTCACTACAGTATGTGGAGCTTGACTTCACTGACGACTATGATCTGTCTTACACGTTCTTATTGTATGTGATCTACTTTCCATCACAATAGATCAATCTTTTCAAAAATGCTTCGGTTTCATTACTTTTTAATAGAGAATCGCAAGTGAGTACACGATTCATTAGGTTTTTTTCAATGAGCTCGTGTGGTACCCAAATATCGAGCTTTTTTGTATAGCCAGTCTTTTTCAAAGGGGTCAAAACTGATTTGTGGTCAATTCTGAATTCCTCAGCTACATCAAAATGCTAATGTTCTGATCTTGCTCCACTTTTTAAAAATGCCATTGACTTTACACGTATGAGGGCGACCATAGCGACCTGCATGTTTGACATCAAAATTCCCGGACTGAAAACGCTTGTACCAACTTAGTGCTACTCACGGAATATAAAAAACAAGAGGAATTCAAAGTGCGCGGGGAAGGCGTGTCACAATTAGTGACAGTAGAGCGTAATTGACTGTCAGTCACACGCTCAAATTGTTGTAAACTGACGGATCGCTGCTTAAGTGATATATGCGAAAATATACCATTTTGTACAATATTGGCGTAAAAACGAATGTAAAAAGAGAAATATTTTGAATGGAGGGGATTACGTACCAAAAGTACGTATAATATTTTCTTTTTTGGATATAAATTTGACTAAACATGAAAATAATGTCAAATTGCCTTTATTACAAGTAATATTCAACTTTATTTAGTTAAACTAAGGTTCATCTGTAAATAAATTTTGAATAAAAATAGCTGCGATAGTGTTGTGACTACACCGATATTAAAGTTTTCGATAAAATTTTATTACAGTCCTGTTCATTCCCTAACATATTAATGAAAATTTGCAAATATTGGATGTCTATGGAAATATACGCAATTATAGGGTGATACCCTATGAATGACCATTTGTTAGGGTTGCTAAGCCAGAGAAGTAAGTAAGTAGTTTAGTAGTACTCATGACTTTTGGAAAGAAGCTGAAATAAAAGGGATCTTAATATCATGATCTACATTAGTATCCAAATTCATTATCGTCTGAATATTAAAGTGTGAAAACGATATTTTTAACAAATATGTATTATGTCATTGACAATAAACAATTGCAAAATTATTGTTTTTTATTATTTTCCTTGTTTCCATTTTATAAATAATAATTTAGCTCTCAATAAAATTCCATTAAAGACAATTAATTATATGCTGGTTATATGAATTAGGACAAGGTAATCCTCGAATCCGGTAACTTGCTCCATCACCGGGAGGGCGACCATCTGTCACAAGGAAGTGTCGGCTTCATCGTCCACAAGTCTCTCGTTAACAACGTTGTAAAGATTGAGAGTGTGTCGACGAGGGTTGCGTACCTTAGACTTCAATGAAAAACTAGGCACAAGAGAGAACGGTGAGTTGAAAGTAGGGAAATTTAGAATAGGGCAATGGAAGCCAAGGGGCCAGCAGCTGGCCGACTTCATTGAGAAAGAACGACTCTTCATGATGAACTCTTTCGTCCAGAAGCGGCCCCACAAGAAGTGGACCTGGGCAAGCCCCGACGGTTCCACAAAAAATGAGATTGACTTCATTATGACGACCAAACGACAACTGTTCAGTGATGTCTCCGTGATCGCGAGGGGGAAAGCTGGTAGCAATCACCGAATGTTTAGAGGCACACTGAACCTATACGTTTAGTTGGAGAGGTCTCGTCTAATGAAGTCAACGCTCCGCCCCCCTCGTGCTCTATTCCAAAGTCCTGAAACCTTTCAGCTCGAGTTACAAAACCGTTTTAGGGCCTAGAAAACTGCAATGAAGTGGACGATATGAATGACAAGCTCGTGGAAACTGTCCATGCGGTTGGAGCTAATTTCTGCAATACCCGCCGCAGAAGAACACAAAAACTCTCCGATCATACTCTCAATCTCATGGCAACAGCCATGTAGCTTCATCTCCCGTCTAACAAAACGGGAGATGAAGCTACATTCTTCAACAGATTTGACAGCATACAGGCAACTGAACAGAGAGATCTCCAAATGCATGCGGCGGGACTTACGCAACTTCAATACAGCTTGTATTGAAGAAGCGATCGAGCGCAACCAAGTTTCCAAAGTCTTTGCCAGAGATCTGTCTGCCAGAAAGAGCCAACTGTGAAAGCTGAAGACCAAATGTGGCAGCATCGTTTCCGGGGCACCTGAGATTTTGAGTGAGATTGAGAGGTTCTATGGGCAGCTGTACACGTCATCGTTGGAGCCACACGCAAGTGTGAGTAACGATCCAAGAGCGAGTCTTATCCGACATTATTCCGATGATATCCCGGACGTCAGTCTGAGCGAGATTAGAATGGCTCTCCAGCACCTTAAAAGTGGCAAGGCCCCAGGCGAGGATGGAATTACATCGGAGCTTCTGAAAGCGGGTGGAAAAACGGTACTTGAAGTCCTTCAGAAGCTCTTTAATTCCGTCCTCCATGGTTATTACACCGGAGGCGTGGAGCAGAAGTGCGGTGGACTTGTTCTTCAAGAAAGGCGACAACGCTCTCTGAAGAACTACAGACCGATTTCCCTTCTGAGCCGCGTCTACGTGCTGTTTTCGAGAGTCATTACGAATCGTCTCACGCGCAGACTTGACGACTTCCAGCCTCCCGAACAAGCCGGTTTCCGAAAGGGCTTTAGCACTATAGACCACATACATACCCTTCGGCAAATTGTACAGAAGTCTGAAGAGTACAATTTGCCACTATGTCTGGCGTATGTGTACTATGAGAAAGCCTTTGATTCCGTCGAAGTTTGGGCGGCGCTGCAGTCCCTTCAGCGCTGCCAAGTTGACTGTCGGTATATCGAAGTGCTAAAGTGTTTGTACAGAAGAGCTGCGATGGCTATTCGAGTACAGAACCAGAGTACGCAACCTATCCAATTGCAGAGAGTTGTAAGACAGGGTGTTGTAATATCCCCGAAACTCTTCACCGCTGCATTTGAAGACGTTTTCAAGCTTCTGGACTGGAAAGGATACGTATTAATATCAATGGCGAGTACGTCACTCACCTTCGATTTGCCGACGATATAGTCCTTATGGCAGAATCGCTGAAAGACCTAAGCACCATGCTCAATGACCTCAATAGTGTCTCCCTGCGGATAGGTCTTAAAATGAACATGGACAAAACAAAGATCATGTTTAATGTCCATGTCACCCCTATGCCGGTAGTTGTTAGGAGCACTAATCTCGAAGTTGTTGACGAGTATGTTTACCTGGGACAAATAGTCCGACTACGTAAGTCCAACTTCGACCGAGAGGTCAATCGACGGATTCTAGGGCAGCGTTCGGGAAACTACGACACATCTTTTCGTCAGACATACCTCAAAACCTTAAAACGAAATTGTACAACCAGTGCGTGTTGCCATTGATGACTTACGGATCTGAGACGTGGTCCTTCACTGCTGGCCATATGAGTAAGCTCAAGGTCGCTCAGCGAGCTATGGACATGGCTATGCTAGGAGTTTCTCTGCGTGATAAACTTAGAAATTAAATAGAACCAGAGTAACCGACACAGCCCAACGGATTAGTAAGATGAAGAGGCCGTGGGCCGGCCATACAGCTCGAAGAACCGACAACTATGGGGAAGAAAGGTTCTTGAGTTGCAGCCTCGTACCGGTAGGCGAAGTGTAGGGTGACCCCCCACGAGATGGAGTGACGACCTGGTAAGACATGCAGGAAGTCGATGGATGCAGGTGGCTCAGGACCGTGCTTTGTGGCATTCCTTGGGGGAGACCTATGTTCAGCAGTGGACTTGTGAAAGGCTGTAATGATAATGATGTTGATATATGAATTACGGGCATATACGTAGTAAATCAAGGAAATTTCCAATAAATTTCGCTATTTTACTCATTTTATGATTTTATATTAATTTCGTTTCTTCAGTCAATTTAATTCAATTAAATATTGATATAAGCCAGATCACATTCAGGGAGGGTAACTACCTCACTGATATCATTCACGTAGCAGTACAAGTTAGGTAGGGCAATGTCAACGTTATATCTATTAGCATTGTGCCTGCTAAATTTCCTTGTTAATTCTAGAAACTTCGTTGATGAAAGTAATATGATCTCTATTTTTAAGGATTTATGGTACGTACTCAAGTGAATGGTAAGTAACATAATGCATTTCTCTTTAAGATTTTAATAGCCAAACACGTGAAAATGACTGAAATGGTGCACAATTGTCGGTACACATTTCTTTCTTGCGTATGTGTGAGTTTGGCGACATTGGTTCCGCTACAAATGATGCGTTTTGCTACTTCCTCTTGATTTTTATATTCCGTGATGCTACTCTTACTGACACTGCATGAGGGCTATAAACGTCATAATATTTTGTAGCTTGAGTCGCATTGTTCCCATTTAGTATCTATCGAATTCCTTTGTTAGATTCATTCATTTTTGCGGACAGAAAACAAATGAAAAATAACGGGAAAGTGTTTTTATCTTTTAATTTGTCTTTTTCTTAATGTCCTACTTTTTTTTTATTTATTTGGTTATTTAACAACATAAGTATAAAAAACACAGGTAACTGCGATTTCTAAACTAAGCGCAGCTTGTATCTCAGGACCCTGGCATGCGATATTACAAAATTGTTTGTCACTGGACAACATTACTAAAAGATATACTATACGGTAGTTTTAACATAACATGTATGGTTACTAAAGTCAGCTAGTTGAAAACTGTACAACTGAAGATATCTTCTTCGATTTTATACAAACAAATTAAGAAGAAACTTTTTCCCCGACCTATTATTACGTTAAGGTCCCTGTCCTGTGAGTCTCATATACGTCTGGTCTGCTGATACCTCGTGACAACTCGGTGTACCATAGATTTTGATATTCGTAATGTTTGAACCACTTTGGCGTGGCGTTTGGATCTGGCATTCTTTGTTTATTTGCAGTAATAATTTACACTTAATACAATAAACAAGGCAGTTAAAGTAAAAATTTAAACAAAACCCAAATATAAATTCAAATTCAAAAGTGTGCACAATTTTTCGCTGAATGAAAAAACACATAATTACGCAAAAAAAAAACTATATAAAAGCAAATAAAATACAAAAACAGTTCCACAACGTTTTTTATAGCATTTTATAGCAGGCCAGTACACACGATGATTACAACAGGAGAAATTGAAACTTTTTTTTTGTGTTCTTCTAAATATGTCCATAAGTGTATGTTTATTTAAATAAATAATTTAACTAATATTTTTTACTTTTAATTTGTTATAAAAATAACATGCAATTAAAATAAATTTACCTGAGAGCATTATAGTTGCTACTAATTCGTAGGATGAGTTCACGAAGTAAAATGTCAAGGACATCAAAATTATCAACATCAGTGTTCCTTCAGACTCGTTTATCATAGCTACAGTATCACTGATACGAATATACTGACTCAGCAATCGATGTAGCTTAATTTCATTCTCCATTGAAAGATTAGATACTATAGTGATGAAATAAAATACTTGTATTAAAAAGTATTATAAATTTCTTACGTGGTAGAGCCATGCTGCAGCTATATTATGGTTGTAGCACGAATGGGTCCGCTCGATCGGGGAAGGACCACGCTCTCACAGAATACCAGCGTAAAATATCAGCTTAACGCTGCTGTGTTTCGTTTGGTGAGTGTAGAGAACCGGAGACCCTTTTTACTGGAAACGAGACATTCCATCTTAGTCCGTGAGGGTGACAACGCATCTGCATTTTGATTCTTAATCGAAGATAGATGTAGATGTCTATGAGCCACAGCAACCACCACTTACCATCAGGTGGACTGTGTGCTCGTTTGTCACCCTTATCCTATAAAAAGATTCCTTACCAATTTAATTACCCTTAAAGTATTACAATTATTTGTGACTTATTAAATTAGATCAGGTAAGTGGTTGAGGGGTAAAATTTGTTCAATATTAGAGGTATAATTTTAATAAATTCATTTTCTAGAGTGTACTTATACAATAAACTGTGTAAGTTTTTCGCAACTCTTTCTGGTTGATTTACATTTTTTTAAATATTATTAAATAAAACGGATATGTGCTTATATTACTGACTGGTGATGAAGAGCAAGGAGTATTATCAGCTTAGCGTGCGCGTGCGTGCGAGTAAATTCTTTTAATTTTTGGGATCTAAAAAGCAAAATATTTTATCTGAATATAATATCTGAACAATGTACAAGAATTTGCTCGAACCGAGAAGACACCACGACTACATACAATACCAGTGAGGAGTTAAAGCCTTACTGCCGCGCTTCGGTCAAGTAATTGCACGTGGCCGGAGGCCCAACAACCCTCCCCCTCCTCATCAACATAGTAGCGGAATCGTGGTCATTTGGAAGGGAAGACTAAATTGGCCTTCCCTTCCTTCTAATATGCTTGACGTGCTTATCACGTAAGTTCGGCCTAACATGGAATACTGTTCTCATCTCTGAGCTGGAGCACCTCAAGCCAGGTCCTTCCACTTGACCGCCATCCAGCGCAGAGTAAATCATCAAAGACCACGTTATTTCTGATCGGTCTGACTTACTGGCGGTGTAAAGGGATGTTGCACGAAATTGTTCAGATTAATTTCAGCCGCCAAATTTACGAACGCACATCGCAACAAAACTCTAGCTACCAATAAATACCAATTGCCCTGGTCTTGCAGTTGTTCATGGGTGGCGGTAGTTACTTACCATCAGGTGCCAGGTTCTACGCCTAGGGCCAGACGTCCAGAATATCATAGGAATAGTGTTGGATAAGTCTTGCTCTTGGATCGTTACTCACACTTGCATGTGGCTACACAGGTGTGGTACAGCTGCCCATAAAACCTCTCAATCTCACTCAAAATCTCAGGTGTCCCGGAAACGACGCTGCCATACTTGGCCTTCAGCTTCGACAATTGGCACATTCTGGCAGACAGATCTCCAGTAAAGACTTTGGAGCCCTGGTTCCTCTCGATCGCTTTTACAATACAAACTGTATTGAAGTTGCTTAAGTCCTGCCGCATGCGTTTGAAGATTTGTCTGCTCAGTTGCCTGTACGCTATCAAATCTGCTGAATACTGCAGCTTCATTTCCCGTCTAACAGCCATGAGATTATAAGTGTGATTAGAGATTTTTTGTTTTCTGCGGCGGGTCTTGCAGAACAGCTCTGACCGCATGAACAGTTTCCACGAGCTTATCATTCCTATCGTCTACTGCATTGCAATCTTCTGGCCACTGAAAACGGTTTTGTAGCTCTAGCTGAAAGATTTCGGGGCTCTGGATAGGGATAGGGAGGGACATGGAGCGTTGACTTCACTAGACGAGACGTCTTCAACTTTACGTTTAGGATTTGTGTACCCTCCCCCCCGAACGGGTTCCCGCTTTGTCATGGCGGAGGGGCTTAGTAGCCTTGGCTTGGTCATTCGCAAAAAACAAAGAGGAACCCCTTGGCTGTCCCGTGGCGTAGGGCTAGCTCGAGGTGGCCACTCTGAGTGGGCTTGACAAGCCCACTTCGGATGTGTGTCGGTGGGCTGCAGTGAGAGGGGTGTCATCTCCCCCTACCGCTGCAGTTGAGGTGGAGTCGCGAAGGAAAAGCAGTGTTGGTATGGCGATGCGCCACTCGCCCTATCCTCTGTGACTCTGATAGGGCCGCACCGTGGTGGGGACGTGGGGAGAGAGGAGTGTCGGTATTGCGAGGTGCCGCTCTCGCTACCCTCCGCAGTCGAAACTTGGTTAGCGGCGGAGCCAGAGACTAGATCTGCCGCTGGGCTAAGCGTTTGATTTTCCTGGCCCCATGGCCTCCACGTATCGGACTCGGGGGGGGGGGGTCTGATACGCAGGTAGAATTGGAGGCCGTGGAGGGAGGCGTGCTTTGTGTTCCTGGTGCGTCTTGCCTAAGAAGAAGAATGGAGAGGAGAGGTCCTCCCCCGAGAAGGGTCGGCTATGGGGCGGCCGGCGCTGGTGGGGCCGCGCATGTGCGCGAAAGCGTTCCCGTGGCCCTGCCAATATGCGACGAAGGTGAAACACTATAGGGTTTTAGTCGGTGCGAGACCAACATAACCCGTCCTTGCCCCCGCGAGGCGGATTTGCGTAGGCATTTCCCGATGTAAAAAAAAAGTGTACCGCTAACCATTCGGTGAGCGCTATCAGCTTTTACCCCCACGATCATTGAGACCACATTGAACATTCCGTCTTTGCATCACAATGAATTCAATCTCATTTTTTTCGAACCGTCGAGGTTTGACCAGGTCCACTTCCTGTGGGCCGCTTCTGGAAGAAAGATTTTATCATAAAGAGTCCCAGATTTTCCATGAATTCGGCCAGCTGCTGGCCTCTTAGGTTCCGTTGCCCTATTCCAAATTTCTCTACCTTCAGCTGACCGTTGTCTCTTGTGCCTAATTTTGCGTTAAAGCCCCCCATTAACGCCGTATAGTAAGTTTTGGAGGATAAATCTAGATATATTCTCATACATTTCCTTCACCTGCTCGTCAGGATATGCCGAGGTTGGTGCGTAAACCTGTATGACCTTCAGAGAAGACCGTTTGGTGATTCAGAGTATAAGGTACGCAACCATCATCTACACACTCCCAATCTTTACAACGTTGTTACGAGAGACTTGTGGACAATAAATCCGAAAACTAACAACTATCTGATAGTTTGCCAAGTCGAGATGCCTTAGGTTGTAACCGAACCTCTACTACTGTTGCCATGGTCACCTTCGTAGCCAGGCGTAGCGGGGCAGCTGGGGACTGGGGGCTGTCTCTTCGTAACTCTTTCAACAACAACTGAAGTAAATTTAATTTTATACGTTTGAGTACAGATTCTGGTAACGCACATTACGGTAACCATTTTACAAAATACCTTGTAGCGGCTTATGCCTGAGAAGTATGCATATGGTATCGCGGACATTTATTTACACGGAGAACAGATCGATGTGTTTCTAGAACACTGTATTGACTTAACCATTGAGCAAGCGCACGCAGATAAAGCAGTATGGATTCGTTTTTTCAATATTTAAGGCTAGCTGAGAGGGCTCCTAATGCTAGATAGATATGCAAAACTACTTTTTTTAATCAGAATATTAGTTCCAGAGATTGGATTTGATGTTAAAGCTTATAAAACAAACCCTTCCGCTTTATTATAAAAAAATTTTTTTTTTTTTTAAATTCATTGAGCAAAACGTTCAGCCAACAGACAGACAGACAACAGACAGACAGACAAAGTAACAAGTGCTCCATTTTGCTGGTTTTAGCATAAAACACTTATTATTTGGATAAAGTGATGTTAACGTCAACAAAGCCTCGCGAAAAACTAGTTTCTTGTTTATTTAAAATATACTTATTCTATAAAAATAAATTAAAATATTTGTACTAACCAGGTCGTACTTCCTCTAGTACTCCAAGATGATCAATAACTTTATTAATTGACTTCAAGGATATTTTGTTAGATATGTCATTACTCTCATTTTCTCTTGAAAACTCAAAATTCTCTTTAAAATAAATATCGAATTTAGATCTTGCATTTCTATAATACAATAATAAAGAAATAACGTGGTCGAGCCATGCTAGTGATAGGTATATTATAGTTATAGCACTAATGGATCGGTCCGACCAGGGAAGGACCACTCCCTTACAGAATACTAGCGTTAATTAGCAGTTTAATTGTGATGTGATTTTTATAGTTAGTGTAGAGAACCGGAGACCCTATTGACAAGAAACGAGGCATTCTATGTTAGTCCTTGAGAGGTGACACCACATCTGCATTTTTCTTCTTTATCGAGGTTAGATGTAGATGTATACGGGCAACAGTATCCACCATTTTTTACTTATTTAAGCCAGTGCATGATTACAATCCTACCTGTTGGTAAATGGTGTATTAACAAAGACGAAGAAAACCGTTTGGTTTTAATATATGGAATATCGACAACAAAGGGGTGAAGTGAAGACTAGTCGACCGTCTGGTTGTCCAATGGTGAAAAGTAAAGGAACACCGAACACAACCTTTAGAATATCAAGAGGCTGGCTACTCTGTGCATGTGCTCGAGGCTGACAAGGTTTCTTACAGTGTCTCTCCACCGAGTCCAACTCTGCTAGATTGCAGTATGCAGCACTAGCCCAAAAGGAAAAGCAGTATTATATGCACGACTGGACTTGCGCTTTATATAAAGAATGAAACTGCTCCGGCTTTAAATACCGCGGCACTCTTGCTAGGACACATGGTTTACTTGCGGCTGCTTTGGCCCTGGACTCAACGAACTACCTAAAGTTGAGATTCGGATAAATTTTATCCCATAACAACTGAAAGCGTTAAGTGTACATTCCAGAAACTAGGAGCCAGGGTGAGCTTCTTTTAAAAATAAAGATAGAAAGAGATAATAAGAGACTTGTATTTTGTAGGCGCTGAACCTCACGAGAATGGCATTGTCCCATTTGGAGACTGTCTGCAGTGAGACTGAGTTCGGTTCCAACTGGCCCAATTATTCGGCTGGTAACACTCTACAAATGTGCTGTCGTCTCCATTCTCATAGTTACCGGACATAAGCAGATCATCACTCTCAATCATCAGTTGGACTCTGTGCTTATTTGTCACAGTCATTCTATATTATCATCATCATCATCATTACAGCCTTTCATAAGTCCACTGCTGAACATAGGCCTCCCCCAAGGGATGCCACAAAGTACGGTCCTGAGCCACCTGCATACATCGACTTCATGCATGTCTTACCAGGTCGTCACTCCATCTAGTGGGAGGTTGCCCTATACTTTGCCTACCGGTACGAGGCTGCCACTCGAGAACTTTTCTTTCCCATCGGTTGTCGGTTCTTCGAGCTATATAGCCGGCCCACTGCCACTTCAGCTTACAAATCCGTAGGGCTATGTCGGTTACTCTGGTTCTACTGGGGATATCCTCATTTCTAAATTTATCACGCAGAGACACCCCAAGCATAGCCCTCTCCATAGCTTACTGAGCGACCTTGAGTACTTGAGACCTTGAGTTCCTCATACGGCCAGCAATAAAGTACCACGTCTCAGATCCGTAAGTCACGCACTGGTTGTATAAATTCGTTTTCAGGTTTTGAGGTATGTCTAACGAGTAGATATGTCGTAGTTTCTCGAACGCTGCCCAGCAGAGTTGAATCCGTCGATTGACCTCTCGGTCGAAGTTGGATTTACCTAGTCGGACTATTTGTCTTACTCACCATTGATGCTAATACCGCATCATTTCCAGTCCAGTAGCTTGAAAACTTCTTCCAATGCAGCTGTGAAGAGTTTCGGGTATATAAGTTCACCCTGTCTTACACCTCTCTGCAGTTGGATAGGTTTCGTACTCTGATTCTTTACTCGGATAGCCATCGTAGCTCTACTGTACAAACATTGTAGCACTTCAATATATTGACAGTCAACTTGGCACCGCTGAAGGGACTGCAGCACCGCCCAAATTTTGACGGAATCAAAGGCTTCTCATAGTACACATACGCAAGGCAAAGTGGCAGATTATACTCCTCTGTCTTCTGTACAATTTGCCGAAGGGTGTGTATGTGGTCCATTGTACTAAAGCCTTTTCAGAAGCCGGCTTGTTCGGGCGGCTAGAAGTCGTCAAGTCTGCGTGCGAGACGATTCGTAATGACTCTCGAAAACAGCACGTAGGCACGGCTCAGAAGGGAAATTTGTCTGTAGTTCTTCAAGAGGGCATTGTTGGCTTTTTTGGAGAACAAGACCACCTCACTTTTGCTCCACGCCTCCGGAGTAGTGCTACCATGGAGGAGGGAATTAAAGAGCTTCTGTATGACTTCACGTACCGGTTTTCCACCCGCTTCAGAAGCTCCGCTGTAATTCCATCCTCCATGGGGCTTTGCCGGTTTTAAGGTGCTGGAGAGCCATTCTAATCTCGCTCAGTCTGACGTCCGGGATATCTTCAGAATAGTGTCGTATAAGACTCGCTCTTGGATCGTTACTCACACTTGCGTGTGGTTCCAATGATGACGTGTACAGCTGCCCATAGAACCTCTCAATCTCACTCAAAATCTCAGGTGTCCTGGAAACGATGCTACTACACTCAGTCTTCAACTTTGACAGTCGGCTCTTTCTAGCAGACAGATATCTGGCGAAGATTTTGGAGCCTTGGTTCCGCTTGATTGCTTCTTCAATACAAGCGGTATTGAAGTTGCGTAAGTCCCGCCGCATGCATTTGGAGATCTGTCTGTTCAGTTGCCTGTATGCTGTCAAATCTGATGAAGAATTAGCTTCATCTACCGTCTAACAACCATAAGATTAAGAGTGTGATCGGAGAGTTTTTGTGTTCTTCTGCGGCGGGTCTTGCAGAACTTAGCTCCGACTGCATGGACAGTTTCCACGAGATTGTCATTCATATCGTCCTCTTCATTGCAGTCTTCTAGGCACTGAAAACGGTCTTGTAACTTGAGCTGAAAGGTTTCAGGACTTTGGATCAGAGCACGAGGGGGACGGATCGTTAACTTCTTCAGACGAGACCTCTCCAACTTAACTTTTAGGTTCAGTGTGCCTCTAACCATTCGGTGATCGCTACCAGTTTTCACCCTCGCGATCACGGAGACATCACTGGACAGTTGTCGTCTGGTCGTCATAATGAAGTTAATCTCATTTTTTGTCAAACCGTCGGGGCTCGACCAGGTCTACTTCCTGTGGGGCCGCTTCTGGAAGAAAAAGTTCATCATAAAGGGTACCTCTTTCTTTATGAAGTCGGCCAGCTGCTGACCCTTTGGCTTCCGTTGCCCTATTCCAAATTTCCCTACTCTCAACTCACCGTTCTCTCTTGTGCCTAGTTTTGCATTGAAGTCCCTCATTAACACCGTATAGTGGGTTCTGGAGGAATGGATGGCTATAGAGATATCCTCATACATTTCGTCCACCTCCTCATCGCGATGTGCCGAGGTTGGTGCGTAAACCTGTATGACCTTCAGCAAATACCGTTTGGTAATTCTGGGTATTAGGTACGCAATTCTAGTCGACGCACTCTCAATCTTTACAACTTTGTTAACGAGAGACTTGTGAATCTATCTCCAACACCACCTTAAGACAGATGGTCGCCCTCCCAGTGATAGAGCAAGTTACCGGATTCGAGGATTACTTTGTCCTCTCTTCGGACCTCGGATAATCCTATAATATGCCAGTGTAACTTGTCTATCTCTTCTTCCAGCTCCACGATCTTCTTGTTAGTCCTCAGGGTGCGTGTGTTGTATGTTGCCAGGTCGAGTCGTCTTAGGTGGCAACCGAACCTCCACCGGAGATTCTTAGCACCCCTTGCCCCGCCGTTACAATGGTCCCCACCGTAACCAGGAATAGCGGGGCCACAGGGGACTGAGGGCCGTCTTTTTGTTACTCTCATCATTGGGGGGTATTTGACATAGTTGCCACGCTTGGCGAGCGGGTTGGCAACCGCAGTATTTTAATTGTAATTTTGCTGTTATCAGGAAGATGCTGCTGCCCATCTCCTGCCTGTTTCCCTTTGTCGCCTTTTACGACTCCCACGGGAAGATATGGTGTAGTGGATATTCTTAACCGCCACTTCACGGCACATTCTATATAAGAAAACATAAAAGCGACAAACGAGATAACAATCTACTTGATAGTAAGTGGCCATTACTGCTCATGGTTATAAACTTCAAACAAAGATGACTTTTGATGTGTTGATAGTTTCGAGAACTAACATGGCATGTCTTATAACTTGTAATTATTGGTGTTGGTAGCCTGTGTAACTAGAAAGTATATAGCTTAAAAAACTTACCTTGGTCCAAATGTGTAATAATATCATTCAAGTCACAGTTTACTGCATGCAGTGCTGAGTTTACTAATCGCACGATAAGAAAAAGAAGCATCGCTAATGTACAGATTATAAAGTAACCAGGGTATACTGCTGAGTAAAGAAGCATTATTATCACTGCAAAATTAGAACTGTATTTAAAAACAAATACGTGCTTTATGTTACATTTTTAATTAGTGTTAAATTAAGAATGGATATAACAATAATGACTTTCAGACCTTATTTCGGTCATGGCGGCCAGTCTATACGGAGATTAGCCACATGGTAATAGCGCTAATGTGTATACTATAATTACGATCTCCGGTGTTACATCATCATCATTACAACCAAACAAAGTCCAATGTTGAACAAAGGCCTCTCCCATATATTGCCTTACAGGGGGAATATTTGCAATAGTTGCCTAAGTTGGCAGGCATGTTGGCAGCCAAACGCAGTTTTTTATTATTTCGAGTTGTTGTCAGAAAGATGCTGCTGCCCATCTCCTGCTTCATTTCCTTCGTCGCCTTTTACGACACCCACATAATGATATAGTGCAGTGGATTCTCTCGCGAGGGGACTCCCGCACAGAAGTATTATTTACATAGCTTACAAATAACTAAACCGGGACTGGATGCTTGTATATGCTGTTAAAAATGTAAAATATCTATTATATATAGAACGAATTTTCATACTTCTAAAAAGCAAAGAAAACAGAAAGGAATAGGTATATTTCTTACTATGAGTGAGATTATCCAATTCATGGCTTATAAAAATATGTAAATACATACAAGAACCACAAAAAAGTACCGTCAAATTAAACACGACAAGAATGTTTTTAATTATTGTATATTTCTGTTTGATTTTATTGTCTTCGCTTATTTCTATATTTATCTGAAAATAAAAATAAAAGCTGTTAAAATTATTAAAAGATAGAAAGAGTAAAAAATGGTTTATTCATAGCCTTAACATAGTAAACCTATATATATAAGGTAGGTAAGTCCAACTTCAACCGAGGGGTCAATTGACGGATTCTACTCAGAGGGACGGCATTCGAAATATTAGGTAGGACACATTTTCCTGTCACGTATTACTTAAAATTTGAAAACAAATGTGAACAACCAGTACGTCTTGCCAATAATGACATATCTTGATCTATAACGTGGCATTTCACCGCTGGCTTCGCGCGGAAGCTTCAGTTCGCTCAGCGAGCTGTATAGAGAGGGTTTTGCTCAAAGTTCATATTCGTGATAGAAATAAAAACCGACAAGCGATAGGAAAGAAAGGTTTTCCTATGACAGTCTTGTAAGCGAAGTGCAGGGCGACCCTAGACTGATGGAGTGACGACCTTATGTAACAGGCAGTTGGCTCGGAACCGTACTTTGTGGCAATCAAGATGCAAAGGCTATGTTCGGCAGTGGACTTTTGATAGGAAACTCGTATGCGATACTTAATTACTTAACGTGTGCGTAAGCGGCGTGACGATACGTAGTTTGATACACAAAACAAACAACTACACACTGAGACGTAATCATAAAATCTTTTAGGCGTGTCAGGTATAAAGGTATTAATTTTTTTATGATTTTTACGGGTAAATGACAACAGAGTAAGCCTGTATGGCTTTTATCAAAAGATTAATCTAGGAAAATAAATTTTCCCGTCTTTATTATATTGATTCTGTTAATAATCGAACAGAAAGTTACGAGATTTTTTTGGTTTAATAAAGCGTGCGGTACTATGGGTGCAATTTTTATTTAAAATAATCCTAGCGATGTAAATGTTTTGACCTTTTTAATGTGATTCAAGTAACATATAACACGCTGCATCCGCTTTAAGGCACCGAAGGCCCCTAAGCAAGATACGGTTATCGTAAATCCAAGATCCAATATACACAAAGCAGTATAAGATGGTGTACTGACGCGGAGTGCCCCTTCTGAGTCTTTTATGTAAATGTCCCAAGCCAGGCCAACACCTACAAGTGTACCTGGAATTAAAAATCACTTATAAGGAATATAATATTTTAAGCTTTGAACAGTTATCACATCTTTATTCAGGTTAAACCCTGAATAAAGATATGTTATATCACAATATAAAAGGGTATTTTACTAAAGTTTTATGTACAACAGATTGCAGTTTCATCGGACTATCAGAGTGAGGCAATTGAGAGTACACCTATGCTTGCACTTGTGAATTATAATTTTACTACGCGGAGATTGCTAGTTTCCGTTGAGCCTGGCCGCCGTGAGCTATATTTGGACTGGAGGACATTATTATCGCTTAAATCATGGAAGTAAATGGATATTATGACAAATCGCATGTGTATTCTTAACTATTAGGGAATGGGATAAAGCAAGCGATCCGATGCTGACTTAAACCTTAAGTTATTTTGTACGCTTAGACATCTTGTGACACTATCGTCTATCGTCGTCAACTATCTGGCTGGCTTACGCTGACGGAAAATTTCTCAAAAACATCCTAATGTGACGCAATCAATCATATTGTACAGAAAATAGTCAACGTTTTTTATTTTGTGTTATATATTAGAGCGTTTAACGAAACACATTTATATGAGCAAATGAAGAAAACTCTTTACAAACGTCATACCAAAAAAGTTTTACTTAAAAAATTGTCTGATGATTCTTTAGTTGCTTTTCATGATATCCATATTGTAATATTCTACTACGGCAATAAGAACTAAGATTGGACGGGGGTTAATTGTCTCCTAATTTACATTTTTATTTTTTAGTAAGACTACCACCTATTCTGATCTCCTGTCCAGCGAGCAGTCTGATGAATGGTTTTGGGGGAGGGTGCAGGTCGTGGTGGTCCCCAGGACAAATCTGAGAAGTTCATCCTCCACGTGGGTGCCAGCTGTTATTTTGATATATTTAAATAGGAAACAGAGAGTACAGAAATACTCAGACGAACCTCTCTTCTCCTCCCACCTCCTTTATTTTTTTATAGGATAGGGTGACAAACGAGCACAGTCCAACTGATGGTAAGTGGTTGCTGTGACTCATAGACTACTACATTTATCCTCAATAAAGAATCAAAATGCAGATGCGTCGTCACCCGTGAGGACTAAGATGGAATGCCTCATTTCCAGTAAAATGGGTCTCAGGTTCTCTACACTCACCATACGAAAAACAGCAGTGTCAATTTGCCATTTTACGCTGCTATTCTGTGAGAACGTGGTCCTTTCCCGGTCGAGACGACCCAATTCGTGCTACATCTATACTACTAATATAGCTGCAGCATGACTCTACAACGTATAAAACCTCCTTTACTCCAATCTCAATACAAGGTATCAGACATGCCGTGCTGATGGATGCGTGACTGGGGGTAAGTTCCTTAGCATAAGGTGACATGCATGCTCTTTTTCCCCTCTTATTAAAAAATCAAGTGTTTTGTATAATTTCTTTGTTACTTTATTTACTTTAACTTTTTTTATAGATGGCACAAAATTATCACGCCGGTAACGAGGATCAGCGTCAACGATCTGAAACGTCTGTTAATCATAACCCCAATCCACCTCACCATGTATGGTAACCATTGCAAATCATCATTTTAACATCACAGGTCCATGCTCAGCAGTAGACATTTAAGGGCTGATGATGATGAGAAAATTGCTGCAATCTGGATAGAGTGAGTTCTAAAAGAGTTGCAACGTAGATAAATCTAATATTAAATTTATTAGATTAACTGCATTTTGGACAGAGTTTGAGAGAGAGTGATTTTAGACGGGTTGCTGCGTGGCACACACCCAAAATGAGTATCAGGAAGCATAAGGTCACTCAGCAAGCTAAAGGGTATTAAAGTAACATAGCCCAATGAATCAGCTGAAGTGACAATGATCCAGCCATATAGTTAGAAGAAAAAATCACAACTTATGCATTTCGTCAAGCAGACAAGCGAAGTGTAAAGAGGTTTCCACTACTCAGATAGATTGACGACCTGGTAATACATGTAAGAAGTCGAAGATGCTGACTTAAGACTAAGACCAAGACTTTAGGCATTTCTTGGGACTAAGTTCAGCAGTGGACTTGTGAACGTTTGTATTGGAATAATAAAAATTCATCAGAAAAGCGACAATTTTAACTTACATAATACTGCCACTATTGACGGTCCGACGAACTTACTCGTAAACAAGCTTGATACTCTGATGTAATAAATAGAAAGATGTTTTTGAATGAGCACAGGAGCAATGCCCATCGCCCGCATTATTCGAATCAAAAACAACAGCGTTCCATTCACTTCAGCTTCATCATATTCGTTAAAATCCATCTTCACCAACTTTTTAACAATTTCAAAATTTTATGAAGCCTAGAAATTAGAAAAAATATCTTTATAATAAATTTAAAATACAGTTATAAATTATCGCTTCTATTGTAAGACCCTCGTCACTCGTTACTGTCTGACTTTTATACTATCGGGGAACAGTACAGTATATTATTATGTGAACTAAGCAAAAGCCTCAGAGGTAAAAGCCTTTAGCTAGATGTTTTACAAATGTGGTTCAAATTTATTGTTTTTATTGACATTTTATTAAATTAGTCTATCATTAAACACCACATACAAGTAATTTTTTGATCTAGAAACCGATATAATACCATGGGTGTTACAATTGCATTGATACATATCACAAGTAAATTAGGGTGCACTGCGCGTGATATGAATTTAGTTTTAATTTTTAATCGCTTTTTTATTTTTTTCAAAACTAAAAAGCCTCTAACTTAAATTCACTTAAAACATCTTTTTAACGGTATGGTAAAAGAAAGTCAAGAAAGAAAAGTAGGACATTAAATGGATACGAGTTACCGAAACGAGTCAAATGGCTACAAAATCGATCTGTTTTCTTTTCTAATAGTAGACAAAAAAGCCTATCATCTCTTTTGTCTACTATTCTCAGTGTCATTTTACAGTACTCCCACCTATATGTTATAAGTAAATGACAATAAGCCGGTGGTGACGGTGTATGAGATAAATATTTATAAGAGACGACTATGGGTAATTCCAAAAAGCTCTTATGGTTTCCCATGGTGATACCATTTCGCTTACTTCAGCCATTACTTTACTGCTATACTTAGGTAGCGTCACAGGTGTGAGACGTCTGGAATTGCGATCGCTCATCCACGAAGCATCACCACCAATGAAAATCCTCTCCGATTTCAGTAACTTATGCCAAGCAACAAACTTCAACGGGCTGATTAATAAGAAGATAATAAAATTGCCGATCTATTTTCGAAGATATCAAGTTAATAAGAAGCACGTTTTTCATATTTTATGTCATTTATCATAATATCAAATACACTCGGTTAATAATTGAATGGAAAGAGAGACGCTGGTAAATTATTCTACTAACAGATACGTTTGCAACTTGTCGCTCGTATATTGTATAATATGTAGGATCTACAAACAGACTTCCGTACGATGGTGGTGATTTTTCTCATAATTGCATTTCTGGTGTAGTCGAAGAGCAAGATGTAAATGATCAAGTGGACATTTTTCTTCTTTTCTTCTAGATATTCGTGTCTTTTAAAAATAATAAGTGTCATTTAACAGCCAGATATTTGTGGAGTAAACTGTTATGGAGAGTAATTTATTTCTGAATTGATTTTAGGACAAAGGCACCTAATTCCGCTATGTCTACTTAAACAGACATGGCAAACGCTCTGTTCCGGTGAAAATGTTCCACTGGAAGTTAACCAACAAAAATAGTGGGATATTACGTTGGTACGGCGCGTGCAGACAGATTTGTTTCATAATTTCCATAGTGATCAAGATAAGGCACGCCTTCTAGCTGTTTAGACTAAGGAACCTAGTAACTGTTTACACGCTTTACGATCAAGTAATCTTGGCACATTATTTGATGGGGAAAGCTTGTGCAACGCCGTAGGAATCCGACTTGGAGCGGCGATTTGTCAACCCCATCAGTGCCCCTGTGGTAACAGCTTCGACAAGTTTGAGCTCCACAGACTTTCACGTAAGAAAAGTGCTGGTAGGTTTTCACAGCACGGCTCTTTGAACGATGTCATCCGAAGGACTCTTGTCTCTATAAATATTCCCTCGGTTTTAGAGACTTGTGGAATATTTAGAGACAATGGCAAGAGACCCTTTGACATTGGTCCCTTGGGAGATAAGTAAAGCCCTAGTGCTGGATGCTACTTGTATAGACACTTTGGCGGCCTCTCATCTCAGGGGTACCTCGCTTAGAGCGAAAAACACGAAAAACTTTGATTTGAATAGTGTCACAAAAGAAGATTTTGTTTTTGTGTGATAAGTTTTCGTGTAAAAATATGAGTCAAGTAATGAAATGGCAAATTGAATTAAGAATGGATATTGGTAACCGGTACAATCCTGCCTTTAAGTTATTTGCACTCAACTTATATTATTCAGTTCTAGTTGCCTACAAAAATCTTACAAGCTCATTGTGCTTACCTTTGTCGAAAACGTAAAAAAATGGTTATGCCCAAAGGTACAAAAGCAGAAAACAAAAGTAATTTAATTAATGATTTAAAAGTTAATATATGTAAGATGAGCCCAGAAGAAAAAATAAGCAGTGCTTGTAACGACTGTATGTAGAGACATAATCTAAAGGCAAATCTGTTTTATGATATCTCAAATCTAAATTTATTACATATTCGACTTTTTCCATCTTATAAAATGTGTACGTAATAAAAACGTGTAATTATGTGTACAAGATGGCAACAGAGTTGCAAGAATGTCTGATATTATAAATATTTATTTATTTATTCCTTAAAACAAAAGAATACAAAGGGCGGACTTAATGCCTTGAGGCATTCTCTACCAGATAACTCATGGAGTGGTGAGAATTTGACGTAGGTGCGGCAATATAGAATAAAATAACACTACACAAAATAATAATTAACTACATAATACATACAATAGACTAATAAATAAACTATACATATATGATGTATACAAACATATATACAAATATATACATACAAATATACATATTTAAATACATAATATATAATTAGTACATACAAATACCTATGAATATATGCATCTGTTTAGCAATACATATCAAATGGATGAATCAAGTAAAATGCTTGGTCTTCAATAGATGATTACGGACCATTTTTTAAAAACATACTTATTGGGTGCTTTTCTGATGTCATCGAGCAAGGAGTTCCAAAGGCGTGTAGCCTGAATTGTGATGGAGTTGCCATAGAACTCGGTGAAGTAAACAGGAATACAGATTTTGTTGTTAGAAGAAGAACGTAGGACCCTATCATGAGATGAGGAGAGATAGTGAAATTTACTCTTAAGATAAGAAGGCGAAAATGGGTCATTTAAAATGGAAAAAAGAACAAGCAATATTCTGGAATTGCGCCTCTGACGGATTGTATAAGCAAGACAAATAGCAAGCACTACGATTGGCACCAAAACTATCAGATATCCATTTTAACCCAAATAATTTTCAATTATATCTGTTAAATCACACTGTTGCTTCAGAGATAAGAACACACGTCGATTAAAATATAATTGGCCCAACAAAAAAATCACACACTGCTCATTTTATAGACAAAATGAACCAAATGTTTGATATTCTAAGCCTTCTGCGGTGACAGTTTTCAAACTAAGTTTTTACAGGAAATTTTGGATTTTTTTAACACTTGAAGTTAGTTAAGGTAGTTACAGGAGTGGACGCAACTAAAACAATTAATTTTATGTTTCAAATTATTTGTTTTAGTTAATGTTTAATAGTTATAGTTGACGGCTCCGTGGCGCAGTGGCTTAGCAATTGAGTCGCAGCGCTAAGGGCCGCGGGTTCGAATCCCGCACGGAACAAGTATTTGTATGGCCTACAAATAATTGTTCCGGGTCTGGATGTTTGTCCGTGTGCAATTTATGTTTGTAAACTCCCCCACGATACAGGAGAGAATCCTAGTGTGGAACTTACGTTTTTAAAAAAAAAAGAAATCAGATAAAAAATCACCATCAAATCTGTATTACAGCTTTTCGTCGATTTAAAGTCACAAGGATTAAATTTTTTGTACACTAGATGTTTAAATCATGACTGTATTAAAGTTTTTTTTGTGAAAATACTGCAGACAGGTGGAAACTGTCAAGAGCCAACTTGTCGACAAGCCAGTAATGCTTTAAAAAAAAGGTAGTAAGCAACATTTTAAAAAAATACAGCGTACTAATTGTGAAGAAGATTATGTTAGTTTACTCATGAAAGTCGAGGACTGCGGCACATTCTACGAAGCTTCTTTTCGTACGGAAGAAAACGAAAATTTTCTTATACTTGCTGCGGAGACTAACGATTATAAATTCGATTGACCAGAATCAAATCCTGTCGTTTATGTTACCGGGTATTTGTGAAGGAAATGACTCAACTGCGAAAGATCGAAATCATATGTCAATAGATCAGAAAATGCAATAAATATGAGCAGAGAATCAATATTCACATATATAAAGATTTTAACGGCGCTAATGTACAGACTGGATTCCTTAAAATACCGGACAGATGACTTGTTTAATTATATTGATTTATTAGAAAGAAAATACCAAGAATATTTTAAATATGAGTAAAAAAAAAATTGGAAATAAAATATGAAACAAAAATTGAAAATTGAGCGTTGGAGATGCCATGCCATTGTTTCACGATCGAATATTTGAAGAAACTCTGTATTATATTCAGGCTTTACAACAAGATTAAGAGAAATAATAAAAATCCTAAAAAACAACACTAAACATTGTTTAAGGTCAGTCATTTGTAATGGTATAGTATGTTTTCGCTATGAGTTAGTTTGTTTGCTGATGATACATCGCTATTATTTAAAATTAATCGATATAATTAATCGATAAATAATTAAAGCATGTTCTATGATAAAATGAAACACCAAATAATATGCTAAATTAATAATAATAAATTTACTGAGCTCACCTGTTCACGCATGTAATACTCGTACCTGGCCACAAATATGATGCATGTGCTACCATCGCCCCCCTTGTTTATATTGAAGGGAAGCGGACGACACGTCACCCGACTCCGCCGCAAGCAACTAACTTTTAACCCTTAATTGGTCACGCCCAAAAAGTTACATAAACGGTCATGTAGGGTGTGTTATGTGAAAACTGAAATATATACAACGCCATCATCCATCCAAGCGTTACGATAAAGGGAAGCTCTATCTACGACGGGATAAAACCATTATTTTTGGAGTCGATAAATAAGAAGCTTTATCATAAAAACAGTTCTTTACAAATATGTACTAATTTTTATTTATTCTTTATTGCTTTCCACAAAACAAAAGAATACAAAGGGCGGACTTAATGTCTTGAGGCATTTTCTACCAATTAACCTGTGTAGTGGGGAGAATTTGACGTAGGTGTAGCAATTTGGAATAAAAACAAAGCCAAAGTGCCTTTGCGATGTGATATACGGTTACTGACTGTTGACGTTACTCGTTGACTCTTGTTGTTGACTTCCTCGTTGATCTAGCGATCGTAAGCGCAACTGCTGACCATATGATACTGGGTTCAAATATCGGGTTAGTGCAGAACGTATTTAAAAAAAAAAACTATAGAAAAATAAAACGTTTTAGGTTGTCCCATTTATGATAAATACAGATTGATTCGTGAGCTGTTAAGTGTTGAATAGGTTATTTTTTTTTACAATATGGCTTCTAATTATATACGAAAGTCCTTTAAAGATAGAATCAGACATATTCGTGAGTAGTTATACGCTTTAATTACAACGTAATTATGCGTTGTTTGTTAATAAATATACGTTTCAAGAACAAACAAAATAAAAACAACGGCGCTATCTAAAAAAAGCTATCTACTTTTAATGTTTTGTTTTTTGTATTTAAATAAATAATTAACTTTTTGTATTAATTATTTTGGAACTAGTCCATATAACAATACATAGATACGCATCGAAAGTAAAATATTAAATCTAAGTTATATTGGTCAATTTTATATCAATCACATAATAATATTTCATTTGAATTAAACTTTACAATTATTTAAATTCACATAAAATTCACAAACACAACATAACAGATACACAGTTCTAGCATAATCTAAGGATAGGTTTACGTAAATTTTAACGGTGGTAGAGCCACGCGGCAGTTTTTGCTGTTGCATGTATGGGCCGGCTCGAGCCGGGTTGGTACCACGACCTCACAGAATACCGGCGTGAGGTAGAAGCTCTGCTTCTGCGTTTCGTCTGGTGAGTGCAGGTGGCCGGAGGCCCAATTCCCCCCCTCCCCCCCCCCCAACATGGTAGCGGAATTACACGAAGAACTACCCCAGGAGGGTACCAGCACCCCTGGAGAATCCCTCGCTGAGCATCCACGACCATGTTATTCCGATCCTGAGCGTGGGTGCTCAGGCTGCCCCGCGTTTTCTGGGGGGGCAAAATTCCGCTCAAAAGCATTACTGCTAGGGGCAAACTGAGCAAGAACACCAAGGCGACCCCTGCCACGCTATCCGTGAATTTCTGCAACATCAGGGGACTTCACTCTAACCTAAACGCCGTCCACTACCATCTCGAGACGGCGAAGCCGGCCTTGCTCTTTCTGACCGAGACGCAGGTTTCCTCTCCGGCTGATATTTCGTATCTCTCCTACCCGGGGTACAAATTGGAGCATTCCTTTGTGCCTCGGACTGGAGTTTGCGTGTATGTCAGAGAGGACATCTGTTCTCGACGCCTCGGCAGTCTTGAAGGTTCGGACCTGTCCATCCTTTGGCTACGCGTAGACAGCGACAACCATCCGTGCGTCTACGGGTGCCTCTATAGGTCCCATAGCGGTAATGCCGAAACAGACCGACTCATCGACCACGTCCAAATGGCTACAGATTTCTTGCTACAACAGGTCCCATCCGCAGAGATCGTGATCCTTGGCGATTTTAACGCCCACAATGCCGAATGGCTCGTTTCACGTCTAACCGATCATGCGGGGAGATCTGTTTATGACTTTGCCTTGGCATATGGTCTGACATAACTGGTTACTTCGCCTACGCGGATTCCAGATGTGGAGGATCATACACCTTCCCTGTTGGACCTTCTGCTGACCTCTCATCCGGACGGATATCAGGTTTCCGTCGATGCCCCTCTCGGCTCTTCGGACCATTGTCTGATCCGGAGTGTGGTGCCACTCACGCTCCCTTCGCGGTTGCGTTCTGCAGGTTGCCGCCGTGTTTGGCATTACAGGTCAGCGGATTGGGACGGAATGCGGTCCTTCTTTGCATCCTACCCATGGGGGCGGGTTCGCTTCTCGCCGGATGATCCCAGCGCTGTTGCTGACTCTGTCACTGATGTGGTGCTACAGGGAATGGAACTATTTATTCCATCTTCTGTGGTACCCATCGGAGGCAGATCTCAGCCTTGGTTTGGTCGCTCCTGTAAGACTGCATAACGCAGTAAGCAGGAGTGTTATCAAGCCTGGGCTGCGGCTTCGGTGACTCGGGATGTAAATACCAGCACACTTAAAAAGAAGTATAACTTCGCCTCCAGGTCCTTCAAAAGAGTTATTGCCAAGGCAAAGTCAAAACACATAGGCAGAATTTTCGAGAAACTAGTTCGCCTTCCTTCGGGAACCCGTGCATTCTGGTCTCTCGCCAAGGCTGTCCAAGGGAATTTCTGTAAGGCATCACTACCATCTCTGCACAGGGAGGATGACTCACTGGCCCATGACGCAAAAGACAAAGCCGACCTTTTAGGCTCCCTTTTTGCGTCCAACTCGACTCTTGATGACGGGGGGAAAACACCGCCGACCATCCCGAGGTGTGAGTGCTCCATGCCGGATGTGCTGTTCTTACAGCGCCCGGTTCGCAAAACACTGCTCTCCCTGGACATCCAGAAGTCGAGTGGGCCTGAAGGAATCCCCCCAATTGTGCTGAGGACGTGTGCACCGGAGTTGGCACCGGTCCTAACGCGTCTTTTCCGGTACTCCTACTCCCAAGGCGTAGTCCCGAATTCATGGAAGACAGCTTTTGTCCACCCGATCCCTAAAAAAGGCGACCACTCAGACCCATCCAACTATAGGCCTATCGCGATCACCTCCTTGTTCTCCAAAATAATGGAATCCATTATTAACTGCCAGCTCATCCGGTACCTTGAGGATCACCAGCTGATTAGTGACCGCCAATACGGTTTTCGTCGGGGTCGATCAGCTGGTGATCTTCTGGTCTACCTGACCCATAGATGGGCGGAGGCAGTAGAGTCCAAGGGTGAGGCGTTGGCCGTTAGTCTGGACATTGCGAAGGCCTTCGATCGGGTTTGGCACAAAGCGCTTCTTTCGAAGCTCCCTTCCTATGGGCTTCCCGAGAAATTGTGCAATTGGATCACCAGCTTCCTTGCAGATTGGAGCATCAAGGTCGTTGTAGACGGTGCATGCTCTGACTACAAGCCTATTAACGCTGGTGTTCCACAAGGCTGTGTGCTATCACCAACGATGTTTCTTCTGCATATCAATGATATGTTGCTAACTGGTAACATTCATTGTTATGCGGATGACAGCACTGGTGATGCTCTATACACCGGCCGTGCCAATATTTCTCGGGAAAACGTCGCTGAGTACCGGAACAAACTTGTGTCTGAAGTCGAGTCTTTGCTGAACAAAGTCTCGGATTGGGGGCGACTAAATCTAGTCCAATTTAATCCTCAGAAGACGCAAGTTTGCGCGTTTACCGCTAAAAAGAACCCCTTTGTCGTATCTCCTCAGTTTCAAGGCACTCCCCTTCTTGCCTCAGCCAGTATCGGTATCCTCGGAGTCGACATATCGAGTGACGTGCAGTTTCGTGGTCACTTGGAAGGGAAGGCCAAATTGGCCTCTAAAAAGCTTGGCGTGCTCAGCAGAGCGGGACAGTATTTCATGCCGGCACACCGTCTGCTACTTTACAAGGCGCAAGTTCGGCCTCACATGGAATACTGTTCCCATCTCTGGGCAGGGGCTCCCTAGTGCCAGCTCCTTCCACTTGACCGCATCCAACGCATAGCGGCTCGAATTGTCGACGACCGAGCCCTTTCCGATCGGCTCGATTCATTGGCACTGCGAAGAGATGTTTCATCTCTTTGCATTTTCTTTCGCATCTACCATGGGGAGTGCTCTGAGGAATTGTTCGGATTAATCCCAGCCGCCAAATTTCACGAACGCACATCGCGGCAGAACTCCCGATACCATCCACACCATCTGGATGATTGGCGGTCCACCACTGTGCGATTTAGAAGATGTTTTCTTCCTCGCACGACCTTCTTGTGGAATCGATTACCATCAGCGATTTTTCCGGACCGATACGACTTAGGGACCTTCAAGAAAAGAGCGTACTCCTTTTTAAAAGGCCGGCAACGCATCTGCGATTCCCCTGGTGTTGCAGTTGTTCATGGGCGGCGGTAGTCACTTACCATCAGGTGAGCCGCATGCTCGTTTGCCCCCTCTCCTATAAAAAAAAATCTAAGCTTTGCTCAACATGCACTATGGTCCATTATCGCATTATAATGCAAAGCAGATCCATCCGTCAGGCGAACAGTTGCAGTTAGCTGTTGGAGCCGCCCGATATCACTCGACAACTTTTGCCAGTGTCAAATATTTTAGAAAGAGCTAAGAAGCAGGCATAGACAGTTGTGTTTCTGTCAGTACAGTACTGGACGGTTTACTTGAGATTGAATATAGCTATTTCGGTAAATAAACTAGAGCGTAATCCGAACTGCGCTTCATGGAACTGAAGATGTCTTAATTTAATGTCAATTAGACAGTCCGTGTTGCCGTGTAGTGGCGGTTAAGAATATCCACTACCCCATATCTTCCCGCGGGTGTCGTAAAAGGCGACAAAGGGAAACAGACAGGAGATGGGCAGCAGCATCTTCCTGGTAACGACAAAATACAATAAAAAACTGCGGTTGCCAACCCGCTCGCCAAGCGTGGCAACTATGGCAATATACCCCCCATAATGAAAGTTACGAAGAGACGGCCCCCAGTCCCCGGCGGCCCCGCTATTCCTGGCTACGGTGGCGACGATGGTAACGGCGGGGCAGGGGGTGCTAAGAATCTCCGGTGGAGGTTCGGTTGCCACCTACAACGACTCGACCTGGCAACATACAACGCACGCACCCTGAGGACTGACGAGAAGATTGTGGAGCTGGAAGAAGAGATAGACAAGTTACGCTGGCATATTATAGGATTATCCGAAGTCCGAAGAGAGGGGGAGGACACGGTAATCCTCGAATCCGGCAACTTGCTCTATCACCGGGAGGGCGACCATCTGTCCCAAGGAGGTGTCGGATTTATCGTCCACAAGTCTCTCGTTAACAACGTTGTAAAGATTGAGAGTGTGTGGACGAGGGTTGCGTACCTTATACTCAGAATCACCAAACGGTATTCGCTGAAGGTCATACAGGTTTACGCACCAACCTCGGCACACCCCGATCAGGAGGTGGAGGAAATGTATGAGGATATCTCTAGAGCCATGCATTCCTCCAAAACCCAATATACGGTGTTAATGGGAGACTTCAATGCAAAACTAGGCACAAGAGAGAACGGTGAGCTGAAAGTGGGGAAATTTGGAATAGGGCAACGGAACCCAAGGGGCCAGCAGTTGGCCGACTTCATGGAGAAAGAGGGACTCTTTATGATGAACTCTTTCTTCCAGAAGCGGCCCCACAGGAAGTGGACCTGGTCGAGCCCCGACGGTTCGACAAAAAATGAGATTGACTTCATTATGACGACCAGACGACAACTGTTCAGTGATGTCTCAGTGATCGCGAGGGTGAAAACCGGCAGCGATCACCGAATGGTTAGAGGCACACTGAACCTAAACGTTAAGTTGGAGAGGTCTCGTCTAATGAAGTCAACGCTCCGTCCCCCTCGTGCTCTAATCCAAAGTCCCGAAACCTTTCAGCTCGAGTTGCAAAACCGTTTTCAGTGCCTAGAAGACTGCAATGAAGTGGACGATTTGAATGACAAGCTCGTGGAAACTGTCCATGCGGTCGGAGCTAAGTTCTGCAAGACCCGCCGCAGAAGAACTATGGGCAGCTGTACACGTCATCGTTGGAGCCACACGCAAGTGTGAGTAACGATCCAAGAGCGAGTCTTATCCGACATTATTCCGATGATATCCCGGACGTCAGTCTGAGCGAGATTAGAATGGCTCTCCAGCACCTTAAAAACGGCAAGGCCCCAGGCCAGGATGGAATAACAGCGGAGCTTCTGAAAGCGGGTGGAAAACCGGTACTTGAAGTCCTTCAGAAGCTCTTTAATTCCGTCCTCCATGGTGGCATTACACCGGAGGCGTGGAGCAGAAGTGCGGTGGTCTTGTTCTTCAAGAAAGGCGACAACGCTCTCTTGAAGAACTACAGACCGATTTCCCTTCTGAGCCGCGTCTACGTGCTGTTTTCGAGAGTCATTACGAATCGTCTCGCGCGCAGACTTGACGACTTCCAGCCTCCCGAACAAGCCGGTTTCCGAAAAGGCTTTAGCACCATAGACCACATACATACCCTTCGGCAAATTGTACAGAAGTCCGAGGAGTACAATTTGCCACTATGTCTGGCGTATGTGGACTATGAGAAAGCCTTTGATTCCGTCGAAATTTGGGCGGTGCTGCAGTCCCTTCAGCGATGCCAAGTTGACTGTCGGTATATCGAAGTGTTGAAGTGCTTGTACAGTAGGGCTACGATGGCTATCCGAGTACAGAACCAGAGTACGAAACCTATCCAATTGCAGAGAGGTGTAAGACAGGGTGCCGTCATATCCCCGAAACTCTTCACCGCTGCATTGGAAGATGTTTTCAAGCTTCTGGACTGGAAAGGATACGGTATCAACATCAATGGCGAGTTCATCACTCACCTTCGATTTGCCGACGATATAGTCCTTATGGCAGAATCGCTGGAGGACCTAAGCACTATGCTCAATGACCTCAATAGTGTTTCCCAACGGATAGGTCTTAAGATGAACATGGACAAAACAAAGATCATGTTTAATGTCCATGTCACACCTATGCCGGTAGTTATTGGGAACACTAAGCTCGAAGTTGTTGACGAGTATGTTTACCTGGGACAAATAGTCCGACTAGGTAAGTCCAACTTCGACCGAGAGGTCAACCGACGGATTCAACTCGGTTGGGCAGCGTTCGGGAAATTACGGCACATCTTCTCGTCAGGTATACCTCAAAACTTGAAAACGAGACTGTACACCCAGTGCGTGTTGCCAGTGATGACATACGGAACTGAGACGTGGTCCTTCACTGCTGGCCGGATGAGGAAGCTCAAGGTCGCTCAGCGAGCTATGGAGAGGGCTATGCTCGGAGTTTCTCTGCGTGATAAACTCAGAAATGAGGATATCCGCAGTAGAACCAGAGTGACCGACATAGCCCAACGGATTAGTAAGCTGAAGTGGCAATGGGCCGGCCATATAGCTCGAAGAACCGACAACCGATGGGGAAGAAAGGTTCTCGAGTGGCAGCCTCGTACCGGCAGGCGAAGTGTAGGGCGTCCCCCCACTAGATGGAGTGACGACCTGGTAAGATTTGCAGGAAGTCGATGGATGCAGGTGGCTCAGGACCGTGCTTTGTGGCATTCTTTGGGGGAGGCCTATGTTCAGCAGTGGACTTGTGAAGGGCTGTAATGATGATGATGATAGACAGTCCAGAACCTTAGCAATGACTGATGCGAGTGAAATAGGCCTATAATTACTTAATTTGGACGCATCTTCCGTCTTGTTCTTCATTATAGGAACAACTACTGTTTTCGTCATAGCTTCGGGCAGGTAAAAATGGCTCATGCAGAATGTAAACAACACGGTGAGCATCCTCGATATATGGACACCTGCATTCTGCTAGTGTTCTATGCCGAGTGGGTCATGGCCAGGGGATTATCCTCGCGTCATGTCCCTCACTTCTTGAGCAACCAGTTTCGCAGTGATTCGAAATACCGGTTTCGCCAAATAAATTCTCTTAACTCTGTCATCCTCTATCGCGGTCTTCATAGGTCCCAATGTAGAATGCACCCGAAATACTCCTTCAATAAATTGGCAACTTGTTTGGCGTCTTCAACCCCCTCTACACTAACTGGAACACTCGGCTTCGGATTTGTTATTGGTCTCCTTCCAAAATTTACTAAAGTTTTTAGTGACATGCTGTGATCCAAGAATGTCCATTTTTATCTGAGTTTCATTATTCTTACATTACTTGAGCCGACTTTAAAAAAAACTTCGCGAATCTCGCATTCGTCAATAGCCTTGACCAGACGTAGTTTTACCTTGGGCGACTCACTCATAGAACCGAATCCCAGCCTCCTCATGTGCGTTTTTGCCATCTTTGTTCCAGCCTGTCGCATGCCTTCTATTCTGTTTTATACTTATAAACTAATATCACACATTCTATCGGCGCAGTCTTGAAACTCGCAAGTAAAATCGAAATAACATTAGTTATGCAGATGTATAGTTATATCTACCTGCTCTTTATCGCTTTATAAATAATAATAACTTTTATTTATTTTGACATAAAAGTATTACAGTAAATGTTTCATTGAATCCATAGGCTCCCAAACAAATGTAAAACTGTGTTTCAGGAGCCAGTGGCTTATCCCATAACATTGCATTATTAATTTATGTCTTAACATAACATTATAACCTATTTAAACACAACGACTCAAAACATGAAAACAAAATTAAAAAGAAAGGGCTACTCACTAGCGCATATCTATGTATGTGTGCGTGCGGGTGTGTGTGTGTGTGTGTGTGTGCGTGTGTGCGCGAGTGTGCGCGCGCGCGTGTGTGTGTGTGCGTGTGTGTGTGCGTGAGTGTGTGTATGTGTGCGTGAGTGTGTGTGTGTGTGTGTTTGCGTCAGTAGTAAAAACCAGTTAACATTTTTTCTACATCTTCATAATCAAATTGTTTTAGCCATAACAATATGTTATGCTTCTCAATAAGGTTATTATTGCAGTTTTTTATGTTATATTTCTTATTAAGTATAGGTGTGGAACAATAACATCAACTGCTTCTGGGCGAATCTTGTTTTTACTTTGGAAACAGGACAACGCCTTGTAGATGATTTAGGCAGGAAAGGAACAATTTTTTTGTGATAATTTCGTAGACTTTCATAAACAAATAATTTTCTAACACTAAAAACGTTGGCTTTATCATATACATCTTTTGTTGGGTGCCTGTAGGTTAAGCCGAATAACACTTTTAGTACTGCACGTTGTGCACGTTCTACAATGATCAAATATGATTTTGCTACGGTACCCCAAGCTTCTCCCCCGGATCTCTGTGCTAATCAGACGTGATTTATACTAGCTCATATTTTCATATATTTATTAAATTTAATCAAAATTGGGAAGTGTTAAATTGTAAGAAATAATAAGAGAGCATGAATTATAATAAGCCTGTACCGTCGCCGTGTGTTAATGGTGAGTGAATCTAACAAGTCATTCACTTGCACTGTGATAAGTTGTAATTACTCACTGCACACATACGCAAGCTGCATACTAATGCAACGACTACTTGCCTACGCGCATTGCTTTTATTCTGATTGCCTGGTACTTGTCCCGTACGTCGCTCACGCCCCGCTACTATGCCGCTTAAACGCACCCCGCCTACTACGCCAACCGCAATGTTGCATTGTAAGTCGGACTCTAATATCGCCAACTCGCCGACAAATGCTACTTATTGCAATGCCTACCGTTTCACGCACGCAAGCTACGAGCGATCCTAACATTGCAATACGGAAACGTAAGAGAGATACTGATAATATTAGCCGGTCAGAAATTATGGAAATGTTTTCTGCGCTCAAAAAGGAACAAAATGACAAATTCACCGCTCTAATGGAATAAAGTTCAGAATGGTATTAACACCCACACAGAGCAAATAAGGCTATTTCTAGTGACATTGCCTTTTTAAGCCAAAGATATGATTAGTTACTCTCGAGAATAAGCTCCTTAGAACAAGAAAAATCTGTAAACTGCAAATATATACAGACTCTAGAGAACAAATTAGAGCAGATGGAACATCATCAACGCAGCTCGAGCATAGAAGTACGTAATTAACCCAAAAAATCGGGGAATCGAAAGAAGACCTGTTAAATATTATAAAGAAGTTAGGAGCCACTATTAGTGTACTAATTCAATCGGAAGAGGTCCGTGACGTCTACCGCATAAATACTAAGATAGAAAAAAAAACAGCCTATAATAGTGGAATTTTCAACTGTTTTCTTAAAGAACAAAATCATTGAGTCTCTCAAGGCATACAACAAAAAATATACGACCTGCAAGTTGAATACCTCTAACTTTAAACTTGATGGCCCACCCAAACCGATTTTTGTGTCTGAGAGTTTGACAATTAAGGCGAAGAGCCTCTTCTTTTTGGCCAGAGAATTCGCTAAGATTAATGCCTTTAAATATTGCTGGACTTCGAGGGGCAGAATATATCTTCGGAGGGCGGATGGAGCTGCACTTGTAAAGGTTAATAGCGAGAGCGACCTAGAAAACATTAATAACAAATGACTATATTTACAAACTTATTTATTATTATATTTATTATTAATTTTTTATAAAATATGCATGGTAAATTGTTTTCTATATTTTATAAGCTTTTTTTGTTTAATTTTAGTTCATCATCATCATCATCATTACAGCCCTTCACAAGTCCACTGCTGAACATAGGCCTCCCCCAAAGAATACCACAAAGCACGGTCCTGAGCCACCTGCATTCATCGACTTCCTGCATGTCTTACCAGGTCGTCACTCCATCTCGTGGGGGGACGCCCTACACTTCGCCTACCGGTACGAGGCTGCCACTCGAGAACCTTTCTTCCCCATCGGTTGTCGGTTCTTCGAGCTATATGGCCGGCCCACTGCCACTTCAGCTTACTAATCCGTTGGGCTATGTCGGTCACTCTGGTTCTACTGCGGATATCCTCATTCCTAAGTTTATCACGCAGAGAAACTCCGAGCATAGCCCTCTCCATAGCTCGCTGAGCGACCTTGAGCTTCCTCATCCGGCCAGCAGTGAAGGACCACGTCTCAGTTCCGTAAGTCATCACTGGCAACACGCACTGGTTGTACAATTTCGTTTTAAGGTTTTGAGGTATGTCTGACGAGAAGATGTGTCGTAGCTTCCCGAACGCTGCCCAGCCGAGTTGAATCCGTCGATTGACCTCTCGGTCGAAGTAGTCCTTATGGCAGAATCGCTGGAGGACCTAAGCACTATGCTCAATGACCTCAATAGTGTTTCCCAACGGATAGGTCTTAAGATGAACATGGACAAAACAAAGATCATGTTTAATGTCCATGTCACACCTATGCCGGTAGTTGTTGGGAGCACTAAGCTCGAAGTTGTTGACGAGTATGTTTACCTGGGACAAATAGTCCGACTAGGTAAGTCCAATTTTAGTTATTGTAACACTAATTCATAATCGTATTTCACTGATACTTATTCATATACTATTGCTCACAACTCAACCCATCGCGTTAATGCACATAAATTTACATCATAAATTACTTACACTTCATAATCTAGTACACAAAATGCACACTTGCACTTTACTTTTACTGTCAAGATTAACAAATACAGATACTCCAGTAATGTAATTTTTTCTTTTTTTGGTTTTTATGACCGGACATATAATACAATACAACCGATTACTATTTTAATTCAGAATGGATGATAACTCTTTTATCACAACCGAAGTTGATATCTCAAATAGGATAGAATGTCTTACACTAAGTGTCCTAAACAGCCTTAAACTTTTAAATTCGGATATAAACAGTAAACACACTTTCAATTCTTACATTGAATATACGAAGCATTAATTGTAACTTTGACCCATTTATAGCATTTATATCTAGTCTAGCCATGTCCATAGATGTATTTGTATTGACAAAATGTTGGACTAGTGCAAGTAATCCACCACCGAGTCTCAATAATTATAACATTTTCTGGACGCAAAAATATCTAAACCAGAATGATGGGGTGGTTGTATACGTCCGAGAAGAAATTAAAGCATCCAGCTATGAGCCAACCTTTTACGATGGAAACAGCCTTATAATAAAAATGTCGCCAGATTATACCATCATATGCTCATACCGTTCGCCTAGATTTCGTAAAGCAAGTAAATATTTAGAATCTGTTGACATGGTTTTAGCTAGTTATTCAACTAAAAATTTAATATTTACTGGTGATATTAATTTAGATATTCTATCATCTAACTTATCAGCATCCTCAGAAGATTATTTAAATATTATGGCTATGCACGTTTTGAGACAAGGCATTGACCGTCCAACTTGAGCCAACACTTGCATAGATCATTTCATGGTCAAAAGTTGTGGCACTTGTAAGACTATAGTTTTTGAACAGCAACTAACTGATCACTCACCCATAATGCTTTATATAAACAACGCTTGAGTTAGTAAAGACATATTAAAACATAAAAAAATAACCGTTAATTGTGAAAGGATCAAAAAAGTACTGTTTAGGCCAAAAATGGTCATTTTGAGACGGCATCCAATCACGTTTGACTTGGAGAATCGCCCGATGGTGCCAGGTGTCACGCGTGTCGCGGGGAGGGGGCAGCGGAAAGCAGCTTCCCAGCGTTTGGCGCTGTCGGTCGAGAGACAGTAGCTGGTAGTAGCTCGCTGGCAGCGGTACAGTTAATTAGCGTATCTCGGTGACTGCTGCCGAAGTTTCGTGCGACCGGTTTTGGGTTATGGTCTAGATTTTTAGAATTTGTGCGCGTTACTTCGCTACGTAATTGTGGTTTCGTGAAAACCGCCTCGGTTTAGTTTGTCTAGAGATCGCGTTAGTTCCCTATTTGTAATTTGGTGATGTGTAGAACTTGAACTACTGTTCGTTATGTGTGTCGGATATCACGCGTTCAATTCTACGATGAACGTTGAATTAGTCGAGTTGAAGTTAGTTAAATGTACAATAAAGTGGATAGACTGAAATAGTGAAATGAGGAAAGAAATGGTCCATTGGGGACGCCTGCTGGAGTAATGCAGCATTATGGGGCAGCATGGAAACCGGCCGCTGCCAAGTCACTTCAGCTGGGCCAGGTCACCCACATATACACACCACTAAACACAACTTTACATGCATCTACTCTACCTACGGCCTGACCGAGCCTTGGGGCGGTCTTAGATTCGGATCCAGGTACGTTCCTGTTATTTTCCTAGCCTTCTCCCTATTGTAGTATGATAGGTCATTTTTCCATAAGGTCATTTGGGCCCGAACCCTCGGCTGCCCGTCGATGGGCCTACTATGGGCCCTAGCCAAGGCAGGGGCAGCTGTGGGCTGTAAGAATTTTGGTAGCAGAGCGTGGTTAGGATTGGTTTAATTTTGGGTCTACAATCACGTCCGGCCGTAATACGTAATAATAAAATTATTTTCCTTTGTTGCTTGCTTTTTTGTTTGTTAGCGGGTAGAATTAAAAGCCGCGCCGTTAGGCTGCGCAAGCGGGAGTTTGTAAGGGCTAGGTATGCGTCGGGAATGTAGATGGTTATTATCACGTAATCGGATAATTATCGTTGTCGTATAATTATAGTAGATTAATTGTCGAAGGGTCGGTTGTCTGAGCGAGGCATTTTTGCTGATCGACTGTGGTGTATATTGTAATTTGTATTTAATTTAGTAAATAGTAATTTGTATTTGTGTAATTTTTATTTAACTTGATTTGATAGGAACTGTATTTGTTATTCGTTAATTGATTTGTATTTGAGCCGCGTAGTAATTTGTATTTAGAAGTGATGCCATCGCCCTGCCAGGGCAATCACCATGCCGTTTTGTGTCTGGGTGCGAACGGCGTTTCCTCTCAGGGCTCTTCCGAGCCCTCGACTACCACGGGCGGGGGCGCTCAGCCGCGCCCCCTGTCGAACAACGCTCGGCGCTCGCCTGCCGGTTACTGTGCCCCTGGGTTTGAAAGTCAGTGTGTTGAGAGGGGCTTCATAGCCACTCAGCGGTTAGCTAGACCCTTCTCACCCCCGTCAGCTGAGTGGCCGCGGCTGGGGTAGTCTGTCCCCCCTTTGATGCAGGCAGCCCCAGCTAGGTAGCTGCCGCCCTAGCTCCCACCACGGCTGCCTCCACTAATTCCTTGAGCCGTCAACAGCTCACTTGTCAAACTGTTCTGTTGCCGACGGCCTCAGTGAGAATGTACAACCCGAGCGTCGATTGTTTAACGACACGCGCTTATTGGATTCGGGTTCACAACACGGTGTGGCCTTCATTTGGTTGTTGGGAAGACTACGGCTCTCCTGGAGCGTTGAATCGCGCTGTCAGGGATTGTAAGATTTAGTTTCGGTCGAGCACTTAATTAATGATGCTTTAAATTAAAAGTAAAAATGCTTAGGGTTTTCCGCGAAATGTTTCATATTTGTGGCAGTTGTAATTAAAAAAAATGGGATTTCCGCGAAATGTTTCATAATTGTGGCGGTTGTGATTAAGAAGGCGAATTTAATGTGCTCTTTGAATACTTGTACATATGTTTTGTAATTGTATTTGATCATTGTGTTTGTTTTGTTGAAAGGAAAATTGAAATTGAATGATATGCTCTTTGAATGTGTGTGCATATGTTTTTGTGAATGTATTTGATCAATTTGTTTGCTTGTTAAAAAGAAAATTGAAATTGTGTAACACTATTTGTGACGAAGGAGATAAAATTAAATCCTCTTTTTGTTTTCACTTTTGTTGGCACTGTCGATAATATTTATTTGGAAAGAGAAAAAGGGTTGTCTCTTACGTTTATCGTTTTGTTTAATTTGTCAGTTTGATCTATGTGCATCGGTAAATTAAATTGTTTGAATTAATTCAGTATTTGAACAATGATGCTTTTGAAATTTGGTTGAAATATGAGCATAGGACCACATGTCTGAAAGGGCTGGCTAGTTGTGAGATTATCAGATTGAAATCAGCTGCCGCCCTATTGAGTAAATGATTATATGGTAGATGGCTTGGTTATGCCTTCTTGTTTGAAAATTCATACTAAGGACTATCTGTGCGTTTCGTTTGGCTCTCCACAGACGCCGTTCATGTAGAACTTGTGGGTGCTCTCTGCACTGAAGCTTAGGAGGCCACGCTGGGCCGCTTCGTACCGCGGCGCTGTTTGCAGACCTGATCCGGTCGGATTGCGGAACGAATCTTAGGGGCACAGATAGGTGTTTGAAGGAGGTCGTCGGACTTCTGTCCAGTAAAAGACTTATTTAGGTACTGCGATGTCCAGGACAGGGCATCCAGTGGAGGTTCGACCCTCCGGCTTGCCCACGTTGGGGCTGTATTTTTGAGGCGGTGGTTGGAGTTGCAGGATCTGATGGGGTGCCTAAGGTGGCCTAGGTTTGGTTGTAAATTCGGTCTTGCAACGTGCCGTCGAGACCCTGTCCCGCTTGCCGGTTTGCCCGCGGACATAAATCCTTATGTCCGGGACGGGGGTTTGCTTAGGCCAAAAATGGTCATTTTCAGATGGCACCCAATCACGTTCGACTTGGAGAATCGCCCGATGGTGCCAGGCGTCACGCATGTTGCAGGGAGCGGGCAGCGGAAGGCAGCTTTCCAGCGTTTGGCGCTGTCGGTTGAGAGACAGTAGCTGGTAGTAGCTCGCTGACAGCGGTGCAGTTAATTAGCGTATCTCGGTGACTGCTTCCGAAATTTCGTGCGACCGGTTTTGGGTTATAGTCTGGGTATGTATGGTTTGGGTATGGTAATTTGTGCGCGTTACTTCGCTACATAATTGTGGTTTCGAGAAAACCGCCTCGGTTTAGTTTGTCTAAGTTTTAAGTCCGTGACAAGAGGCTTGTATTGTATTTGACTGATTAAAGTAATTTCGTTGGAAGGTAATTGCTCCAATTATATAGTGATTACGTGTTGAAGTCCATTTTACAATATTTAACTTTCTCGTGTGACGTGGAATTCGCGCGCGCGCCGATTAGAGATACGGTCTGGAATTGAACCGCGCATTCCTTTTCGAGGCGTCGCCCGGTTGATTGTTTTGGATTGTTTTTCCCGCAGCTTTCAAAAAAGCTATTGTGTGTCCTGTTTATAAAGCAGGTGATCCCCATAATTCTATAAATTATAGACCTTCTCTATCCTTTCGCCTCTTAATTTTACTTTGGGTACCAAAATATTAATATCACGTAACAAGTCGTCTGCGAAATGATCGAAACATGACACCTCGTATCATATTCTTGCGCCAAGAATAGTGTATTTTGCGAATTCAGTAGTGATGACATGGTCCAACCATGACGTAGTTCCATAAGCGTTACTGAGGATATGTACCTGAATCTAGCCCCAAACCACTTTTATTCAGTACAGAACTTCAAAAGCTCATGGCCAAACAAATCGCCTGAATCAGCGTTGAAATCGACTAGTATGTATACTGTATCTATACTACTGTACTATGTATCACTGAAATATACCGACCGCCTTCAGTTGTTAGTGCTTGAAATACCCTCAAACTTGAACTTCGGGCGGTTCATTGAGTCCAAGGCCCAAGCAGCTGCAAGGAAACTGGGAATCTTTGCAAAGGTGCGGCGATACTTCACGCCGGGACAGCTGCTTACTTTATATAAAGCGCAAGTCCGTTCGTGTATGGAGTATTGCTGCCATATATGGGCTGGTGCTGCAAAATGCCACCTAGCAGCTTTGGACTCAATGAAAAGGCGTGTTAACCTTATTGGTGACCCGAATTTGGTTAAAACCAATCTTAACAGCCTCGAACACAGACGTAAAGTAGCCAGCCTTTCGGTTTTCTACAGGATGCATTTCGGAGAGTGTGCGCAGGAATCGCATAATTTAATTCCCCTTTATTAAAAAAGGGAGAGCCTTTCACCATCGGAGAACTAGACGTTCGGCCAGTCTCTACCCTTTCGTTGTTGACTTACCATGCATTCTAACTAAACGGGTCGCAATTTCATCATGCGTACAGCAAAGGAGTGGAATAAGTTGCCAGCATCTGTCTTTCCATCCGATTACAGTGTGGGTGTCTTCAAGGCAAGAGTGAATAGGCTTTTGTTTAGTCAGTGCGCTTCACCATCTTAGGCTACATCACCACTTACCGTCAGGTGGGATCGTAGATAAGTGCTGGCTTAGTAGAATATAAAAAAAGAACCGTCGGGGCTCGACCAGGTCCACTGCCCGTGGGGCCGCTTCTGGAAGAATGAGTTCATCATAAAGAGTCCCTCTTTCCCCATGAAATTGGTCAGTTGCTGGTCCCTTGGGTTCCGTTGCCGTATTTCGAATTTCCCTAAGTTCATCTCACTGTTCTCTGTTGTGCCTAATTTTGCGTTGAAGTCTCCCATTAACACCGTATAGTGGGTTTTTGAGAAATGCATGGCGCTAGAAATATTCTCATACATTTTCTCTATCTCTCCATCGGGATGTGCTGAGGTTAGTGCGTAAACCTGTATGACCTGCAGCGAATACCGTTTAGTGATTCTGAGTATAAGGTACGCAACCTCCATCGACCCACTCCCACTCTTTAGAACGTTGTTAACGAGAGACTTGTGGACGATAAATCCGACACGTCCTTGGGAGAGATGTTTGCCCTTCCGGTAATAGAACAAGTTGCTGGATTCGAGGATTACCGTGTTATCCCTCTCTCTTCGGACTTCATATAACCCTACAATATCCCAGCGCAACTTGTCTATCACTTCTTTCAGCTCCAAGATCTTCTAGTCAGTCCTCAGTGTGCGTGCGTTATATCTTACCAGGTCTAATCGTTTTAAGTGCCAACTGAACCTACACCGGAGATTCTTAGCAGCCCCTGCCCCCGTTACCCTGGTTGCCACTGTATCCAGGAATAGCGAGGCCGCCGGGGACTGGGGCCGTTTATTGATGTCATTGCTCATGGTTAGCAACCGCATTTTTATTATTTTTTCTGTTATCAGAAAGATGTTTCTGCCCATCATCTGCCTCAGTTTCCTTCTGTCGCCTTTTACGATATCCACGGGAATATATAGGTTAGTGGGTATTCTTACCCGCCACTACACGCGATGAGTATGTTTGCTGCACTTTAAAGTACTACCAAAAACACTCAACCTGATCCGAAAAATAGCTGACGTATCAAAACGCTATGCGCTAAGACGCTGGCCACAATCGGTGTGGGTGTACGATGTCCACGGGCAAGTCCTATTACTACAACAAATCGTTTTATCACGGGCAAAAAATGATAAATGGCTAGGATATATCGATTAGCGAGTCCAAGTTAACCTCGGTCTTGGTAGCTGTGAAACAGTGTACAAGCCATTATAATAATCCTTTGCAAGCCTATTTGAGCCAAGAGGTCTTCCAAATATTTACTTTATTTCATAGACCTATTATGTCTTTTATATATGGGACTTCAACTCATAAATCTGCTATCATAATGCTTATGCACCTAAGAGACCTATATTAATGATTTTATATCATAGACCTTACTAACGTAATTTCCTAATATAAGACTACCTTGTGCAACAGTACTATAGTAGCCAGGCACCCGACCACGACTTACATGTTATGCGTAGTTATTAAGTTCGAATCGTTATTAAGCTTTTTGACCCATTTTTCACTTATATTACAAATGTTATTTGTCTTTATTATTGTAATATAATCGACATGTATTTCTATTGTTTTATACATTTTGAATATTTTAACCTAAATTTTAATAAATTTAAAGGTTTTTAGAGACAATAATAAGCTTTTCCTATAGTTTATATTCGAAATGAATTTATTTTAATATTGTGCTTTTTAATGCATTTTAATTCTTAAAAATATATCTTAGATATTAATAAATTATCTTGCATTGAATTAAATTATTATTTATTAATAATTAGCAGTTCCCGCGGCGTAGCTCGCGTATATAGGTTTTACTTACAAAATTTGACGTTCAGGTAAGAGAATAATAAACGATTTATATCTTTAAATAAAAATTATTCTACGGATTTTATCGCGTATATTAACTTATTTTTATATTCCCGACGTTTCAGGTGCTTTCCAGCACCCATGGTCACGGGGGACTGAGGTGTTTGACGTCCCGCTGTCACAGTTAGCCCAGCTACTTTCAGTTTCGCAAAAAATCCCGTACGAGGAAATTATCTGTAGTGTTGAGGATTGTCTGTTTACGAATAATATCGGTAAAGAGGATTTAGAGGCTATACGTCAAGACATTTCGTCCTTGTTACGTCGAAGTTCAGCGCCGAAACTAAATCTCCCCAAAGACGAATTTAAAGCATTGTACAACTTACACAACAGACCAGAGCTCACGATTCTCCGCGCGGATAAAGGAAATGCTACGGTAATAATGGACACGTCAGAGTATAATTTCAAAATACAACAACTTTTATCGGACGTAAGTACATACAAAAAGGTCAAAATAGAACCTACAACTAATACACTTAAAACAACTACTGATTTAATAAAGAAATACTCCGAAAAATTAGATCTCGACGTGAATTCGACAATACCATCATGTGCTAAACCACCGAGGTTGTATGGGTTACCGAAAATACACAAACCAAACGCTCCACTAAGTCCTGTAGTAAGCCAGATCGATTCACCAACTTATAAATTGGCTCAACACTTGGCAAAAATACTGTCACCACTAAGAGGACATACCAGAGCACACACAAAGGATTCATACCATTTTGTTAGTGAGATAAAAGACCTACATCTCGCTGACAATGAAACTATGGTCAGTTTTGATGTTTAGTCACTATTCACATGCCTACCTATTAAAGACTGCATCTCAATAGTTACTATGAACCTAGAAAATAACAACATGCCTATAGAATATGCAGTATTACTCAAACACTGCCTCATATCTGGCTATTTATTGTGGAAAGAAGAGTTCTACATGCACGTAGACGGAGTGGCAATGGGCTCAACTGCATCTCCCGTAGTCGCCGACATATTCATGGAGGACTTTGAGGAGAAAGCCCTTTTTACTGCTCCTGTAAATCTAAGATTCTACAAGCGGTACATAGACGATACTTTCACAATTTTACCATCTGACAAAGTAACTGCATTTTTAAACCACCTTAATTCCATAAACCCTAAAATACAATTCACAATGGAGTTAGAAGCAAACAATACTTTAGCTTTCCAAGATGTTTTAGTCATCCGAAATTCTGATAACACAATTGGTCATACTGTGTACAGAATAAATACCCATATCAACCGATATTTAAATGGTGAATCTCACCATCATCCTTCACAGTTAGCTACCGTGGCAAAATCTTTGTTTCAGAGAGCACGAGGGATCTGTGGCAGAAAACATCTGGCCGCCGAGCTTCAGCACGTCGAGCAAGTACTGCAAGACAACAAGCTTCGGGTCCCGCGCCTACGTCACAGTGACCGAGTGAAGCCAGCCACAGTCGAGTGTGTGCCTGCTGTACTACCCTATGTCAGAGGAGTCACAGACAAGGTTGGCTACATCTTGAAGCGAGCTTCCATTAAAACATACTTCAATCCGCTGAAGAAGATTGGTCAATTTTTACCATCCGTCAAGTGTCATATCCCTCTACAAGATGCAGGAGTGTACAAGCTGGATTGTGAATGTGGTCTCTCGTACATAGGACAAACAAAAAGATCTATTAAAACCCGCGTTAAAGAACATATAGTTGACGTGAAGCACCGACCTATCGGGAAGTCTGCAGTTTGTGAACATGTTCAAGATCGTCCCCGCCATTACATTAGATTTGATAGACCACAAATCCTCGCAAAAGAACACCGATTCCTCCCAAGGATGATTCGCGAGGCTATTGAAATTAAAAAACATCCTAATTTCAATAGAGAAGATGGATGGGTGCTGCCATCTGCTTGGGATCCCTTAATTAATAAAATCAAATCCAAACCCAAGTATACCACTGCTAGTCTTCCATATACTGTAAGCTCATTCTGCGTAAATCGAACCAAAAATTAATATTAAAAAACTGAAGGTAGCCGGGCTAACTGTGACAGCGGGACGTCAAACATCTCAGTCCCCCATGACCACGGGTGCTGGAAAGCACCCGAAACGTCGGGAATATAAAAATAAGTTAATATACGCGATAAAATCCGTAAAATTAGTTTTATTTTAAAATGTGTAGTGTCCGCGTAAATATAAGAAATCATTACGATTTATATCATTACTGTATCAATAAGTGATAACGTCAGTGTAAGAGACGTCTCTGGTTTGTGCGTATATACACTAAGCGCTCCGTCTCTATTTTCGCATACATGTCTACTATAAATTGGTTAAACAACCCCCGAAATCTTTGCAGATAAGCAAAACGATTATGCCTTACCTGTAACAGGTGCGAATAAAATTGCAGAGCAGATATTGACGTAACGACGTCTTATAATTCGATGTAGCTGGCTGCACGCACGATAAAACATGACTCATGAGGCGTTACCTCGCTCTGAGGCGTTCTATTTAAGGCTTGAAGTGCAAGCGAGAGCGCGGAACGAGCGACAAAGAGGCACAATCGGCCTCCGCGTTCGGCAGCGTTCGACATCCGTCTCTCTCCTACTTGAGTGAGTGATGCGTCCGCATGGACAGCTGCTATATAATAATACATTTACATGTTTTCATCAAGTATGAAGTGCAGTGAAAAGTGAATGTGGTGTCAATTGTTTATAGCAACATTTTCTTATGACGTTGTCACGTTCAACTATCGTCAGTAAACGGACTTTACAGACAACCGATTTTTTTTTATTAATATTGGTCTCTGGTATAACTTGATAAATTCCGAAATTGTACCCATTTTCACCGTGAAAATATATTAATGGATATTGTAGAGCATCACAAGATCGATGCGTTTCATAAATGCGTGGCAGTCGATCGTCATGTGTGTGCAACATGATGTCACGTCTATCACACTCCTGGTCAACTAATACCACTGCCACTTCATCAGTGACAGGAACGTTGTGCCTACCGCGGTGTTCAGAAACAGGATGTCTGTCAGCGTTTATAACTATTTTATAATTATTTAATAAATCTTGAGGGATCGAATGCAATGCAGCCTTAAAAACATGAACGTATGGATTTATTTGATGTAGCATCCTTCAAAGTTGTGATATGAGTTCGCTGCTGAATTGTGAGAAGTTGTGATTTCGGATATTACTCTGTTCTTCATAATCTGATACAAAATAAATTTGTACTTTTTTCGGTTTATATATAAATATTGACGAATTTTAAAATGTAAGCTACAGCAACTGTACTATTTTAAACTACGTAATACTAAAAACCCACGTAAGAAAAACTAAAGCTTGAGGTTAATAGTAATAATTTAAGAACAAAATGTGCTATAAATAATGTAAACTTATAAATACTAAGACGCTTACGTGATACGTGAAAGAAACTAATCAGTAACTAACCCACCATAAAACTACCTTATGCTAAATCCTGCATGAGAGAAACTCAAACTAAAGGCCAATCAATATTATTTTAAGAATATTACGTTAAATATGCACTACATCCATGTAACTGAATAGTTATTTCAACTAGCGGCTGATTACCACAAATTATTTAAGTTGGTAACGTTTTATTTGTAATTGAAACTAACATTTTAATCCAAAACTACAATCAATCAAATCAAATTCAATAATCTATATCATACAATCTATTACAATCATATTTAATTTAATTTATTAAGTTGAAATTGAAATTGATAATGTATTAGTTCTGGGTAATGTATGGTTATTTGTGAGACTGTAACTGCACTTTAGTGAGTCTCAATACGATTCGGAATATCTTAACGCCGCAATTCAAAAAAGAATGTAATTTGTACAACGCCATCTATTATGTTCTTTGTGAGAAAATTTTTTTCATTTAAGTAAAACATTTTTTTTATTGTTTACTGTGTTTTAAGTATAAATATATTATTATAAAACGTATTTTTACACACAAATCTTTTTATTACTTTTTCTGAGATTTTATGGCGCCATTGAACAAATTTGAATCTACAATTCAAATTAATAATCATAACTTTCGATAGAATTAACCAAATTTAATAAAACAAAAATTATATTTAATTTGAAGATACGCTTTATGATTTTCTTAACGGTTTCTTTGAAAAAAAAAGATGTTTACTTTAAATGTGATGCGTTCATAAACAAACAGACAGACAGAGACCATTATAAAAATTATAAAAATGTGCTTATTTAATTATTCTCATTTCCCCATAATGGTTTTAGTGATAAATATTCTATACAATGTACAGAAACAGTCATGTATATATTTAAAGAGAGATGGCGCTGCTAAGATCAATCAATTCTAAGAATAAAAGAGATTAATTGACGCGATTGATACATATTAAATATTTAAAACATAAAAGAACTTAAACTTGAACTTAAACCAGTGTCTGCATAGTAAACAAAAATGAAAGTTTGATTCTCGCCGAAACCAACGCAATTGTTAATAGCTCTTTTAAAATTTGATTAACCACATAGAGTACTCGGCGGTAAAGAATAAACAAGTTTGTCAACACGCAGTAGGGCAGCGAGTAATATAAAGATTAGCAGTAAATATGAAAACTCATCTACAGGAAAAACCACAACCTGTCTTTTTGAATTACATTTTCACCATACCGCCATCTATCGATGAAATTAGTTAACTATTGTACTTTAGATTTAGTTAATAATATATTTTTGTATGATTTATTTAATATGTTCTTCAATACTTTTGTTTATTGCGTTTTAGATATAATTATATCATTATAGAACATTATTTTAAATCATTTAATTATGATTTATGATATGATATTAGTTTAAAATTCACTTGATGACTCAACCATCGCCACCGTTGAACAAATTTGTACCTATACTTCGTACTCATACTTTAGAATATTTATCATAACTTTTGATTGAATGAAGTGATTTTAATAAAATAAAGAATAAATGTAACACGAAGATACGCTTTATATTTTCCTTATACAAATTAGTACTTTATACGTGATACGTTTACAAACAAACAAACAGACAGACAGAAAATTCTAAAAATGCTAGAAATGTAGCATTTTTAGAATTTTCTGTCTGAAACTGTACCGCCAAATTTCATGAACGCACATCGCGGCAGAACTCCCGATACCATCCACATCATCTGGATGATTGGCGGTCCACCACTGTGCGATTTAGAAGATGTTTTCTTCCTCGCACGACTTCCTTGTGGAATCGATTACCATCAGCGATTTTTCCGGACCGATACGACTTAGGGACCTTCAAGAAAAGAGCCTACTCCTTTTTAAAAGGCCGGCAACGCATCTGCAATTCCCCTGGTGTTGCGGTTGTTCATGGGCGGCGGTAGTCACTTACCATCAGGTGAGCCGCATGCTCGTTTGCCCCCTCTCCTATAAAAAAAAAATAGTTACTTATTTTTGGTACCGCTAAATCACTTTTATTACAAAAATATAAAATGTACAGACGTCCACTTTTTACATTTTATTATGTGTATAGATGATAATGCGCCCCCATAAACTACAGACCAGTTTGTCTTTTGAGCCTTGTCTACATGCTTCATTCGAGTTATTACGAATCGTGTTGCACGCAGACTCGACGACTTCCAGCCTCCCGAATATACAGATTCTAAAAAAGTTTAGTACCATAGACGCATACATATCTATCAGTAAATTGTACAAAAGACGAAATAGTACAATCTGCCACTTTCGCTTGCGTATGTGAACTATGAGAAAGCCTTCGATTCTGTCGAAATTTGGGCGGTGCTCCAGTCCTTGCGGTGGGGCCAAATTGAGTCCCGGTCTGTGCGCGTCCAGCGCAATTAGTCTATCTCTTCTTCCGTTACCAGGATCCTCAAGGTACGTGCGTCATATGCCAGGTTCAGTCGTGTTAGGTGTAACCAAACCTCCACAAAAGATTTTTATTCTTCGTTACCAGAGATTTATTTTTTTTCTGTTCATTTTATACTAATTGTTAAAAGTTGAGTACGGACAAAATAAAAAATAATGCGCTGATTATTTTGGACCAAATTTATTAAAACAATATTAAGCACTATAAAGAATATTTAAGCCACACATTATTAAAAGTATTTTGAACTGTGCGAAAATTATTAAAAAGATGTTTTAGTTGTATTGTGCTCTCAATCATGTTTTGCTATTTTAATATAACATAGCATGCGAATTATATTTCAATTATGAGTACCTACATTAAACAATATGAAACTTTAAACAATAAAATTATCTATGAGATATTAAAAATAAACAAATTAAACATTATTTCAAATGATATTTTACAATGTCAGAATCACAACACACTAATGGCCAGAATACAATGTCAGAATGTAGTTTACAATGTCAGAAATTCGTTAATGCCATAAAAAATTTTGTCAATTAACCAAAGGTAAAGTCTATTTATTAAATAAATTCATATTATTTAGTGTTTTAATTTCGTCAGATATTTTGTTGTATATACGTACACACATTGATAAACAGCTTTAACTATATTTAGTTGATTTCGGAACTTCGCTTAGAACTAACTTATTCGGATTTCTTTTAAGCCTAGGATCAACATCAGAGGACTTTCTAAATAAAACTGTATGCTGTTTTACAAACTTACCTATGTATGTTCTACTAGCGCCTAAAAATCAAGTTTCCAACGTTTTGTTACATAAAATCGTTTATCTAACAATGATATTGAAAGTAGAAATTATATAAAAGGCACGTCATCAGAAAGATTAATGATTGTTAAACTTATAATTTTTTTAAATCGATTAATTGCTATTTTAACATATAAAAGTGATTTTAGTGGCTTATGGTGTAGATTTATCAAGTCCGCATGGAGTGGTAAACACGATAACTTTTGAAAAAATCAATTGTTAAACACAATATAATTTTTAATCTCTTGTAAACATGTAATAAACGTAAATGGCAGTTTAATTTTATTTTGTTTAGTTATAATTATTTTTTTTTAGGTAGTTCTATCCCTATCGGGCCATAATATAGCTGCAGCGTAACTTTACCAAAAAATATAGATATAAAGCATTAGTAACCTAAAGGTTAATTACCATACACCACAATTTTAGTGGGCCTTATTCCCATATAAAAACAAATTGTCTTCTTTAACTGTAAATCTTGAAATTATTTACATTCCACTATGATCCGATACTGTTTTATGTAGACGATAAATGCAGCTAAGGCACCAATAACCTAAAAAGTGAAAATGTTGTTCTAAATAAGTATCAAAATACTCGCAATTTTTTTTAAAAAAATGTCACCCCCACACTAGGATTTTCTCCTGTGTCGTGGAGGCAGTTTACAAACATAAATTGCACAAGGACAAACATCCAGACCCGGAACAATTATTTGTAGACCATACAAATAATTGTTCCGTGCGGGATTCCAACCCGCGGCCCCCAGCGCAACAACTAACTGCTAAGCCACTGCGCCACGGAGCCGTCAAATTATTAATGAATGTTAATTGTTTTTAATTAACATTCATTATCTTTATTCACCGCTGGATATGAGTCTTTTCAAGGACATATTTAGGGGGGGTGGCATTTTGGGTATGAGGTCAGTCTTAACTTTAAAAATGAAGGCAGTAAAAATTTAAAAAAATATTGTACTAATATGTGGTCATTGAATTTAAAATCTTTTAATCCTACTTTATACCAATTTTATACTATGAAAGATTGTGAGTATGTATGGATGTATGAATGATTGTTACTTTTCCACGCAAAAACTACTGAATGAATTTTTATGAAACTTTACAATAATATAGCCCATACATTACAGCAACACGTTAGGCATAATTAATAAAGATATTGCGTAATTTGTTCAAAATATAACGATAAGTGTTAATACGATAAGTCGGAAAAAAATTGTCATCTCCGAGCAATTTTGGTGTGCGGTCCAAAAACAGTAAGAGTTACGCAAATATAATGTGTGGTGGAATTGATTCTCCTAAATAGTTCTACAAAAAACTTTCAAGTTTCAAAATATTTTGTTTAAGCCATTATTACTATAATTTAAAATTAAAAATTTTGTACAGCCGACTTCAATATAAGTTATTTAAGAATAACTTAAAAACTATTGGTCTGACCTTGATCAAATTCATATGGGACCACACGAGAAGTACCAGCTTTCAAATAAAAAAAGAATCATCGAAATCGGTTCACCCAGAAAAAAGTTCTGAGGTAACACACATAAAAAAAAAAACGAAAAAAAAAACATACAGTCGAATTGAGTACCGGCTCCTTTTTGGAAGTCGGCAGAAAATAGTGAACCATAAATAAAGTAAAATTTTATACTTGATTTCCTATGCACATATTGTAGTAAGAAATAGATTTTATCAAAATAAACACTTTAATCGCTCCTGATGTTCAAATTAAATCAATTTGTAATTCTGTCAAATATTTTTAAAGTAACGACGATATAAAATAGTGCTGTCCTGCGCGCGCAGGGCGGTCGGGCGTACTGCGGGCGAGGTGGGGGAAAACATCGCTCATCGCCGCGTAAGTAAATGTATCTCTTCATGCTTAAGCCGCTGAACCAATATAAAAGTAATTTAGTATCGAGATATTTCAGGTGCCGGGAAAGGAAATATGATAGCTTTCATCACGGAAATCATCCCTAAAGAGGGTGATGCAATTTACTATAAAATTGCGATTATTGATGGTTTAAAGTATAATATCTACGCGTACGAAGTCGCGGGCAAAAGCTGGTTAAAATACCACATTAAACGTTTATAAAATAGAGATGATCTTCACACACACACAATAATAAATAAAAATTAAAAATAAATCCTTTTATTTCTTGCATAAAATAACAAAGTAAGTAAACTAAACCTAATCCTATTATAAAAATTAACTAGCTGTTCCCTGCAATTTCGCCCGCGTGGAGTTATTTTTCGCAGAACCCTAAAATAGAAGCAGCCCAAGTTACTCCTTATAATATCAGCTATCTGCCAGTGTATATAAATATTGACAAATATTGACATTTATATTTATACGATACTAACGTCGCTTAATTGTTTTGCCTTCCCGTAACTCCTCCCCTAACACTCAAACTTAATAGTATGGTATTAAGGTTCAAATAGACTTTTAAGTATTATTATGAATCTTTTGTATGGAAATATAGAAAAGTGTAGCTTTTAGAATTTTTCAGGCAATTATTTAAATTTTTCTCTCCGTAAAAACCATCTTCGTACTTCAAGGGATATTATAAAAAAAGAATTAGCGAAATCAGTTCAGCTGCTCTCGAGATTTGCGCTTAGCAACACATTCAGCGATTCATTTTTATATTATAGATTGATCTGCAAGAACCCTTCTACAGGTGTAGACCTCCTCCAAAGAGTACCTGTTTTATCTGTCTTGAGCCATTTCTATCCACATAGAGCCAGCCGTAATGCAAATATTATTCACCCATCTTGTAAGCGGTGTTACTTTGTAGCATTTCCCAGTTGGGCCTCCCCACCGTGTCACTCTTATGGGCCACCCTTCATCTGACAGTCTTGCCACATGCCCTGTCTGCGTCCATTTCAGTTTTGAGCATAGCTTAGACTCTAAAATTTAGAGCATTGGTAGCTTTAGTTATGCTTCTTAATTTTGTGTCTAATTTTATGGATTTTCTTCATTTTTAGCACGCTTCATTCTTGACCTCGTTGACACGATGTAGTTTTTCTCTTTATTTTGTCTGTGTATTTTCAATTCTGACAAGCATAAGTTAGGTACGATAAAAGACAGATCAACATGACTTTAGTCTTAATTTTTACTGCCATTACTTTTAAAATTTTTCTTCAGGCTTCAGTACTTGTTTTAAGTAAATTGAATACGTCTCTCGATTTCTGAATAGCTGTTTTCCTTATTGAAATCAGTTTGCTTATCTAAGTATATATAGTTGTTCGTAAAGAAAGATGCCCGTTTTTCACCTGACTATGTATTGAAATGAAATAAATCTTAAAATTCAGCTAACTAAATTGTAAATTAATTACGCTTATCACAATGTTAATAGAAACGCAGGAAAAATATTTTTTTTTAATATTTCTTTAAGCTTATTCGTTAAGTTAAGCGTTTACCCTCGATGTAGGCCAAGGGTAAACGTATTACCATATTTTGAACGCATTTCGACTACCCTTTTTCTAGGACGTTCCATTTTACACACTGCTACTCGACTTTATTGAACTCTGTTTCTCAGATTTATACATTATTTTATGTTTTTTTTTAATCAGTAAGTATTTCTTTATTGGTCTTTGTATAGTAAAATTTAATTAAAAATAGCATAGAAATTAAATAAATACATCGTGCAGTATGTCATTGAGTGCACATGAGTGAAACGGAGTTTTTTTGACATTTGACAGTTTTGCGATTGGCATCGGCGCAGTCCTTCTTTGTTGCATTTGAGTCTTTTTGTGCACTGCGACATTATGTGTGTTTTCCTGGATCATATAGAATAGAAATATGTACGGAAACATAAGACTTTTTTCAGTATAATCCCAGAGGAAGTGGTGATATAATATTGATAAGCGATAGAAAAGTTAAGTTCATGCACATTTCAAGAAAACAATATTATGTATACATTTTAATAGATAATAATGTGTCTGGCAGAGCTTGTATAGTCGAATATTGTTGTAATTTTTTGGTTGATCGACAAGCCATTGAACGTTGCACTTACGTTATGACGTTAGTGTGGTATGCTCCAACAGAATTTCTGGATGACGTAGTTGTAAGAGATTTAGATGAAAATGATGTTAATTAATAAAAAGTTCCTCCTTAACATAGTTTATTATTTGTTATCCTATTTTGTTCATCAGGTATGTATGTAAGTATGTACCGTAGGCCAATGAAATGTGTTAGGTAGATAAGTGATCACTTTTGACAATACATAAACTAAGTTAGACTTTTTAGAGATAAAGGAACTATCTATCGTTTTTTGGCTAAAAATGTGGTTAGTAGGTACTTCTGTTTGCTGGAAAAGCAGCAGATAGTGCTCGGCACTCAATTTATAGTGACTATCATCGAGAGTAAGTAGTGACTTAGGGGCAGTTGGTTTCAAGGAATTCACAAACTTAAAAAGACGGTTTTGTTTATAGCTAGATAAGTATTTCTATCTAAACTTTGAACGTTAGTAATAAGTTCTAGCAGTTTTATTTCTTTATTACCTATTTGGTAACGACATATCCTAACCTCAAAAGAAACATTAATATTTTTTTGTCTTCGTAGGGTTTAAAAAGTAAAAATGACTATATGATATTATTTTCTAAACTTAAAAGAAGTTTTTCTACTATACCCTATAACTATACATAAACTTTTACTATCAGGTTTTTAAATGTATGAAAAGTGGGCATGGTTCTTTCAGTTTGATATCATTGGGCAAGGAGTTCTAAAAACGTGAAACGTGAACTGTAAAGGAGTTAACATAGAACTCGTTGAAGTGAACAGGAACACAGATTTTATTGTAAGAAGAATAACGTAGAACCCCTATCGTGAGATGAGAAGAGATAGTGAAATTTACTCTCAAAATAAGAAGGGGAAGATGGATCATATAATAGGGAAAAAAAAACAAGTAATATTCTGGAATTGATCCTCTGCAAATATGAAGTTATTAAAGAGTTGTATACAAAATTTAATAGCTGGAGTTTTATATTTACGGATGGGTCGAAGAGTTTAGAAAAACATGGATCTGCGTTTTGTGTGCCTAAAATGGATATAATAATAAATCAAAATCATCATTGTTTTAAAATAAGTACTCATAGTACTATTATGACTTTGGAACGTATTGCAATCTCGGAAGCTTTGACATATGTTATCAGTAGTAGCCAATATAAAAATGCCATTATAAGCACAGACAGCAAGAGTCCGTTGCAACATATAGCTCGATGTGCATCTGGTTACAGAGGTGCATCACCTGCTTGGGATCCTGTAATTAAAAAAAATAAATTTAAGCCCAAGCATACCGCTGCAAGACTTCAAGACACTGTAAGTTCATTTTGGGTAGACCGGACCAAAACTAATAATTGAAAAAGCTGAAGGTATCCGTAAAAGTAGTTTTATTTAATGTGTAGTATTCGCGTAAATATAGGAAATTATTATGGAGCTGAGAAAGTTTATAAAACATGAAAAAATAACATTTGTAGAGCTAAGCGACTTAGTATAAGGCATTATTCATAGACTAAGTTATAAACTAACACTTACAAAACATAAACATCACCATCCCATCAGTCAATTGTTTACATACTTTGTATCTTAATATTTATTTTTATGTTAAATTTACAGCCTATATACACTTCCCACTGCTGGGCACAGGCCTCCTCTCATTTCTGAGAGAGTTTTAGGGCAAGGAAAGGTCCACCGCGCTTTTATTCTTATGTAAACTTAAGTAAAAATAATATATAATATCTAGAGTGTATTGTTCCGCTTCCAATAATAATTTGGTTTGTGAGAGAGGAGAATAATTTATATTAAACATGGCAATAATCTTATTGGCATATAATTTGCTACATCGCATGGGCCACCCATTTTATAAATTAGTATTATATCTGACTTTGACCAATATGTCAGTGTTTAGAAACTTTCCGAAATGCTAGTGATGAAATAGAGGGTTAATGGTAGAGCCAGTAATGATTGGACCGATTTTATAGCTTCGTTAGTGATATTGCGAGCTTTTATCTAAACAAATAAATAAAATTGAAGTGTCTGTTTGTAATTTCAAAATAACAGCTTTTTACTAAATCTATATGAAAGTATATACGGTACTTATAACAAAAACACAATTTATAAAAATTTTATCTGCCTGTCTGTTCCGGATAATCTCCGAAACGGCTGGATCGATTTCGACAGGACTTTCACTGGCAGATAGCTGATGTTATAGGGAGTCACTTAGGATACTTATATTTTATAAAAAGGATTAGGGTTCCGCGCAACATAATAAAAACCCTAAATTACACGCGGGCAATGTCGCGGGGAACAGCTAGTTTGTTTATAATTTATATATTGTTTGGATAACTTTTGTTTCGACAAATGGTGTATATCTCGTAGAGTTTACGTCTTTCCGATACGTGTTATAATGTTCGATATTTTCATAGTCTAGAGCGCTATAAAGTGTTTTGCAGAATTCTGTTGCTATGCCTACAACATCATTACGACTATTCAGGGTTTTTCCTTCGCTATTTAATCCGTCTATCCATATCTTGTTTATTCTTAACTCCTTGAAAGCTTTTTTTAAACTGCCTGACTGTACTAGATATTTCTCGACAGTGTCCAATCTGTACCTTGTATAGTTTCCATTTATACGCTTGCTTATTAGTTTCTATAACGCTGAGAGTTCATTTTTCATTAACCTAGTTTTGTTCTTGATATTTTGCAATACCTGTCTCCTCTTCATAAGCCTTATAGATTTCGCTGATAAAATTTCATATTGTTTTGTTTTTATTTTATGAGGTATTTGAGCGACTTTGAGACTTTGGATTATAGCTCTTAGTACTTTATCGGTAATAAGTTTGGACTGAAATATCTTTTTAGGGTTATAGTAGCTTTGGTAGGTGGGCTGTGATGCAGTCTTTCTGTGTTTGCACACACACGAGACAGTATTTTGTTTGAAAATGAGTGAGACAGGGTATCGCATTACCCAAAAATACCCAGTATTTTATATTTTGTATAAATATGAAATGATTCAAACGCCATCGTCGGCCACGGGATCATATTGGTCTCCGACATCGATGACTCTCACAATGACATTCAGAGAAAGAGAAGAAGTGTTTGCCTCTATTAAGCCATCACAACATGGCGAACATTATGTTGTGTAAAATTATAACGTTGGGCCGATTTACACAGCACATTATTACATACATTCAGAACTGGAAATTTATTTGCTCCTTATTAGGTTTTTTCGCTTTGTCCGTTTTGTAGAAAACGCTAGACCCCGCGATACAAAATCAATTGATATATCATTAAAATCATTATATCATATTCTAATAATTACCATTAAATTAGAATTACCTTTGTAACGAAGTAATTTTAGTTGCAGCTGAAATAGGTTGGCTGACGGGGGGAGGACCACGCTTTTATATAATATAGCTTAAAATAGTGCTTTATTACATATAGTGAGTGTGGATATCCGTTTTAATAGCAGCCCTCAGTAGTGCCAAAGGACCTTAATTTTAATTCTTAAAAGAAGGTCTATTTATGTTTTCTATGGGCCACAACATTTACTTAGCAACAGTTGGACTGTGCGCTCGTTTGTCAGCCTTATTCTAATAAATAAATAAAAACATAACTATAACACAATAATATAACATAAATATAACACAATAATAAATTAAAAATTAAAAATAAATCCTTTTATTTCTCCTCTTATTCTATTAAATAAATAAAAACATAACTAAAATGCAAAAGACCGAACACAATATAAGGTAGAAAGAGAGGTCCTAGCTTAGCCGTGGGAAGTTTAGAGGCTCGAGATGCCCACACCTTTATTGCTGATCCCGTTGCAGGTCTGTGTGTTTCACATTTGATGTGAACGAGATGGATATATTGCCATCTATCATAAATAATGAGACCTTTCTGGGATTTCCCTTGGTCGCCTTTTACGATACCGACAAGATGAAATCTGCTTATTTAATAAAATTATACATCTCTCTGATGGAAACAGACCTTCTCTCATTTTTTAATGGAACACAATGCAAATATTTCGCCGCACTGCTCCGATGTGTGTTGACGGAGTTCACAAGACCCCAAAATATTTCTAAGACATGCTTACAGGCTTCCTTACGGTTCTTTTTCCTTCATCGCTAGGCACTTGGTAGACCTGCGCTAAAACTTGCAGTTAACAATTAAATTGATGCGGTGGGCCCTCAGCTTCTGAATTGCCTTGGATCTATAATGACCTCCAGACCAAAATTCGGTCACGGCGGTCAGTTGATTGGAAACAAGCTATCTGTGCGTGACAAGATTATAGTGCACGAGTGTGTGTCTAAATGCAATTAGGTGGATTGTGTTTGTTTGTCACTCACATTCTATTAAAAAAATATAAGAAATTTACCTTAGCGATCTGAGATCTGTGAAATGTAAATACACCTAGCGGTGAAAAGGTGGTCTTGCAGAGGATGATTTGCTTATGGAATATATTCAGCTCCAGCAGCACTGGACTACCAGTCGGTGTCAGGTGATACGTCACTTTATTCAAAATAACGTGCGTTTTTTCCATCTGTATTAAATATTGCAAAATACATTGGAACTTGCAACAACAATATTTCTTTGGTAAGATCGGAGAGCGTCCAATATTCTATGAAACTGTGTGGAAGTAATTGCATTGCCTGCCCTCAGGGTGTTGCGTGAACGAACGCAGTGGTGAAGTTTCACATTTGATTTAATTTAATACAAATGGTGCCACAACACATTCGTGCTGTACCCAATCAGTGCGCAGAGAGTATTGTGGTCTGTGCGTCAATGTCAGCACGTATATAGTGCTGGTGTGCACCGTATTTTATTGTTTTAAATCCAAAATACGTCTACACGCGTGTAATACGTTTACATGTATATAAATGAAATTGAAGAATATGTCAGTAAAAACAAAATATCTGCCATTTTGTTTTTACGTGGTAGAGCCATGCTGCAGCTATATTAGTAGTATAGTTGTAGCACGAATGGGTCGGCTCGACCGGGGAAGGACCACGCTCTCACAGAAAACCAGCGTAAAATAGCAGCTTAACGCTGCTGTGATTCGTATGGTGAGTGTAGAGAACCGGAGACCCTTTTTACTGGCAAAGAGGCATTCCATCTTAGTCCTCACGGGTGACAACGCATCTGCATCTTGAGTCTTTATTGAGGATAGATATAAATATAGTCTATAGGTTACAGTAACCACTTACCATCAGGTGGACTGTGTATTCGTTTTTCACGCTATCCTATAAAAAAAATATCGAGCTCATTTTAACATCTTTTGTCTGTCTGTCTGTCCAGGCTAATCTTCTAAATTGTCGAACCGATGAGGACAAAACTTCACGAACAGATAGAGAGCAGTATCAGGAATGATCAAGTCTATATTTTATTGGATAAAAATCCAATGTTATATTTTTGAGAAATTGTAATTAGATGAAATAAATAGTCATTGATGATTATTTTAAAAATTTAAATGACGTCACTTTAATAGACCCAGCTCAGGCAATGTGGGGGTGCATTGTTATTAAAAAATAAATACAGAACATAAAGACAAGAAACATTACCAAAAAGAAACGCTTGGTAATGCTGAGTCAATCTATGAGGGAAACCAATATATTAAGCGATTTAATTATAAGTAGGAATAAACAGAAAAAAAAACTAAATACGCACCTCTTCATGTGTTTGATGGCAGGGCTCGACCAAAACTAAAATTTTGGTAAAGTAACTCAAAAACCAGATAACTATCAAAATTATTGAGAATAATCGATTTACTGTGCCCTGGAAATCTGTAGAGAACAAGCTTTATTAAAAACTAATATTAAAAAAATATATAAATGGTGAGACGGAGAGAGGGTAAAGAAGCAGTGTGGCAACGGTAGTGCAGACCATGTAATTTTAAAACAGTAAGGCTAAAAATCGGCTTTAGAAATATCTTCATCATCATCACCATCATTACAGCCCTTCACAAGTCCACTGCTGAACATAGGCCTCCCCCAAAGAATGCCACAAAGCACGGTCCTGAGCCACCTGCATCCATCGACTTCCTGCATGTCTTAGCAGGTCGTCAATCCATCTCGTGGGGGGACGCCCTACACTTCGCCTACCGGTACGAGGCTGCCACTCGAGAACCTTTCTTCCCCATCGGTTGTCGGTTCTTCGAGCTATATGGCCGGCCCACTGCCACTTCAGCTTACTAATCCGTTGGGCTATGTCGGTCACTGTGGTTCTACTGCGGATATCCTCATTCCTAAGTTTATCACGCAGAGAAACTCCGAGCATAGCCCTCTCCATAGCTCGCTGAGCGACCTTGAGCTTCCTCATACGGCCAGCAGTGAAGGACCACGTCTCAGTTCCGTAAGTCATCACTGGCAACACGCACTGGTTGTACAATTTCGTTTTAAGGTTTTGAGGTATGTCTGACGAGAAGATGTGTCGTAGCTTCCCGAACGCTGTCCAGCCGAGTTGAATCCGTCGATTGACCTCTCGGTCGAAGTTGGACTTACCTAGTCGGACTATTTGTCCCAGGTAAACATACTCGTCAACAACTTCGAGCTTAGTGTTCCCAACAACTACCGGCATAGGTGTGACATGGACATTAAACATGATCTTTGTTTTGTCCATGTTCATCTTAAGACCTATCCGTTGGGAAACACTATTGAGGTCATTGAGCATTGTGCTTAGGTCCTCCAGCGATTCTGCCATAAGGACTATATCGTCGGCAAATCGAAGGTGAGTGATGTACTCGCTATTGATGTTGATACCGTATCCTTTCCAGTCCAGAAGCTTGAAAACGTCTTCCAATGCAGCGGTGAAGAGTTTCGTAGATATGACGTCACCCTGTCTTACACATCTCTGCAATTGGATAGGTTTCTTATTCTGGTTCTGTACTCGGATAGCCATCGTAGCCCTACTGTACAAGCACTTCAACACTTCGATATACCGACAGTTAACTTGGCACCGCTGAAGGGACTGCAGCACCGCCCAAATTTCGACGGAATCAAAGGCTTTCTCATAGTCCACATACGCCAGATATATTGGCAAATTGTACTCTTCGGATTTAGGGGATGCTAAGAATCTCCGGTGGAGGTTCGGTTGCCACCTTAGACGACTCGACCTGGCAACGTACAACGCACGCACCCTGAGGACTGACGAGAAGATCGTGGAGCTGGAAGAAGAGATAGACAAGTTGCGCTGGCATATTATAGGATTATCCGAAGTCCGAAGAGAGGGGGAGGACACGGTAATCCTCGAATCCGGCAACTTGCTCTATCACCGGGAGGGCGACCATCTGTCCCAAGGAGGTGTCGGATTTAGCGTCCACAAGTCTCTCGTTAACAACGTTGTAAAGATCGGGAGTGTGTCGACGAGGGTTGCGTACCTTATACTCAGAATCACCAAACGGTATTCCCTGAAGGTCATACAGGTTTACGCACCAACCTCGGCACACCCCGATGAGGAGGTGGAGGAAATGTATGAGGATATCTCTAGAGCCATGCATTCCTCCAAAACCCAATATACGGTGTTAATGGGAGACTTCAATGAAAAACTAGGACAAGAGAGAATGGTGAGCTGAAAGTAGGGAAATTTGGAATAGGGCAACGGAACCCAAGGGGCCAGCAGCTGGCCGACTTCATGGAGAAAGAGGGACTCTTTATGATGAACTCTTTCTTCCAGAAGCGGCCCCACACGAAGTGGACCTGGTCGAGCCCCGACGGTTCCACAAAAAATGAGATTGACTTCATTATGACGACCAGACGACAACTGTTCAGTGATGTCTCCGTGATCGCGAGGGTGAAAACTGGTAGCGATCACCGAATGGTTAGAGGCACACTGAACCTAAACGTTAAGTTGGAGAGGTCTCGTCTAATGAAGTTAACGCTCCGTCCCCCTCGTGCTCTGTTCCAAAGTCCCGAAACCTTTCAGCTCGAGTTACAAAACCGTTTTCAGTGCCTGGAAGACTGCAATGAAGTGGACGATATGAACGACAAGCTCGTGGAAACTGTCCATGCGGTCGGAACTATGTTCTGCAAGACCCGCCGCAGAAGAACACAAAAACTCTCCGATCATACTCTTAATCTCATGGCTGTTAGACGGGAGATGAAGCTACATTTTTCAACAGACTTGACAGCATACAGGCATCTGAACAGATAGATCTCCAAATGCATGCGGCGGGACTTACGCAACTTCAATACAGCTCGTATTGAAGAAGCGATCGAGCGGAACCAAGGCTCCAAAGTCTTTGCCAGAGATCTGTCTGCCAGAAAGAGCCAACTGTCAAAGCTGAAGACAGAATGTGGCAGCATCGTTTCCGGGACACCTGTGATTTTGAGTGAGATTGAGAGGTTCTATGGGCAGCTGTACACATCATCGTTGGAGCCACACGCAAGTGTGAGTAACGATCCAAGAGCGAGTCTCATCCGACACTATTCCGAAGATATCCCGGATATCAGTCTGAGCGAGATTAGGATGGCTCTCCAGCACCTTAAAAACGGTAAGGCCCCAGGCGAGGATGGAATTACAGCGGAGCTTCTGAAAGCGGGTGGAAGACCGGTACTTGAAGTCCTTCAGAAGCTCTTTAATTCTGTCCTCCATGGTGGCATTACACCGGAGGCGTGGAGCAGAAGTGCGGTGGTCTTGTTCTTCGAGAAAGGTGACAACGCTCTCTTGAAGAACTACAGACCGATTTCCCTTCTGAGCCGCGTCTACGTGCTGTTTTCGAGAGTCATTACGAATCGTCTCGCGCGCAGACTTGACGACTTCCAGCCTCCCGAACAAGCCGGTTTCCGAAAAGGCTTTAGCACCATAGAAATATCTACAAAACTTTAATTTTGAATGCCACTTCATTTGAATTTTGTTCTAATCTTCTGTGTGCTGTAGGTTTCAACCATGCGAAGGAGAGGCAAATAAGAAAATCGTAGTGATTTTTTTTTGTTTGCAACATAATGCATACAAGGCACTTTTTCAGGTCCAAAAAAAAAGGATTTTTATCTAAACAAGCACAAGTTAGTTATACCAGATACTCGGCTCCAAAGAGTCAGAAATTCCTTCATGGGGTAATGTATACGATTTACATCAAAGTCCCAGAAAATATGCAGGCCCTATCTATCAAAAGGCTTAAAATATTTACTAAGCAAAAATTGCTTTATTATACTTAATAACCCTTGCTAAGAAATTATTATTTTAGTAACTAAAGAGTACATGATTGATAATAACCCCAGGGAATGAGGTGATCGCTACCATACTGACTTCTTATATTTACGCGAACACTACACATTTAAATAAAACTAATTTTTACGAATTTTATCGCGTATATTAACTTATTATATATTCCCTACGTTTCGGGTGCTGAAAAGCACCCGAAACGTATAGTGTTATCAGGATTTCGGATGACAAGAGTTCTACATGCAAATAGACGGAGTGGCAATTGGCTCACCTGCATCTCCCGTAGTCGCCGACATGTTCATGGAGGATAACACTATTGGTCATACTGTAAACAGAAAAAATACCCATACCAACCGATATTTAAATGGTGAATCGCACCATCATCCTTCACAGATAGCTACCGTGGAAAAATCTTTGTTTCAGAAAGCACGAGGGATCTGTGACAGAAAACATCTGGCCGCCGAGCTTCAGCACGTCGAGCAAGTACTTCAAGACAACAAGCTTTGGGTCCCGCGCCTACGTCACAGTGACCGAGTGAAGCCAGTCACAGTCGAGCGTGTGCCTGCTGTACTACCCTATGTCAGAGGAGTCAGAGACAAGGTTGTCTACTTCTTGAAGCGAGCTTCCATTAAAACATACTTCAAGCCGCTGAAGAAGATTGGTCAATTTTTACCATCCGTCAAGTGTCATATCCCTCTACAAGATACAGGAGTGTACAAGCTGGATTGTGAATGTGGTCTCTCGTACTTAGAACAAACAAAAAGATCTATAAAATCCCACGTTAAAGAACATATAGCTGACGTGAAACACCGACGTATCGGGAAGTCTGTAGTTTGTGAACATGTTCAAGATCGTCCCCGCCATTACATTAGATTTGATAGACCACAAATCCTTGCAAAAGAACACCGTTTCCTCCCAAGGATGATGCGCGAGGCTATTGAAATTAAAAAACATCCTAATTTCAATAGAGAAGATGGATGGGTGCTGCCATCTGCTTGGGATTCCATAATTAATCAAATGAAATCCAAACCCAAGTATACCACTGGTAGACTTCAAGATACTGTAAGCTCATTCTGCGTAAATCGAACCAAAAATTAATATTGAAAAAGTGAAGCCGGGCTAACTATGACAGCAGGACGTCAAACACCTCAGTCCCCCGTGACCACGGGTGCTGAAAAGCACCCGAAACGTCGGGAATATATAATAAGTTAATATACGCGATAAAATCCGTAAAAAAAATTAGTTTTATTTAAACGCTACCATACTGTTTCTAAATGTTTTCATAACAATTGTATAAATTATCATATTGAAAATTGTGATTTAAAAAAGGCCCATGGGTTTCTTGCTGATTCTTCTCTGATCAGAGGTTTTTTTCCGAACGAGTAATAAAAATAAAAATGACGTTCAATAAGTATTACATGTACTTTATATTGAATAAAAATTATTCTATTCTATTCTATTACAACCCACCTGCCAACCGTGGCAACTATGACAAAACAAAACAAAAAATGTCAACCTTAAGTTGCCTCATAGAGAGTGCGAAGGATGTTCAGTGGACTTTTGATAGGCTTTGATATTACGGTATTGTATTGTGGGTGCTACACCCAAAAAATTTTTCATAATTTCATAGTTTCTTTAGCAGTTTAATATTATTTCCTTACAAATCCTCCTATATACAGGGTTATTTTTCAAATAGTAGCCGAATTTTAAACTTAAGTTCAAATATATAAATAATCATCATCATTTCATCATTACATTCCTTTGTAAGTCCACTACTGAACATAGGCCTCTCCCAAGGAATGCCACAAAGCACGGTCCTGAGCCATCTGCATCCATCGAATTCCTGCATGGCTTACCAGATCGTCACTCCATTTAGTGGGAGTTGCCCTACACTTCGCCTACCGGTACGAGGCTGCCACTCGAGAACCTTTCTTCCCTATCGGTTGTCAGTTCTTCGAGCTATATGGCCGGCCCACTGCCAAGTCAGCTTACTAATCTGTTGGGCTATGTCGGTTACTCTAGTTATACTGCGGATATCCTCATGTCTAAGTTTATCACGCAGAGAAACCCCGAGCATAGCCCTCTCCATAGCTCGCTGTGCGACCTTGAGCTTCCTCATACGGCCAGCAATGAAGAACCACGTCTCAGATCCGTAAGTCATCACTGGCAACACGCACTGGTTTTACAATTTTATTTTAAGGTTTTGAGTTATGTCTAACGAGAAGATGTGTCGTAGTTTCCCGAACGCCAACCAGCCGAGTTGAATCCGTCGATTGACCTCTCGGTCGAAGTTGGACTTACCTAGTCGGACTATTTGTCCCAGTTAAACATACTCGTCAACAATTTCGAGCTTAGTGCTCCCAAAAACTACCGGCATAGGTGTGACATGGACGTTAAACATTTTTGTTTTGTCCATGTTCATCTTAAGACCTATTCGTTGAAGACACTATTGAGGTCATTGAGCATAGTACTTAGGTCCTCCAGCTATTCTGCAATAAGGACTATATCGTCAGCAAATTGAAGGTGAGTGATGTATTCGCCATTGATGGTAATACCGCGTGGTTTCCAGTCCAGTAGCTTGAAAACGGTGAAGAGTTTTGGGGATATAACGTCACCCTATCTTACACCTCCCTGCAGATGGATAGGTTTCATACTCTGATTCTGTACTCGGATAGCCATCGTAGCCCTACTGTACAATCAGCACTTTGATATATAGTCAACTTAGCACCGCTGAAGGGACTGCAGCACCGCCCAAATTTTGACGAAAATAAAGGCTTTCTCATAGTCCACATACGCAAGGTACAGCGGCAGATTATACTCTTCTGTCTTCTGTACAATTTGTATGTGGTCTATGGTTCTAAAGCCTTTTCGGAAACCGCTTTGTTCGGGAGGCTGGAAGTTGTCAAGTCTGCGTGCGAGACGATTCGTAATGACTCTTGAAAACAGCACGTAGACGCGGCTCAGAAGGGAAATCAGTCTGTAGTTCGTCAAGAGAGCGTTGTCATCTTTCTTGAAGGACAAGACCACCGCATCTAATCCTAGTGTGGGGGTAACGTTTTTAATTAAAAAAAATCTGCTTCACGCCTCCGGAGTAGTGCCACAATGGAAGACGGAATTAAATAGCTTCTGAAGGACTTCAAGTACCGGTTTTCCACCCGCTTTCAGAAGCTCCTCTGCCATTCTATCCTCACCTGAGGCCCTGCCGTTTTTAAGGTGCTGGAGAGCCATTATAATCTCGCTCAGACTCGCTCATCTTCGAAATAGTGACGAATCAGACTCGCTCTTGGATCGTTACTCACACTTGCGTGTGGCTCCAACAATGACGTGTCCAACTGTCCATAGAACCTCTTAATCTCACTCAAAATCCCAGGTGTCCCGAAAACGATGCTGCCACACTCGGTCTTCAGCTTTGACAGTTTGCTCTTTCTGGCAGACAGATCTCTGGCAAAGACTTTGGAACCTTGGTTCCGCTTGATCGCTTCTTCAATACAAGCTGTATTGAATTTGCGTAAGTCCCGCCGCATGCATTTGGAGATCTGTCTGTTCATTTGCCTGTATGCTGTCAAATCTGTTGAAGACCGCAGCTTCATCTCATGTGTAACAGCCATGAGATTAAGAGTGTGATCGTAGATTTTTTGTGTTCTTCTGCGTCGGGTCTTGGAGAACTTAGCTCCGACCGCATGGACTGTTTCCGGGAGCTTGTCATTCATATCGTTCACTTCATTTTAGTCTTCTTAGCACTGGAAACGGTATTGTTACTCAAACTGAAAGGTTTCGGGACTTTGGAATAGAGCACGAGGGGGACGGAGCGTTGACTTCATTAGACGAGACCTCTCCAATTTAACGTTTAGGTTCAGTGTGCCTCTAACCATTCGGTGATCGCTACCAGTTTTCACCCTCGCAATCACTGAAACATCACTGAACAGTTGTCGTCTGGTCGTCATAATGAAGTCAATTTCATTTTTTTTTGAACTGTCAGGGCCCGACCAAGTCCACTTCCTGTGGGGCCGCTTATGGAGAAAAGAGTTCATCATTAAGAGTCTCTCTTTCTCCGTGAAGTCGGCAAGCTGCTGGCCCCATGGGTTTCGTTGCCCTATTCCAAATTTCCCTACTTTCAGCTCACCGTTCTCTCTTGTGCCTAACGAGAAATTATTTGTATGGTATTTATGGTTTGTAAATTTAGTTATATATGGTATTTGGTACGTATTTAGTTAACGAGAGACTTGTGGACGATAAATCCGACTTGGGACAGATGGTCGCCCTCCCAGTGATAAAGCAAGTTGCCGGATTCGAGGATTACCGGGGTCCTCCCCCTCTCTTCAGACCTCGGATAATCCTATAATAATGCCAGCGTAACTTGTCTATCTGTTCTTTCAGCTCCACGATCTTATCGTCAGTCCTGAGGGTGCGTGCGTTGTATGTTGCCAGGTCAAGTCGTCTAAGGTGCCCCGCCGTTACCATGGTCGCCACCGTAGCCAGGAATAGCGGGGCCGCCGGGGACTGTGGGCCGTCTTTTGGTTACTATTAAGGGGGTATATTGCCATAGTTGCCACGCTTGGCGAGCGGGTTGGCAACCGCAGTTTTTTTATTGTAATTTTGCTGTTATCAGGAAGATGCTGCTGCCCATCTTCTGCCTGTTTCCCACTGTCGCCTCTTACGACACCCACGGGAAGATATGGCGTATTGGATATTCTTAACCGTCACTACACGGCAACTAACGGTAAATAATGATATATTGTTATTGCAGTTTTCGAAAATACGAGTAAATAAGGCTTCTACTTTTATTTGAAATCATCCCAAATTGAATGTGATTTATGGGCAACAATGTTTTTTCATACCGATCGATCCTTACAAATGTGAGGGTGCGCAATAAAATTAGTTAAAATTGTGTAGTATCACGCATTTTGACTTTAAAAGTTAAAAAGGACAGAATTATTGAGACTTTTTTACTTATTCTGAACTTTCTCTGCAAATTTGGTTGGTTATTGCAAAATAACCCTTTATATTACTACTCTATTTATATTTTGGATCTGTAATAACATATATTTACCTGGTATGCACATAGTTAATAGCAAGCGGTAACTAGTTATAAATAAGGACGCTAATGTAGCTGCAAACATGACGAAAACCATAAATCCGTTTTCTTCATTAAACTCTCTCGCAACGCAGCACATCTTGACGTAAGAATTAGAAATATCACGTAGAGATCTTCTGGCTGCGAAATGTTCAATTTAATGGAGCACAAAGAAAAATCACGCAAAGTTGAATTTTATTTTATAACCATTATAAAAATAATAAAATTATTTCATTTTCTGAAGTCGGTGCTAAGACATAGTGTATAGGAGAATAATGCTCCAACTTAATAACGTGTCATTATTGTATTCTTTATAGTTTTATGAAGTCGGCATTTACTTTTTATTGTAACTTTTTTTACCCTTTGAATTAGACTAATAAATATCACAATCTAAATGTTGTTTAAAAAGTTTCTATCAAAAACTTCAACCGATTATGCATGCATGTATAACTGTCTAGAGCCCCTTGCCGGCGCCGGCCTTTTTGTGTTGATGGCTATCAACACATATATGGACTAATACTTTATAATTTATTAAAACACGTTTCATGGTATTAGTTAAACCTAAAGTTACAGGACAAAAATAAACGGAAATTACCATACAAACTGTTTAGCTTCTGGATGTCAAGGAGCTCTCCAAGACGTTTGTTTATTTGTTTAAACGCAGATTGTAGTTGAATAACAAAACAAGCAACCTGCATAAGAAGAAGCAGAGCCATGTTGTCCTCGACAACATGCAATCCAAACAGTAATGGTGTTATGACTGTAACAAATTAACTTTATTAGTATTCATTAATTAAGTATTCAAATTTTTTTATTTGTAAGCAACGTACTTTCTTGTTTATTTGTATAAGCATGAAATATTTGTAATCCAAAACTCGCAAGGTGATATATATATGAAGTAACTAAAAGACCAATCACTTCAGCGTTTAAGATTTTGTTATTAATCGGTTGATGTGTATTATCACACCACATGCCTTTGTTCACCTGAAATATTTAACACTTATTTAAAAAATGTTTTTCCTAAAATTAGAGTGATATACGACCTTAGAATAGACCTGATAGTAAGTAGCTACTGCGGCCCATGAACACTTGCATCCAACATTCAACATTGAACTCACAGAATGCCTCACAGCCTGTAAATTTTCTGGTTCTTATACCCTTCAAACCAGAAAACAGTAGCGCTACTTCTTATTGGCAGAAAAAAAGGGATGATTCCAACTCGGACGGACTTCTAGGCAAAAAGGAGTCCTCCCAAGCAACATGCAAGCTGTATGCGAGCTGTATTAAAGTTCCTTTTTATACTAGATGCTGTATTTTTGGCTGTATAAAAGCTGTAAAAGCGTTTATACAGTTCTTATAAGTAAAAATTGGCACAAATTATGCAGGTTTATGCGTTAGTAGCGCTGTAGTACAAGGATAAAGTAGGCTGTATAACTGCTGTATTACAGCTGTTATTTGGTGTGCAAGGGAACTATTACACTACATATATTGTCTTATAAGTAAATTTTAAAGAAAAACGTTCTAAATTGGTTTTTGAATGGGATTACAAATGAATACGAAACAAAAAGAACGTTTACTGAATGATGGTGGCATTTGATGTCTTAACATATTATAATATTATGTAACATATTAATATTATATTCGGATTGTAGTTAAGTTTTAACGGTGATAATTGGTGAATTGAAAGTACTAAATTAGATTTAGCGTAAAATTGTTTATATTTTCTATCAAAAAAAAATAATAATATGAGGACGAAATACTAAATACGGTAACTAAATATCGGTTGTATAGGTAAGAATAAAAAAAAATTAAATTAATGAAAGCACATTGGGGCACAGTGATCATTAGTCAAAGTGAAATTAACGGTATAGGCTTAATGTCTAATATTCCCAAAGTTATATTATAAGTTTTGTTTTTATGGGTCTTAAAATGGCGACAGTTTGCTAAACGCTATTTCGAGGATCTTATTGTCTTAGTAGCTGTACTATGTATGTTATGGATTATATCATACAGCCATTGGTTTTTAATCAGTTCTATGATAGGATATTTTTACTACTTACGCTATATAGCAGTTTTTTTCAACATAACATATAATCATCTTTAGAAATACGAATAAAAGATGAAAAACCTTGTCTTGGGAACAGTGTTGGATAAATTTAATTTAGATTTAACATAATATTTTAACTGCACCTAATCTTAATGATTTCTTAAATTTACGCGAAAACTACACATTTAAATAAAACTAATTTTACGGATTTTATGGCGTATATTAACTTATTTTATATTCCCGACGTTTGAGCACTTTACAGCACCCATGGTCAAGGGGGGGGGGGGGGGGGGGGACTGATGTACATGACGTCCCATCGTCATAGTTAACCACGGCTACATCCAGATTAAAAATTATTATTTTTTGTTCCGATCTACGCAGTATGAACTTACAGTATCATGAAGTCTTGCAGTTGTATGCTTGGGTTGGGATATAATTTTATTAATTATGGGATCCCAAGCAAATGGTAGCACCCAGCCATCTTCTCTATTGAAATTAGGATGTTTTTTGATTTCAATAGCCTAGTGAATCATCCTTGGAAGGAATCGGTATTCTTTAGCGAGGATTTGTGGTCTATCAAATCTAATGTAATGCCGGGAGTGATCCTGTATGTGTTCACGGACTGCAGACTTCCCGGAGCGTCGATTCTTCACATCAGCTATGTGTACCTTAACGCGGGTTTTTTTTACCGTACGAAGAAATTATCTGTAATGTCGAGGACTGTTTATTTAAAAACAATATGCGAAAGGAAGATTTGGAAGCGATACGTCAAGACATTTCGTCTATGTTACGTCGAAGTTGAGCGCCTAAACCGAATCTACCTAAAGATGAATTTAAAGCGTTGAATACCCTACGCAATAAACCAGAACTCACGATTCTCCGGCAAATAAGAGAAATGCCACGGTAGTCATGGATACGTCGGATTATATTTCTAAAATACAAAAACTTTTGTCGGATGCAAGTACTTATAAAAAGGTTAAAAATGACCCAACAAATAACACACTTAAAACAACTAGTGATCTCATAAAGAAACACTCCGAAAAATTAAATCTAGACCTAAAATCGATAATAATTACGTGTGCCAAACCACTGAAGTTGTATGGGTTACCAAAAATACACAAGCCCAATGCTCCACTACGTCCCATAGTGAGCGAAATCGATTCTCCAACTTACAGATTGGCTCAACACTTAGCGAATATACTCTCACCGCTCAAGGGACCTACAAGAGCACACACAAAAGATTCCTACCATTTTTTCAGCGATATTAAAGGCCTACATCTGGCAGACAATGAAACTATGGTCAGTTTTGATGAGCAGTCTCTATTCATATGCTAACCTATCGAAGACTGCATCTCGATTGTTACTATAACGCTAAAGGAAAACAACATGCCCGTAGAATATGCAGTATTACTCAGACACTGCCTTACATCTGGCTACCTATTGTGGAAGGAAGAGTTCTACAAGCAAGTAGATGGAGTGGCGATGGGCTCGCCTGTATCTCCCATTGTCGCCGATATATTCATGGAGGACGTTGAGGAGAAAGCCCTGCTTACTTACCCGTAAACCCAAGATTATACAAGCGGTACGTAGACGACACTTTCACAATTCTACGTTTAGATAAAGTAACTGCATTTTTAGATCATCTTAACTCCTTAAATTCTAAAATTCAGTTCATAATGGAGTTAGAGCCAAACAATTGTTAAGCTTTTCTGGATGTGTTAGTAATTCGGAATCCTGATAACACTTGAGCCATACTGTGAATAGAAAAAAGACCCATATAGATAGATATTTAAACGGTGATTCTCACCACCATCCTTCACAGTTAGCTACCGTGGGTAAATGTTTGTTTCAGAGAGCCCGAGGGATCTGTGACAGTAAACACCTGGCCGCCGAGCTCCAATACGTCAAGCAAGTTTTGCACAACAATAAGCTTCCGGTCCCGCGCCTACGTCAATGTGAACGAGTGAAGCCAGCCATAGTCGAGAAAGTGCTCTCTAGTTAACAGTGGTAGAGCCATGCGGCAGCTTTTGCTGTCGCACGGATGGGCCGGCTTGAACCGGGGTGGTACCACGACCTCACAGAAAACCAGCGTGAAGTAGAGGTTTGCCTCTGCGTTTCGCTTGGTGAGTGCAGGTGGCCGGAGGCTCTTTTTACTGGAAATGAGGTATTCCATCTTAGTCCTCACGGGCGACAACGCATCTACATTTTGATTTGTAATAGAGGATAGATGTAGATGTCTATGGGCCGCAGCAACCACTTACCATCAGTCTGACTGTGTGCTCGTTTGTCACCCTTATCCTATAAAAAGAAAAAAAAAGTGCCTGCTGTACTGCCATATGTCAGAGGTGTCACTGACAAGATTGGCTACATCTTGAAGCGTGCTTCCATTAAAACATACTTTAAGCCGCCGAAGAAGATTAGTCAGTTTTTACCATCAGTCAAGTGTAATTTCCTCTGTAAGATGCAGGAGTGTACAAGCTTGATTGTGAATGTGGTCTCTCTTATATAGGACAAACTAAAAGATCCATAAAAACCAGCGTTAAAGAACACATAGCTAATGTGAAGAATCGACGCTCCGGGAAGTCTGCAGTCTGTGAACACGTACAGGATCGCCCCCGTCACTACATTAGATTTGATAGACCACAAATCCTCGCTATAGAACACCGATTCCTTTCAAGGATGATTCGCTAGGCTATTAAAATCAAAAAACATCCTAATTTCAATATAGAAGAAGTTTGGGTGCTATCATTTGCTTTGGATCCCATAATTAATAAAATTAAATCCCAAACCAAGCATACAACTGCAAGACTTCATGATACTGTAAGTTCATACTTCGTAGATCGGAACAAAAAATAATAATTTTTAATCTGGAGGTAACCGTGGTTAACTATGACATTGGGACGTCATACACCTCAGTCCCCCCCATGACCATGGGTGTTGCAAAGTGCTCGAAACGTGGGGAATATAAAATAAGTTAATATACGCGATAAAATCCGTAAAATTAGTTTTATTTAAATGTTTAGTTTCGCGTAAATATAAGAAATCATTAAGATTAGGTGCAGTTAAAATATTATGTTAAATCTAAATTAAATTTATCCAACACTGTTCCCAAGACAAGGTTTTTCATCTTTTATTCGTATTTCTAAAGATGATTATAAACTTTTATAGAATTGAATTCTCTGCGAAACTATATTAAATTAATTAATGTAAAAGAGATGTGTTTGCTACCAGATAATGTACCATTTAGTTCAATAAAATCAACGTTATCAAGAAGCCTAGAACACTTACACATGTGTACATCCAATGTAGACCAGAGGAAGGAAGAGATGGAGACTATGGTTCCATTATCTTACACACCTAGTCCGAAAAATAAAGTATGTGTTCTTAGTTAAGACAACAGCAATAATATATTATTATCACATATAAAAATCAAATTTCATAATTATAGTTTCTGCCATTATTGTAAGCCTGGTTCTGGGATAGAGGAGTTGTTATTAAACATAGATTTAAAATTAAAAAAATTTACAATGCACGATTACTGTGTTATACTTTTTGGAAGCAATGATTTCGAAAGATCAATTAATTGTCGCTCTTTAGTAAATTATATAAGAAAAATATTATATAAAATCTCACACACTAATGTTCTTATTTGTTTGCCAACATATAGGTATAAAAAGTATTCATACTTATTAAACTGGAGGATTGAATCTTTCAATAGTTTGCTTCACAAAGACAATGTAAAACACGAATACGCCTATGTTGTAGACTCAAACTTTCACCTTAGATACGACTTTACAATGTTTGATATGTACACGGGCAATGTGAATAACTATGGCACAAAAATAATATTTAACGATATCCTTCAAATCGTAGATGCAATCAGATGCAGGAATGAATCATGTGTTAAGGAGAAAATAATAAGCGTAAGCGAATCATGTAACGAGCCAGTCCAACCAACTGCAAATAGTAAGTCAAAACAAAAAGGCAAAAAACTGCAAAAACTATACCTTTTTACTTTCCGCTTAAAAAGAAGAGTGACTTTATTCGTGCCTCAGTCTAATAGGACCTCAAGTAAATACTTACTTATAATATCCTACATCAAAACATAGCAAGTGCAACAGCTAAAAAAGAAATTTTAGAAATTACTATATTAGAACTCGCGAAAAAAAATAACGAACCAGATATTATTTGTTTATCGGAGACGTTCATAGAAAAAGGGGCGGAAAATTTCTTTAAATTAAATAACTATACATTAGGAGCAAGTTTATAGATTCGAAAGAAGAGGTTGAACTTGCATCCTAGTAAAAAAAAATTTGCTTTTTAATAAAATATTGTTTTTGAATGAATATGCTATAGAAAAACATTTTGAATGTTGCGGCATTGAAATATCAGGAAATAACCTTATTATTATAAATCTATATAGAACCCCAAGAAGTGATGTTAATTATTTTTTAAACAAGTTAAATTGCCTGCTTAGTATCCTTTATAAAAAAATATGGATATAAAAAGAAAATTGTGATGACAGGAGACTTCAATATTAACACGTTAAAATCTTACAAATTTACAACAATGTTAAATGATATAGCACTAAATTATAATTTAACGATGCATATTAAAGAGCCTACCCGAAAATCGTCTTGTATTGATAATATGTTAAGTAATACTGAAACAGCAATACCAGTTATATTACCGCTTTGTTTATCAGATCACAACACTTCCCAAATGTTGAAAATACCGGTTAAATCTGTAAAACAAAACCCAAGGTCCTATTTCGTTTATAAAAGAGATTACTGCTATGAAAATTTAGAAAAATTTAATGGTTATCTTGGCTGTCTTACATTTAGTGACATTTTAGAAGAAACCAATACAAATAGAGCATTTGAAAAATTCCATGACTTATTTCTCCTATTCTACAATCTCTGTTTCCCACAAATGAAAATAAAAATAAACAACACATACAATAAAGCTAAATGGATAAGCAAAGGACTAAGGATTAGTTGCAAACGGAAAAGATTCATCATTCATCATTACAGCCCTTCACAAGTCCACTGCTGAACATAGGCCTCCCCCAAAGAATGCCACAAAGCACGATCCTGAGCCACCTGCATCCATCGACTTCCTGCATATCTTACCAGGTCGTCACTCCATCTAGTGGGGGGACGCCCTACACTTCGCCTGCCGGTACGAGGCTGCCACTCGAGAACCTTTCTTCCCCATCGGTTGTCGGTTCTTCAAACTATATGGCCGGCCCATTGCCACTTCAGCTTACTAATCCGTTGGGCTATGTCGGTTGCTCTGGTTCTACTGCGGATATCCTCATTACTAAGTTTATCACGCAGAGAAACTCCTAGCATAGCCCTCTCCATAGCTCGCTGAGCGACCTTGAGCTTCCTCATCCGGCCAGCAGTGAAGGACCACGTCTCAGTTCCGTATGTCATCACTGGCAACACGCACTGGGTGTACAGTCTCGTTTTCAAGTTTTGAGGTATACCTGACGAGAAGATGTGCCGTAATTTCCCGAACGCTGCCCAACCGAGTTGAATCCATCGATTGACCTCTCGGTCGAAGTTGGACTTACCTAGTCGGACTATTTGTCCCAGGTAAACATACTCGTCAACAACTTCGAGCTTAGTGTTCCCAACAACTACCGGCATAGGTGTGACATGGACATTAAACATGATCTTTGTTTTGTCCATGTTCATCTTAAGACCTATCCGTTGGGAAACACTATTGAGGTCATTGAGCATAGTGCTTAGGTCCTCCAGCGATTCTGCCATAAGGACTATATCGTCGGCAAATCGAAGGTGAGTGATGTACTCGCCATTGATGTTGATACCGTATCCTTTCCAGTCCAGAAGCTTGAAAACATCTTCCAATGCAGCGGTAAAGAGTTTCGGGGATATGACGTCACCCTGTCTTACACCTCTCTGCAATTGGATAGGTTTCGTACTCTGGTTCTGTACTCGGAAAGCCATCGTAGCCCTACTGTACAAGCACTTCAACACTTCGATATACCGACAGTCAACTTGGCATCGCTGAAAGGACTGCAGCACCGCCCAAATTTCGACGGAATCAAAGGCTTTCTCATAGTCCACATACGCCAGACATAGTGGCAAATTATACTCCTCGGACTTCTGCACAATTTGCCGAAGGGTATGTATATGGTCTATGGTGCTAAAGCCTTTTCGGAAACCGGCTTGTTCGGGAGGCTGGAAGTCGTCAAGTCTGCGCGCGAGACGATTCGTAATGACTCTCGAAAACAGCACGTAGACGCGGCTCAGAAGGGAAATCGGTCTGTAGTTCTTCAAGAGAGCGTTGTCGCCCTTCTTGAAGAACAAGACTACCGCACTTCTGCTCCACGCCTCCGGTGTAATGCCACCATGGAGGACGGAATTAAAGAGCTTCTGAAGGACTTCAAGTACCGGTCTTCCACCCGCTTTCAGAAGCTCCGCTGTAATTCCATCCTCGCCTGGGGCCTTGCCGTTTTTAAGGTGCTGGAGAGCCATTCTAATCTCGCTCAGACTGACGTCCGGGATATCATCGGAATAATGTCGGATGAGACTCGCTCTTGGATCGTTACTCACACTTGCGTGCGGCTCCAACGATGACGTGTACAGCTGCCCATAGAACCTCTCAATCTCACTCAAAATCTCAGGTGCCCCGGAAACGATGCTGCCACATTCTGTCTTCAGCTTTGACAGTTGGCGCTTTCTGGCAGACAGATCTCTGGCAAAGACTTTGGAGCCTCGGTTCCGCTCGATCGCTTCTTCAATACGAGCTGTATTGAATTTGCGTAAGTCCCGCCGCATGCATTTGGAGATCTGTCTGTTCAGTTGCCTGTATGCTGTTAAATCTGTTGAAGAATGTAGCTTCATCTCCCGTCTAACAGCCATGAGATTAAGAGTGTGATCGGAGAGTTTTTGTGTTCTTCTGCGGCGGGTCTTGCAGAACTTAGCTCCGACCGCATGGACAGTTTCCACGAGCTTGTCATTCAAATCGTCCACTTCATTGCAGTCTTCTAGGCACTGAAAACGGTTTTGTAACTCGAGCTGAAAGGTTTCGGGACTTTGGAAAAGAGCACGAGGGGGACGGAGCGTTGACTTCATTAGACGAGACCTCTCCAACTTAACGTTTAGGTTCAGTGTGCCTCTAACCATTCGGTGATCGCTGCCGGTTTTCACCCTCGCGATCACTGAGACATCACTGAACAGTTGTCGTCTGGTCGTCATAATGAAGTCAATCTCATTTTTTGTCGAACCGTCGGGGCTCGACCAGGTCCACTTCCTGTGGGGCCGCTTCTGGAAGAAAGAGTTCATCATAAAGAGTCCCTCTTTCTCCATGAAGTCGGCCAGCTGCTGGCCCCTTGGGTTCCGTTGCCCTATTTCAAATTTCCCTACTTTCAGCTCACCGTTCTCTCTTGTGCCTAGTTTTGCATTGAAGTCTCCCATTAACACCGTATATTGGGTTTTGGAGGAATGCATGGCTCTAGAGATATCCTCATACATTTCCTCCACCTCCTGATCGGGGTGTGCCGAGGTTGGTGCGTAAACCTGTATGACCTTCAGCGAATACCGTTTGGTGATTCTGAGTATAAGGTACGCAACCCTCGTCGACACACTCTCAATCTTTACAACGTTGTTAACGAGAGACTTGTGGACGATAAATCCGACACCTCCTTGGGACAGATGGTCGCCCTCCCGGTAATAGAGCAAGTTGCCGGATTCGAGGATTACCGTGTCCTCCCCCTCTCTTCGGACTTCGGATAATCCTATAATATGCCAGCGTAACTTGTCTATCTCTTCTTCCAGCTCCACAATCTTCTCGTCAGTCCTCAGGGTGCGTGCGTTGTATGTTGCCAGGTCGAGTCGTCGTAGGTGGCAACCGAACCTCCACCGGAGATTCTTAGCACCCCCTGCCCCGCCGTTACCATGGTCGCCACCGTAGCCAGGAATAGCGGGGCCGCCGGGGACTGGGGGCCGTTTATTATTGTCATTGCTCATGGGGGGTATATTGCCATAGTTGCCACGCTTGGCGAGCGGGTTGGCAACCGCAGTTTTTTATTGTTATTTTGGCTATTATCAGGAAGATGCTGCTGCCCCTCTCCTGCCTGTTTCCCTTTGTCGCCTTTTACGACACCCACGGGAAGATATGGGGTAGTGGATATTCTTAACCGCCACTACACGGGGAAAGACTACTTACGGAAAAGACTAACGGAAAAGATTACTTAGATATAAACATTGTATAAACAAAGACATCTTTAGTAAACGTATTTACACAAGTTATTCAAAAATCATGAAAAAATGTATTTACACGTCAAAGAAAATTAGAAATACATATTTAATTAAAACTAGCAGAAATAAATGCAAAGCTTCGTGGACAATTGTAAATAATGAAATAGGTAATAATACAAAAAATATTAATATTATTAATATAAAAGATAACAATACAATTTTAACTGACCCAACCGATATAATATTAATATATTCCACAACTATCAAACAACGCCATCTAGTCCCAAGCTAAGCAGAGCTTGTGTTATGGGTACTAGACAACTGATAAACATACTTATATATTTCTAAATACATAAATATTATAGATAAATTACACCCAGACACAGAACAAATGATCGTGCTCATCACACAAACATTTGTCCTGGGTGGGAATCGAACCCACGACCTCCGGCGTAGCAGTCAGGGTCACTAACCACTAGACCAACAGGCCAGTCAATATAGCAAATAAATTTAACCAATTTTTTAATAACATAACCCACAACAATAACGCTAATAATAAAATAACAATAACTAATTCTACACAGCTCAAGTCAATGTTTCTAAAGAAATGTCAGAAAAAGAAGTCAGAAATGCAGTCATATCTCTTAAGAACTCAAATGCAACTGGTTACGATGGAATATGTACCAATATTATTAAAATTTCCATCGATAGTTTTATAAAAATACTTACACATCTTATTAATTCATCTTTTTCAACAGGTACTTTCCCAGAAAAACTTAAAGTAACAATAATTAAACCGTTGTATAAGAAAGGTGAAAAAGAGCATGTCGATAATTACAGACCCATTGCATTAATATCAATTTTTTCCAAAATATTCGAAAAGTGTATGTTTTTGCGTCTCACTGAATACTGTAATAAGACTAGTATCATCAGTCCACACCAATTTGGTTTTCAGAAAAACAAATCCACTTCTTTGGCCACTTATACATTAATAAAATCCATCTTAGTAAGTGTAAATATTAATCACTGTATTGTTCATATCTAATCACTGTATTGTTTTTTGATCTAAGTAAAGCTTTCGACTTCGTTGACCATAAAAATCTTCTTAAAAAATTGGAAAATATGGGCATTCGAGGGATTCCTTTGCAGTGGTTTGAGTCTTATTTGACAAACAGAAGACAAAAAGTCGAAATCAAAAACCTAAATAACCAGAATGAACTGACTTCTTATTATTCTCATTTTAGGAACAACTATTTTGGCGTCCCACAAGGAAGCATTCTTGGGCCTTTGCTTTTTATTTTATATATAAATGACATTCCAAATGTAACTAAATTCAAATGTACTATGTTTGCAGACGATATTGCAATAACAATTAGTACTAACCCAAGCAAACATTCATTCACAAAACATGAATCTGACATAAATGACACTATAAAATCAGTAATAGAATGGTTAAATCTAAATAATTTAAAAGTGAATCTTAGCAAAACTCACTCAATTAAATTTGACAACTTGAAAACTAATAAGCTTGACATATATCACCATGAAACCAAAATCGAAGAAATGACGCAAACAAAATTTCTTGGCTTAGTAATTGATAGAAACCTTAACTGGGAGTCACATATGAAATCAGTGTATGATAAAATAAATAAATTTGTATAAGCTTTAAGGTATATTAGAAGAGTCACGAACATAAATACTGCCCTGTCAGTGTATCACGCTTATGTAGTTTCTATTCTGCGTTAAATGCTAATTATCTGGGGAAATGGTTCTCATTTAAATAAAGTTTTTATCACACAAAAAAAATGTTTACGAGCACTAACTCTAAAAGCGCCATTTCATTCATGTAGACCTTTATTCAAAAAGCTTAAGTTATTGACATTGCTATCGCTCTACATATATAAAATATGTTTGTTCGTCAAACAACACAACCATCTTTTTACTAAAGCTAAAAATATATCTTCTCGACGCAACAGATACCCTGAAAAGCTTGTAATTGACACACTTCCTAGATTATCTAAATATAATAAAAGCTGTCTATACATGTGTGTCAAAATATATAATAAAATTCCTCAGCATATTAAAGCACTATCTTTCTCAGGATTTAGAAAAGGCCTCTATGATCTTCTCGCAGAAAGAACTTTTTATAGCGTCAAAGAATTCCTAGATTATAAATTTGACAAATGATACCACTACGATTTCACAAATCATGGACATTTTTATTTTGTTTAATAATAATTAACCATTATTTTGACATTTTATTCCATTTAGTAATAATTAATAATTGTCTAATATTTCTATTATATTTAATAATAATTAATAATTATTTAATGAGTAGTTATGTATTAATTTTAATTTCAATGTATCTTTTAATATTTTGTAATTAATAAGTAACTGAATTAGCCACAGACTTAAATTTGATATTTGTATGCCTCTATGTAAGCGGTGAAACATGTTTGGTCTCAAGTATATGTAATTAACACCTGTATTTACCATGTTTGATGCAAATAAAAGTTTTGAATCTTGAATCTTATATTATGTTTAAAAAATATTTTTCTTTTTTTCCACATATTGAAAACAAAATAATTTTTTTCACTATTAAAACACGCAACGCACGCAAAATGGCGATATTCGCTCACATATATAAATAGATTTAAGTTGTATGCACTATGGGTGTTATTTTTTTTTAGTTTTATATCAGTCTCATAGACAGAAGTTATAAAACCACTGTATTTACAAAAGCGTACAATAATTCCAAAAGAATGAGTATTAGATGAGAGTTTTCATACACCATTTTTCAGAAATAAGAATTTAGTGATACTTTAATAATACTTAGAGTAGTATAAAAAACAGCTTCTATTTTTTTGGGAATTGTTTTTGTGAGAAAAAAATTGAAGTGTTACAAAATACTTAAAGTTGTATACTAGAGTTTTCATATTCTGATTTAGAACCCTAAGTTTACTTAAATCTCATAATACAGACTTTATACAGCTTGAGCTGTATAATAAGTCATAAACCACTCTTATATGGATGCAACATATTTTCAACACTCTTACAAGCTTTTAAAAGAACTCTAAGTTCTATATGGGCTGGTATATTGATGTTCATAACGCTTGTGTGCAGCTTGGGCTACAACTATAATCTCGGTAGATATACATAGTACTTTGTATCAATTCCATAATCAGATGATTTATTCTTAAATAAAACAAACTAGCTGTGTGTGCGATATTATAGGCGTCAACATTTATCATTTGAGCATCCTACTAAGACGTTTTATCTACATATACATATACAAATGAATCTCTGTTGTGTGTTTCGTACAATAGCATATTGCTCCATAATCTTATCCCTATTTATATAGAGATAAATTTATGTTTTAATCTAAAGATTCGTTTAACCAATACAGATGCAGTAAATATGTTACTACTACAAAAATCTGAATAATATTATTTATATTTATTTTATTACTATTTATATTGAGATATTTAAATAGTATTCGCATCTGTTTGAGCTGTAAAAATAAATATATAAAATTATAAATAATATAAAATAAACTATAGGTACTGTTTATGTCTTCCTTCATATAAAATTGGACATACATCCATCTGATTTACCGGTGGTGTTGGCAACACGGGATAGAGCCACATAGAACTTGCCTTGTGAAAATCAGATGATATTGAAATCTACACCCATTACACTAAGCATCTGGCTCAGCGGCTTTTTTTGTAGGATAAGGGTGAAAAACAAGCACACAGTCCACCTGATGGTAAGTGGTTGCTGTGTTCCATAGACATCTACCCTCGATGACGAATCAAAATTCAGATGCGTTGTCACCCGTGAGGACTAAGATGGAATGCCTCATTTTCAGTAAAACGGGGCTTTGGTTCTCTACACTGACCATACGAAACACAGCAGCGCTAAGTTGCTATTTTACGCAGGTATTTTATAAGAGCGTGGTCCTTCCCCGCTCGAGCCGACCCTTTCGTGCTACAACTATACCATTAATATAGCTGCAGCATGGCTCTACCACGTAAAACATTAGCGTTACACTTTTAGCGCCATTATATCCAACTTTCTACTACATTACACTATTTTTACGTATATCCAATCGTTTGATAAGATTTCGCTGGCACGGTGAAAAAATCAGCCTAGCAGTGCTTTTCTCCCAACTTATGCACGCATCACATCGACCACGTACGAGAGGCATTTCCTTTATTTATTCCCTTTTTCATTTTTTCGTTTGATTTCAAAGAAACAAACACTAAATGTTAACCAGTGCTCATCTCAATACGTACATCACTGGAAACAAAAATTAGTTTATTTGCAGTGGAGGTTAGTGTGCACAAACGTTGACAAACAGACAAAATATCTGTTAACGGTTTAAGTTTGGATCTGATACAGTTATGTTATAGCCTATATAAGTCCCACTGCTGGCCTCCTCTTATTTCTGAGAGTTTTAGTTTTAGGGCAAGAAAGTGTCCGCCGCGCAGCCCCAATGCGTGGTGGCGAACTTCACATACCTTCGAAATATTTTTTTTATGTCTCAAACATGCAGGTTTTCGTCACGATGTTTTACTTCACCGCCAAGCACGTGGTAAATCAGCACTTAAAATGCAATTAACAATGTCATTGGTGCCGGCGGGAATCGGACCCGAGTTGCTCGCGTACTGTGAAATGTACAGCGAGCGCTAACTATCTGAGCTACCACGGCTCTTGGATCTGATGTCAGAAGTAAATTATGTGATTTAAAGAATTAATTACGAAAATAAGTGGTAGAAAAAAAATAATTAAAGAGCCAAGAAATAATACTGAGTAAAGTGAAACCTTTTCTATTTGCTTCAAATGTCGTAACAAGTTTTTCGTACGTGTTCGCCCGTCGTATAACGCAAAAACAATTATGGCCTTTATCATCGTAATTTGACTAAACCATACGATTGCAGATGACAAATTAGGAAATTTTATAGCCTTGCTTGTACCATAAAATTGCAAGTCCATGATAACTCCAACAAAACTTGTAACACCTACAAAAATAATTAAATTAGTTAATATCATGTTCTCAATTCGTGATTAACGATATCTTTTAGTAGCGATGTAACAATATGAACTACCCTATAGCATTCCGTCGGTATCAACGATAGAAGGAATTGAAAGAGAAAATGGTAAGCAGCATCCTCCTAATAATTATTACTCGATATAATAAAAAAATATAGTTGCCAATCCATCTGCCATACATAGCAACAATAGTGAATTTTCCCCTACGAGGCAATCTATAAAAGAGGTCTTTGTGCAGCAGTGGACTATTGATAGACTGTGATGATAATGATGATAAATCAAGGTTACTGACATAGCCTTACATATTAACAAGCTGAAGTATCTAGAGGTACAATAAGCTCAGACGTGTTATTATTATTAGACACATTAAGCCTAAAATCGAGCAATTATGTGCGCCTTGGGAGAGGCCTATATCTGTCCAGCAGTGAACTGCAGGTTAAAGATAAATATGAATATTTCAACGATAAATCTTATGCATGTAAATTAATGAAACCACCATCACCATCATTTAATTAGGTGGTAGGTTTTAAACGTGGTAGAGCCATGCTGCAGCTATATTAATAGTATAGTTGTAGCACGAATGGGTCGGCTCGACCGCGGAAGAAACAGAAACAGAAACTTTTTTATTCAATATAGATTATAAATAATACTTATTGAAAGTCACTCTTTTGTATGATTACCACTGGTTCGGAAAAAAAACCTCTGTCCTGGGAAGAACCAGCAAGAAACCCAGCGGGACTTTTTTTTTAAATAACAGCCTACAATCATGTATGTTACACAAATTAACAACACAACAAATTAGAAATAGCTTGGTAGCGATCACCTCATTTCCAGGGGTTATTATCATCTATAAATTCATTAATATTATAAACGAACGAACGAACGATGAAGAGATTAAAAAATAATTGTGTTAAACAATTGATATTTTCAAAAGTTATCGTGTTTACCCCTCTATGCGGACATTCACACCATAAGCTACTAAAACCACTTTTTTCTGTAAAAATAGCAATTATTCGATTTGAAAAAAAAAATCATTTATTTTTCTGATAATATCATTTTTATATCATTTATATGTACAAAATGATTGTTAGATACGATTTCATGCGACAAAACGTTGGAATCTTAATTTTTAAGCGCTAGTAGAATATATTTATTTATTTATTTATTTACTCTTTATTGTACACCAAAAACAAAACAAAAACGAATACAATTAAATCTAAATTAGATAATGTACAACAGGCGGTCTTATCACTCTGAAAGTGATTTCTTCCAGAAATACCTACAATAGAATATACCTACGCACTTCACGGTTAAGGCATGCAATAATATAAATTTTAAAGTAAAATTGGGCCGTGTTGCGCAGAAATGATCCAAGCCATAAACTGACCAAATTAGTGATAGATAGGATCTACTTTTAATTTATTTTCGAGAACGATTAGGGCTTCTCCCACAAGTAAAATGCATTTATCGTTCCAATCTGAATAACTTTATGTTTTTGATGCTTGAAACATTTCTGCGTAACACTGCGAATTATAATATTATAATGACACTTACTAAGACCTGTGAAAAGAAGCCAGCTATATAAAATTCCTGAATTAGAGATTCGAGCAACGTAAAAATTGCCATTCGGTTTCAAATCTATAGCAGCGACACCATGAAAACGAGATAATCGTAACACATTAGACAAAGACCCGCCTACTAAACAGGACTCTTCATCGTGAGCCATTTTTCAAAATTTAGCTTAATTTACTTTTTGTGACAAATATACAATAGTTTACATTTTTCTTGACACTACTAAGATTACATTGAAGGGAATTTAAATTTAAATCATATATATACGACCTGTCTGTTATGGGCCGCTCTGTCTCGGTAATGTCAGGTCTGAAATGACTGTAAATGTAACGCGATCGATTTAAAAGACGGTAATGCTCACCTTAAGGGTGGTTGCACACATTCCCGAAACATTAATTTCGAGTTAGCTTATCTGTAATTCCATCACACACACAAACATTCGCTTATACTCGCGTTATTTACTCCAAGTATGTTGTAAATGCTTGTGTAAGGAGTGATTTATGACAAGAGTCGAATGGCGGATTCGAACCCATGACAATGACAAAATTAAGGGCTACGAAGCCGAGGACTCTTAACCATAAGAATACTCTAGCTTTTATTTATTTAAAGTATATTCTTAATAATCTATTGATACTTAATATAATCTTGTTCAGCTTGGCAACTTTGATTTGATGTTTTTTTATAGAACAAAGGTGACAAGCGAGCACACAGTCCATTTATGGTAAGTGATACTGTGGCCAATAGATACCTACATCTATCCACCTATAGTTTGTTACCCCTGGGGACTAAGAACGTCACGTTTCCAGTAAAAGTTGTCTCCAGTTCTCTATACTATCGATGGTATTCAATGAGAGCGTGGTCCTTCCCCGGTCGGGCCGAACCATAATATTGCTGTAGCGCGGCTTTACCACGAATTAATGATCATATAATAAAGGATTACCGTATTGAGTTTTTTTTATGTACACAGAGTAGTAGAGTCCACCAGGCCTGTTTTTTACAGAAATTTTTAGATTTTGTATATATTTATTATTACGAAATATGAATGCAATCACAAAAAAATAAACATGTCAATTTAAAAATGTTAATTTTGATAGAACCAATATAAGACACAGTTTTATTCATACAACAATTAGATTATATCAGATGTCATTATTTAATGTTACATTGTGAATTACTATGTTGTACTGCGTGATTTCGAACCATAATTATCTGTTCAGTTTTTTGTTTTTAATTCATTTTTAATGGTAATGTTCTTTTATGCATAATGTATGAGTAATTTGCTTCAATCTTCTGTCGATATTCAATAAATCAAAATAAAAAATTTTGTACAGCCGTCTTCAATATAAGTTATTAAGAATAACTCAAATAACTCAAAAACTATTGGTCTGACCTTAATCTAATTCATATGGGACCACACGAGAAGAATCAGCTTTCGTATAAAAAAAGAATCATCGGAATCGGTCCACTCAGTAAAAAGTTATGAGGTAACACACATAAAAAAAAAACATACGCGTCAAATTGAGTACCGTCTCCCTTTTGGAAGTCGGCAGAAAACATTAATATCATTTCCCATGTAAAATAAAAAGAGTCATCTGTTGAAAGATGATCGATGAATCTGAGTTTGTAATCTGCCGACTTCCAAAAAGGAGCCGGTACTCAATTCGACTGTATGTTTTTTTTTTCGTTTTTTTTTATATGTGTTACCTCAGAACTTTTTTCTGGGTGAACCGATTTCGATGATTCTTTTTTTATTTGAAAGCTGGTACTTCTCGTGTGGTCCCATATGAATTTGATCAAGCTCAGACCAATAGCTTTTAAGTTATTCTTAAATAACTTATATTGAAGTCGGCTGTACAAAATTTTTAATTTTAAATTATTGATGATGCATTTGCTTTATAATTGCGAATTTCACAGTTTTGTGGATGCGCCCCACTTCATCTAAAATAGCTCGGCTCAAGTTACGTAGCGCGCATACCAAATACCTACACAATTGGCAGTTGTATCATAATCACAGATATTATTAAGTTTTTTGAGAGTTTATTTTTTGTTTAACTAATTGCCAGAAGTTTATTTGTAAATATAAATAAATACTTTAAGAGTAAGCGCTTGCCAATAACAATGAAATTGCAAATTGAAATTTTAATTACCTGTGAGGAAACTTGCGTGATTAAATATTAAGATCAAGAAATCCGCCAACATTAATTGGTGTAGCGCGGTGGACTCTTCCCTACTCGAGTAACTCTTTTAGAAACGACGTCTGTGTCTAGTAGCAGGGCATTTTAATAATCTTTTTCCTTGTGATGGTTGTCGCATAACACTTTTTATACACTATCGCTTATACGCTATCCCCGCTTTGATATTAAAGCCCGAATTATTTTTTCATTAAAAAGGGATGTATCTTATTCCCATAGGCTGGAATATAGTACGGCATCACCAGTCTATCATATCTATATGCACCATTTATATTTTGCACGTGGTAGAGTCATGCTCCTGCTATATTGTGGTTGTAGCATAAACTAGACTAGACCGTGGAAGGACCACGCTCTCACAAAACCAGCGTAAAATAGCAGTTCAATGCTGCTGTGTTACGTATGGTGAATAGAGAACCGGAGACCTTTTACTGGAAATAAGGCATTCCATCTTATTCCTCAGGTTTGACAACACATTTGACAGCATTTTGATTCCCAACCGAAGATAGATAGATGTAGATGTCTATGGGCCACAGAATCCACTTACCACTAGGTAGACTCTGTGTTCGTTTGTCCCCCTCATTCCATAATAATAAAAAAAACAACCCAACTGCCTAGTATGTTGGCCAAATATTTCAAGTTAATATTTTTTTTTGAAAAGATTTATAGCTAGCAATAGTTAGAGGTTGTGGTTCATGGACAAAATATAGCGTCAAAAACTTTAGTAAAAATCAGAGAATTAAAGGTTATCAAAGTATAACAATCTAAGGACAGTCGAAGAATTTTATAACATTATTTATGAAGCAAAATGTTTCGTCATTTTTAATTTTTTTTTTATTTACCGTTAACTTTTTTTTATAAGATAAGGGTGACAAACGAGCATACAGTCCACCTGATGGTAAGTGGTTGCTGTGGCCCATAGACGTCTAAATTTATCCTCGATTACGAATCAAAATGCAGATGCGTTGTCAACCGTGAGGACTAAGATGGAATGCCTCGTTTCCAGTAAAAAGGGTCTCCGGTTCTCTACACTCACCATACGAAACACAGCTGCATCAAGCTGCTATTTTACGCTGGTATTCTGTGAGAGCGTAGTCCTTCCCCGGTCGAGCCGACCCATTCGTGCTACAATTATACCAGAAATATAGCTGCAGCATGGCTCTACCACGTAAAATAACTTTTAATTATTTCACAATAATATTTTTCTGAGTAACAGTTAATATTTCTTTTCAAATCTATTCATTCATTATAAGTGCTCTTCACATATACATCAGTCATTATCCGAAACCTTCGCTTTTGAATACGACTACTTTTCTACCGACTTCAAACAGGAGGAGATACTTAATTTGACTATATAATTTTTTTGCAAGTTACCTCATAACTTTTTGGATAAAAAGATTTCGATGATTCTTTTTTATTTGAAAGCTGAAGCTTTACATGTAAATGTCCCATATAAATTTGACCAAGTTTTGACCAATAGTTTTTGATTTATTCCTAATTAATTTGTATTGAAGTCGGTTAAACACAATTTTTAATTTTAATTATTATATTTTTATATTAGAGATATGACAATTCTTTTGCTTCGCTTCCGGTTCTGCAGAAAGTTCCACAGGTGGTGTTTAGTGGGTAGGCACTTCTTCAAAGTGAGTCCCATATAACCACGCAGCCGGCTGACTTGGTATGCTATGAGCATTCACCACCTCCCTCTCCCGCTTCCGGAAGGTGCCTTGCATTGGGCATAAAAAAATAAAGCTCGCCGCTCACTTAGCAGTCAGCCACCGCAGAGTCTACTTCACCTGAAGGTGCCTCGTGTAGAGGCGAAACTCGTGTCGTATTGTCGTCAGTGGTGTGTCTTTTCTAGTATAGTGGTGTTGGGAGTAGTGGTGCTGGGATTAGTGGTGACGGGGATAGTGCACACAATTGAGGGAGAGCGGGAAGTGCTCTTCAAACTAGCTAAGACACATCAATTTATTTTATCGAGAACAACAAAAAAACAATAGGTACTCGTAATAGTGTTGTTCTACGAGAATAAATGAGTGAGTGAAGGACACGATAAAATAATCGATTCCTCGTTGATATCCATACTGTTACTTCGATTCGGAGTACTTTTGTAAAATATTGCTGGTATTATGTTAGGAGTCAATACTTTCATTTGTTTTCCATACTTTTCATATGACTTTAAAGATATTAATATCATTTTATCTTGAGGTTGCGGTGAATTTTCGAGTTATAGCTATTATATCCAGATATATAACTTTTATAAAATTATTCTCGTTATAAATGTATTGATCTAGTAAGAGGACCTATATCTCCATTTTGTACCGTGGGTATAGTAAGAGTTGGCTATAGGTAATGACACAAAAATGTTATGGATATTTCTGGCATTCACCACAGTCGCCTATGCCGGTAGATGGCAGTATAGCCACTTACACTTACACTTACACCCAGACCGGCGACGGTGTGAGATTTATTGTCTTCTTTATAATTGTTAATCCTAATGCCACGCGTAGAGATTAAGGCAAATTCTCTCTATAACAGGAGAATCTCATGACTTTTACGGGCTGATGAAGAATAATTAGGCTTAAATTCTCTTACCAGACCTTTGGGAGGAAAGTAACAGAGAAATAAAGTTCGCCACTCGAGAAACTTTTTTCCCCATCGGTTGTCAATTCTTCGAGGTATAGTTCGGCCCATTGCCACTTCAGCTTACTAATCCGTTAGGCTATGTCAGTCACTCTGGTTCTACTGTGGATATCCTCATTTCCAAGTTTATCATGCAGAGAAACTCCGTGCATAGCCCTCTCCATAGCTCACTGAGTGACTTTGAGCTTCCTCGTCCGGCCAGCAGTGAAGGACTACATCTCAGTTCCATAGGTCATCAGTGGCACACGCACTGGTTGTACAGCTACAAGCTAGTGATGACAGTTTCTCGACCCCACAGAGTCAGTAATTTATTCTTGGGGCAATGTATACGCTATTACAACAAGGTCCCGGAAAGTGTACAGCTTCTCTCTATTACCAAGTTTAAATGTTTTATTAAGCTGTAACTGTATAAAAAGGGTTATTATAGTATAAATGAATACATGGTTGATAATAACCCCTGGGAATGAGGCGGTCGCTTCCAAGCAGTTTCTAAAATAAATTTTGTGAATAGTTCGTAATCATTTATATTGTAAAATTTATTTTAAAAAAAAGTCCCGCTGGGTTTCTTTCTGGCTCTTCCCAGGACAGAGGGTTTTTTTTTGGAACCAGTGGTAAAGTAAAAAATTACTTTTAATAAGAATTACACATGTAATCTGTATTGAATAAAACATATTCTATTCTATTCAATTCTACAGTCTTGTTACAACAGATATGAATCCGTCGATTGACCTCTCGGTCGAAGTTGGGCTTACCTAGTCGGACTATTTGTCCCAGGTAAACATACTCATCAACAAGTTCGAGCTTAATGCACCCAAGCTAGGTGTGACATGGACATTAAACATCATCTTTGTTTTGTCCATGTTCATCTTAAGACCTATCCGTTGGGAAACATTATTGAGTTCATTGAGCATAGTGCTTAGGTCCTCCAGCGATTCTGCCATAAGGACTATATCGTCGGCAAATGGAAGGTGAGTGATGTACTCGCCATTGATGTTAATACCGTATCCTTTCCAGTTCAGAAGCTAGAAAACACCTCCCAATGCAGCAGTAAAGAGTTTCGGGGATATAACTTCACCCTGGAGGACCTAACCTTCAGCGATTCTGCAGCACAGCCCGAATTTCGACGGATACAAAGGCTTTCTCATAGTCCACATACGCCAGACATAGTGGCAAATTGTACTCCTCGGACTTCTGTACAATTTGCCGAAGGGTATGTATGTGATCTATGGTGATAAAGCCCTTTCGGAAACCGGCTTGCTCGGGAGGCTGGAAGTCGTCAAGTCTGCACGCGAGACGATTCGTAATGACTCTCGAAAACAGCACGTAGACGCGGCTCAGAAAGGAAATCGGTCTGTAGTTATTCAAGTGAGCGTTGTAGCCTTTCTTGAAGAACAAGACCACCGCACTTCTGGTCCACGCCTCCGGTGTAATGCCACCATGGAGAACGGAATTAAAGATCTTCTGAAGGACTTCAAGTACCGGTTTTCCACCCGCTTTCAGAAGCTTCGCTGTAATTCCATCTTCGCCTGGTGCATTGCCGCTTTTAAGGTGCTGGAGAGCCATTCTAATCTCGCTCAGACTGACGTCCGGGATATCATCGAAATAATGTCGGATAAGACTCGCTCTTGGATCGTTATTCACACTTGCGTGTGGCTCCAACGATGATGTGTACAGCTGCCCATAGAACCTCTCAATCTCACTCAAATCTCAGGTGTCCCGGAAATGACGCTGCCACACTCGGTCTCCAGCTTCGACAGTTGGCTCATTCTGGCAGACAGATCTCTAGCAAAGACTTTGGAGCCCTGGTTTCGCTTGATCGCTTCTTCAATACGAGTAGTATTAAAGTTGCGTAAGTTACGCCGCATGCATTTGGAGATCTGTCTGTTCAGTTGCCTGTATGCTGTCAAATCTACTGAAGACTGCAGCTTCGTATCCCGTCTAAGAGCCATGAGATTCAGAGTGTGATCGGAGAGTTTTTGTGTTCTTCTGCAGCGGGTCTTGCAAAACTTAGCTCCGACCGCATGGACAGTTTCCACAAGCTTGTCATTCATATCGTCCACTGCATTGCAATCTTCTAGGCACTGATAACAGTTTTGTAGCTCGAGCTGAAAGCTTTCGAGACTTTGGATTAGAGCACGAGGGGGACGGAGCGTTGACTTCATTAGACGAGACCTCTCCAACTTAACGTTTAGTTTCAGTGTTCCCTCACCATTTGGTGATCGCTGCCGATTTTCACCCTCGCAATCACTGAGACATCACTAAACAGTTATCGACTGATCGTCATAATGACGTTAATCTTATTTTTTGTCGAACCGTCGGGGCTCGACTAGGTCCACTTCCTGTGGGGCCGCTTCTGGAAGAAAGAGTTTATCATAAAGGGTCCCCCTTTCTCCATGAAGTCGGCCAGCTGCTGGTCCCTTGGGTTCCGTTGCCCTTTTCCGAATATCCCTTCTTTCAGCTCACCGTTCTCTCTTGTCCTAGTTTTGCGTTGAAATTTCCATTAACACCATATAGTGGGTTTTGGAGGAATGCATGGCTCTAGAGATATCCTCATACATTTCCTTCACCTCCTCATCGGGATGTGCCGAGGTTGGTGCGTAAACCTGTATGACCTTCAGCGAATACCGTTTGGTGATTTTGAGTATAAGGTACGCAACCCTCGTCGATACACTCTCAATCTTTACAATGTTGTTAACGAGAGACTTGTGGACGATATATCCGACATTTTGGGACAGATGGTCGCCCTCCCGGTGATAGAACAAGTTGCCGGAATCGAGGATTACCGTGTCCTCCCCCTCTCTTTGGACCTCGGAAAATCCTATGATATTCCAGCGCAACTTGTCTATCTCTTCTTCCAGCTCTAGGATCTTCTCGTCAGTCCTCAGGGTGCGGCGTTATAAGTTGCCAGGTCGAGTCGTTGTAGGTGGCAATCGAACCTCCACCGGAAATTCTTAGCACCCCCTGCCCCGCCGATACCATGGTCGCCACCGTAGCCAGGAATAGCGGGGCCGCCGGGGACTGGGGGCCGTCTTTTGGTTACTATTAAGGGGGGTATATTGCCATAGTTGCCACGCTTGGTAAGTGGGTTGGCAACCGTAGGTTTTTTATTGTTGTTTTGTTGTTATTAGAAAGATGCTGCTGCCTATCCTCTGACTCAGTGTCCCTCTGTTGCCTCTAACGACACCCACGGGAAGATATAGGGTAGTGAGTATTCTTTCCCGCCACTACACAGGCACTACAAATTAACAAAGTAAAATATTTTTTATATGTTTTCACAGAAACTATTAAAATGCTTTATTACACGCATTTTTTTTTTCATTTATACTTTAACCAAAACATGTCTATCAATACATTCTAATTTTAGTAATATTTTATAATTCCGTTAGTCTCTCATATAAATTTAGCCCGTTTACTTTCTTAAAAGAATTAATTACTTTAATTACTTTCTTAAAAGAATTGTCTCCTCTACTTTGAAGTATTTATTCCACTATTTTTCACCCATATGGGCAGATTTATTTTACAAATTCTATTTGGATATAACATATTTAATAAAAAAGAAATGTTTAAATCGGTTCACAACTGACGAACGAAGATATAGTGTACTCAAGATATTATATATACACATAGTCGATATAATACGTTAGAAAACATATTGTTCAATTGATAACCTCTTCTTTTCATAAAGTCGGCTAAAAAGTGGGTTAAATGTTGGCATAGTCGATAACCGAGAGAACTAAAGATTGCGCATATTGAAGCGTAATTTTAGTTGAAATATACGAGCTGCGTACATTTTAAGGCACATTGCGTTTTTTAATTATTTAAAAAAATACAACCAATTATATTATCATTACTAATGTCCCTTTTAATCACTTCTTCACTTCTGGTAAGCTTAAAATACTTACTTTCACGTAAGTAGTCAAATGGTGGATTCGAACCCACGACCTTTTGAATTTGCGTACCGCACTTTGCAATTGGGCTACTGTCGCATTATAGCAGGGGTTTTTATTTTATTTGTTAATTTTAAGCAAAACAAATTCGCAACGTCGCATATGCTATAATACCCGCATGACCCGGAACCCAAACTACCTTGTTATTACCTCCCAAGGCGTTTAGGCTGTTCACTCAGTCTCCAACTAGCTTCGAGTTCACCAAGTTTGATCTCAGCGCTAGCAGTGCTGCTTGACTATCAGAGTTAATATAGACTATATGATTAACGTAGTATTTTTGCAGATTGATTTCTGCACACTGAAGTATGGCGATAATTTCTGCCTGGAAGATAGAGGTGAATCTACCCAAATTCATACTAAGTTTGAATTTGGGTCTCTCCTCATAAATTCCGAAGCCTACGTTGAGGCCCATGTTTGACCCATCCATATAAGGCTACCGACCTCAAAGATGACTTGTCCTTTCAGCCAGTCTTTTCTGGAGGGTAGTTCCACTGTATACTTTTTGTTAAAAGTACATAGTGTACGCATGATATCTGAGATCATGCATAAGACCGGTGTTTCCTTGATTGATTCAAGCATGGATCTCAATCTATAGAAAAGCAAGCTCAAACTTCCCTGGCCATTAATCCTATACAAACTAGCCTTCGCCTCCTTGTCTAAGTAAAGATCAAGGGGCGTTAGGCCCAGAATTGCATTAACCGCTCCAGGCGATGATCGCATCGGTCCAGTTGCCATTAAGCAGGCAGTCCTTTGTAGACTATTTAGTCTGTCCGCAGTCTTCTTTTGGTTGGCCTTATTACACCAGACAGTGTAGGCGTAGGTCGAGTCGACCTCACTTTATTGCTGTACAGCCATAGGATCATACTGGGACGCAAGCCCCAGTTGTTCCCGAGAATGCGACCTGAAGCAATCAATTTTTGCCTTATGACATACATTGCTAAGGTGAGAGTTCCACGTTAGTTTTTGATCGATTGTTACGCCCAAGTAATTAACTTCAGTGGAGAATGGTACTTCTTTACAATTAAGTTTTGGTGCGACTAAATTGTTCAACCGTCTCTTTTTTTTAAAGGGTATTATAAAAGTTTTATAAGCATTAATCGATAAACTGTTAGCCCTGCACCAGTTGTTTATAGAATAGAATAGAATATTTTTTTATTCAATATAGATCACATGTGTAATTCTTATTGAAAGTCATTTTTTACTTTACCACTGGTTCGAAAAAAACACTCTGTCTTGGGAAAAACTAGCAAGAAACCCAGTGAGACTTTTTTTTAAAGCATATTTTACATTAATGGTTGGTACAAAATTTATTTTAGAAACAGCGTGGAAGCGATCACCTCATTCCCAGGGTTTACTATCAACCATATATACATTTATACTATAATAACCCTTTTTATACAGTTTCAACTTAACAAAACATTTAAACTTGGTAATAGAGAGAGATTGTACACTTTTCGGGACCTTGTTGTAATAGCGTATACATTGCCCCAAGAATGAATTACTGACTCTGTGGAGTCGAGAACCTGGTATCACTAGCTTGTGTTTGTTCCTAGTGTTTACAGAATGTAACATAACATATAACATAAACACTCACGCCTGTCACCCAGAGGGGTAGGCAGAGACTACGGACTTCCATTTGGCGCGATCCTGACACACCTCTCTCGCCTCTTTTACATCCATATATCTACGCATACACGCTCGTCGGTTAAGGGTACTCCTAATCTGGCCCATTTTTAATGTATCGCCGATTTGGTCGATAAACCTTCGTCTAGGGCGTCCCTTCCCGACCCTGCCGTTCACTTCCGCAACATAAATTTGCTTTGTCACTCTTTCCTCGTTCATTCTTTCTACATGACCAAACCACCGAAGCATTCCTTTCTTAATCCTTGTCACAACGTCATCTTGCAAACCACACTTTTCTCTTATCAGACTATTTCTCACCCTGTCATTCAGATTTAGCCCTAGCATACTCCTTAAGGAACGCATTTCTACAGCATTTATTCTACTCTCATGCTTCTTCTGCCAGACCCAACTTTCACTACCATACATTAAAGTAGGGACTCACACAGCATTATGAATTGCCATACGTGCCTTAGTTGACACATTCTGACTCCTCATAATAGCGTGTAGAGCCCCATTCACTCTATTTCCTGCGTTCACTCGTCGTTCTATATCCTTATCATATCTACCATCCCTGCTAAATAAACATCCCAAATATACAAACTCATCCACTTGCTCAATCAACTCCCCTTCTATTCTTATTTCACATAAAGTTTTACTTTCTTCTCTTTCAAAAACCATCACTTTCGTCTTACTTGCGTTCACTTTCATACCCCTTTCTTTCAATGACCAATTCATTAAAGTAACCATCATTTGCAACTCGGCCGCCGACGATGCAAATATGACTTGATCATCGGCGTATAAAAGGCATTTGACGGTTGACTCACCCATTCTCAACCCACATTCTTCAACTTTCAAAGTTTGCAAACAACTGTCCATAAATAAGTTAAACAGCCACGGGGAAGCCACACATCCCTGTCTGACACCTTTATGAATGCCAAACCAGTCCGAGTAGACCCCGTTGATCCTGACACAAGCACTAGAGTCCCTATAAAGAGATCTTAATGCCTGTATCAAGCCAGCGCTCAACCCAAATGAGTTCAGTGTTTGCCATAACACATTCCTGTCCACTCTGTCATAAGCCTTTTCCAAGTCCATGAACGCACAAAAAACTTTCTGGTTTTTAGCCAAAAACTTCTCCGCTATCATGCGCATGGAAAAGACTTGATCCGTACACCCCATCCCCTTTCTAAATCCAGCTTGCACATCCCAAATTTTTCCATCAGTTTCTTCCATAACTCTTTCAATTAACACCTTAGCATACAGTTTACCCACAATGCTAAGCAAGCTGATACCACGGTAGTTTTTACAGTCCTGCTGCGACCCCTTTCCCTTATATATTGGGACTATAACGGCTTTGCACCAGTCTTCCGGTACCCGTTTCAGTTCCCAACATAAATTAAACAAGGTGTGCAGCAGGCCTGTAACCACACCCTCACCAGCCCTCAGCATTTCGAGTGATACTCTATCATATCCGGCTGCCTTACCTGCTTTCATGCTTTTCATTGATTTCATTATTTCATCTACACTTATCTCCCTACCTCTCTCCACTTCTTCCGGAATTTCTATTTCACTTATTCCAGACGACTCTTCACTCTTAAACACGCTTTCAAAGTATTCCTTCCATCTCTTTAAATTCGAAACTTCATCATTCAGCATGCAGCCATTCTCGTCTCGTATAGCATTTATTCTAGGCTGTTTTGAATTTCCCCTGGCAGTTCTTACGAGCTTCCAGAACATTTTAATATTTGCCTGGAAGTTATCAGATATCCTTCTATCATTCTTATCTATCCCTTCTTGCTTTTTCCTTTCAACAACTTCTTTTACTCTCTTATTTATACGTCTAAAGTCTGCCTTTTTTCTTTCAATCTCATCATTCATACCGCCAGAATTACCAGCTTTAGTTGCTAGTAAATCTAGCCATGCTCTCTTCTTTGCTTCAACTTCCATCCGTACCTCATCATCCCACCATAACGTATTACTTTTCCTTTCATTCGTTCTCTTACTTACACCGCATACTTCGGTGGCTGCATCCACCAAAACTTTCTTAATATTATTCCATACATTCTTCAATTCTAAATCATTCATACATAATTCATTCAACCCACTTATATTTTCCCTCAATCTGCATTTATACTTCTCTTTCACACCTTCATCTTGTAACCTCTCTATTCTTATACGCTGTAACGCAGTGGTAGACAGCGATGTCCGATGCCGCCAACGTCTGAATAGACCATTAATTCGGCATAAGACCAAGTAATGATCCGTCCCTACGTTGGACCCCCGGTAAACCCTTGTATCTACCACTGCGCTCCTCATTCTTTCATCCACAATTATAAAATCTATCATGCTTCTATCATCCCCTCTTTCCCATGTATACATGTGAATCCTCTTATGGCGAAAGAAAGTGTTCGCCACAAAAAGATTCTTTTCCACACATACGGTGAGGAGGTCTTCACCATTCTCATTTATTCTTTCATCGCCAAACGTTCCTAATATCCTTTCATAACCAGACCTCTTCACCCCAACCCTTCCATTAAAATCTCCTAACATAATAATATTTTCATTTTCCTTACATTTCATCAACACCAGCCTTACCATGTCCCAAAACTGCTCTCGGATATAAGTGGGCTTAGACATATCTGGGGCGTACACCCCTAGCACAAACAACTTCTTTAAGCCCACTTTCATTCGCATCCACAGCAGCCTTGGGCTAACACATTCATACTCTTTCACACATTGACCCATTCTTTCTGAGAGGATGACACCGACTCCTTGGCATGCCCGCTCGGTCTCGTCTACTCCAGACCAGTAAGCGGTATACATGCCATGCGCAGTGACATCTCTTCCCTTTCGTTTCGTCTCGTTTACACATAACACATCTATTCCTCTATCATTCATCATTTCGCATACTTCATCCATCTTATCATTCATTGCTCCACATACATTCAGCGTGGCCAGACGGGCCTCCGCAATCCACTTTTCGCCCCCCCGGGAGACAGGACGTGACGGGTGGTGAACCTCGTCGCCGGTTCTTCTCCCGGAGATTCTTCGCACCCCTGCCCCATTAAAGGGGCGCCGGGAACTCGGGGCCATTTCTTTTCCTTCTTGGCTCATGGTGCGAACTAAGGGGTGGTAGATTTTATGCCGCTACCATACGGCGAGGAGCCGAGTCTGTCGTTTCGGCTTTGTCGCTCGTTTAGCACCACCCGGGGGACACGTGTAGGGTGGGCCTAGGATTAGGTGGTCGAAGCCTACGGACGCGAGCGACTCATCCCAGAATGTATATCACTTTTAAACTAATAAAAACTAATAGCTGTCTTGACACTACTGATATCTGTAATATTTTTACAGCATAGGCTGCAGAACTTAATCTGCTTGCTAGTTTGGACATATGGGGGCCCCACTGAAGCTTTGCGCCGAGAGTGATGCCAATAAAAGCAGTGGTCAACAGGGCTCAGTTTTTTCCCATTTAAAAACACATTGCTAATCATATTTTTAACATTCGTTGTTGTAAATTTAATACATTTAGTTTTATTTCCGTTTAAATTTAGATTATTAACGTTAAACCTATGCACTAATTTTGATAAGTCATTATTCACTTCGTCACATTTAAATGATTGACGTTTAAATTTAAAAATGAAGAAAGTATCATCAGCAAATCATACTATATCATGATTATCCCCTACAAGAGAAGGTAAGTCATTAATATACACTAGAAATAGGAATGGGCCAAGAATGGAGCCCTGAAGGACACCCATTAGTACAGGAGTTGACCCGGACGAACTTTTACCATTGATAATAACTTTCTGCATTCTATTACTTAAATATGAAATAATAAGTATAAGCGCTGTGTTCATGACACCATAGTACTGTGGCTTCCTGATTAATGTCTCATGGTGAACGCAGTCGAAGGCCTTGGAAAGGTCACAAAATATACCCAAAGCATTCTCTAAATTCTTCCATGATCAAAAATATGTTTAATAAGCTCAACCCCAGCGTCAGTTGAGCGACCCCTTGTAATATAGTTGACAGCGTCTTGTAGTTGCAATCTCAATCGAGGTTTGAAACAGCTCTATTTTTTCCTGTCTGTTTGAGAGAATCGACTTCACCCATCTGTTGATCTGGGGTCAACATTTATAGATGTAATTCAGTAGTGATGTAGGGCTACTGTCAAAGGCGCCCTCAATATATAGAAAGGCATAAAGAGCTATTTCTTTATCCTACAGCGCTTTTACGACCCTTTGATTTGCTTCTGTGGTAAGCATGCTGGTTATAGTGTATAGGTCTTGTAACTAGATCTACACCCCTAATATATGTATCTATAACATTTCCCAATGTCTTTAGAAGGAAGGAAAAAAGGCTTATAGGTCTAAAGGACTTTCTCCCAGCCTTAGGTATAAATAGAACTTTGATAATTGTCCGTCGTTCTGGAATATATCCCCATGCAAAGCTTTGCAAATATACTACCTATTAGAAAGGCCTATGTTTAGCAGTGGACTTAAAATAAGCTATAACGGTAAGTGTTTGTTGTAATAGTAATAAGATTAATGCAATAGTAGGAGAAAAAAAACGGAACATATTTTTCTATTTTATCTCGGCGGAACGCGGGTGCTCTGTGCGATGTTTAGAGAAGCGTTGCTGAGGAGAAGCCACATTTGTATAAATAAATAAAAAATCACTTTATATTTCATTTTCTGTTCCTTCTGACTACTCTATTTCATATATAAATGAAATGAATAAAATTATTACAAGACAAAATATAAGCAAATAACTTTTAAAAACAGTGTAATTATCTTTTTTTACCTTTTGTATAAAAAAGTAATCAAGAGATTATCTTTCGTATCTACTTAATTTTTTTTAAATTGAAGTTGCTTCTTGTACTCAGGCGGTGAAGAAAGTTTATTTTTATTTTTTTATGGGGTGACAAACGAGCACATAGTCCACCTGATGGTAAGTGGTTGCTGTGGCCCATAGACATCTACATCTATCCTCGATTGCGAATAAAAATTCAGATGCGTTGTCACCCGCGAGGACTAAGATAGAATGCCTCTTTTCCAGTAAAAAGGGTCTGCGGTTCTCTAAACTCCCCATACGAAACACAGCAGTGTTAGACTGCTATTTTACGCTGGTATTCTGTGAGATTCTAAGTTTTTTCAATAAAGTAAATTTTACTTATTTAATAAATTTATTAGTTTTTATTCTGTTTTGCTAATAAACAGTTAAAATTTATATCAATAATTTTTAAAGTGCAGTACAAAGGTGAAACCGACATAGTAGGAAAGACTGTATATTTTGAAAAAATTCTAGCAACTCTATTAACATTAGTTTAACCACTACTGGTTTTCACACAACCTTTTGAGTTTGCAGTCCTCATCTTGCTATTAAGCTACTGTCGTTTCACGTTCACTGTATTCTATTTAATTCTCTAGCAGGCTTAATCCTATTGATATATATGTTTGTCTCTATTAGTGTGGCTTATTAGTTTTATCGTGTCAAATCACAACGATTCTAAGCAAATATTTTACTACAAAAATGTTAGTCTACTAAAATAATATCTTGTGAAATATTTTATAGTTTTTGGTATGTGCATTAGTTCTATTTGAAGATATTTCAAGGTATCAGTTAATTACTGAACACGAGAAGATTCTGACTACATCTTACAGTAAATTGGTCAGCACGGCAGTGGATGGATCAAGCCTCACAGCTGTGCTCGTACGAAACAAGGGTCTAGACGCAGGATCAAGCTGATTAAGTAATAAGACATTTAAAGACCCGAAAACAATAGTAATAACCAATACAACTTAGGGACCAATATGAAAAGGACTCACTCCTTTTTTAAAAAAGGTCGACGGCGGCCTTGTAATTGTATAGGTGTTACATTGTTCAAATGAGTTGTATGCTTATTTGTCCCCTCTTAAAAGGGGCAATAACTGGTACCGGAGATTGAGTTTAAATCACGAGGTTGGATAAAGAAGACCATGGACTATAGGAGTACCTGCCATCAAAGAGAGTCTCAAATATAACCATGTAAAAAAAACTTAAATTTCCAATGTGAATGGGATGTGATAAAACGAGGCAGAAATTTTATAACATTTTTTGAATAAATATCAAACTGAAAATTTTCATCTTGTTTTTGTTTGATATTCTCGTTGAGTATACCTTAAAACTTTAAAAAAGCGTATTGGCGTATAAGTAATGGAAACTCAAGGTCTCTTAGCTAGCTATGGAGAGGGCTACGCTCGGGGTTTTAGAGCATAATGCAGTAAAACCAGTGTAGATAACATAGCCCAACGGATTAGTAAGCTAAACAGGCAATAAGTCCGTCATGTAGCTCAAAGAACCGACAACCAATGACCATGTTGTTTTAACATTTTAAAATATTAATATAACATTAAATTGTTAACTAATTCTTAATTCATTTAAGAGCAAAGTTGCAAATTTAACATATTTAAGTCTATTCTTGTTTTAGTATTTAGTGGTAATATCATTAACTTCTCTATATATGGAATTTCGATTTAAATTTTCTATTCGGGTCAGCCGACCTCCTTTTGCACAATTCATATGAGAAACAGTACCAATTCAGCGTAACTCTGCACGGAGCCTCGGCTAGCCGGATAATATACATTTTGTATGTTGCGTTGCAACATCGCATGTTCCAATCCTATTGCCACCGTAAATTGTATTATTTTATCTTCGTTTGGTGTTGTTTGATGGTTAATATATTTTAAGTTGACTTCTAAAATAGAGAAGGTTCTAAACATTGATACATGGTGGAGTCATACTGCAGCTATATTATAGTTGTATTACGAATGGATCGGCTCGACCGAGGAAGGACCACGCTCTCACAGAATACCAGCGTAAAATAACAGCTTATTACTGCTGTATTTCTTATGGTGAGTGTAAAGAACCGGAGACCCTTTTTACTTATCAATTACAATAATTATTTTTAATTTCGTAAAAATAATTATTGTAATTGATCATTTCCACCTCAAATTTAAGTTATAGTTGTTAATTACGAACAAATTTTATTGTGTAATAAATAAAAGTGGTAAATATTTAAATAAATAAATTTTTAGTGCCACTCAACTTAAAGTGACAGCAGGTAACGAACATCGTTTAAAAGTTACTGTAATTCTTGTTATCCCTTTTAATATTTACGATATATCTCTTAAGTGTTGTTGTTTTCGGATTTCATTTTGAATTGTTTTCTTGATAATTTAATTTGAGATCTGTAATTAGAGTCCTATAATTGGATATTTGCTTACTCTGTTCCCTTGATTTTCCATCTTTGTTTTCTTTTACTATTTAAAATACATAGTAAAATGAATACTCGTAACGCCAAAACGCGCCAGATGGAGAACCAACTCCATCTTGCGCTCCAAGAACTGAGAGCGTCCAGGGAGCAGTGTGAGCTGTTACTTAAAGAAAGGGATGACAACGAAAAGGAAATAATAAGTATAATTTCGAAAAATACTCAATTGAAAAGTGATATGGTTAAGTTACATAGAGACTATACAGATATTTTAAAGGAAAGGGATCAGCTCCAGAGGACAGTCGATGAGTTTGACCGATGCAGCAAAGAATATGAGGAATCCCTCAGATTAATTGCTGCATTGAAATTACAATTAACTGAAGCTAATGAGCAAATTTCACAATTTAAACAAAACATTGATAACTTGCATGCACTTAAAACTCAGATTCTGTTCGAGGAGCTCGTAGAATGTAAATTTCATAAAACGTTGCAACCCTCCACAACAATAGATTTGACTGATGATTCTACCACATCAAGAACAGCAGAAAGGATTACAAGCAGCAGAAGGAAATTAAAAAAATATATAAAAATTAATAAATATATTAGGAAAGTGCAAAAATTAGTTAAAACTAAAATTAATATTAAAAATTATACAAATGTATGTAAGGAAAAGCAAGAGTTAATTAGTAAAATTAAACTATATTCAATTGAGGTGGAAAACATGAAAAATTGTTATGAGACTGAAATAGAGTGTCTTAATTCAGAAATTTTATCACTTCAAACCTCATTACAAATTATGTCAAATAAATATAAATCTGCAGGGAATGAGATAAAAGAACACATACTGGCCATGGATAATCTGGTAAAGTCCTGCAAATATAACGAGGAACGTTTTGACTCCTTATTAAAATATCAAAATGAATATCAGCGCTCACTGCCAGGTTCTTTAGGGACAGTGTGTGTTAATAATATGACAAGCAGTAATACTTCATTTTCTTTACCTACACTCTATATGATAGTACCATAACAAAGCAGATAAATTTAAAAAGTAATCTATATAATGAAAAAAATAATATAATTGTGTATAGTGATGACATAGGCAAAAACTTGGGTATATCATTGAATAACTGTTTAAAAAGGCAACAGATAAGTAATTACTGCATGCCTGGAGCATCATTCAGTGATATTATGAATAAAATTTTAACTAGTAAATTTAACCCTAATAGTATATTAATAATTTTTGTTGGGAGAAGAGGCAATATGAACAAGAATCAATTATTAAAATATATTGAATATCTCAATAACATAAATGTGGTTAAAGTTATCTTGTTTACATTGCCTTACATAGAGGGGTGGCCACAGGAAAATAAACTAAGACATAATTTAAATTTAATGATGTAACAATGTAACAATAACTTAAATTTGACACTTAATTGTAAGAATAATAATGATAAATTTCATTTAATTGATATTAATAATTTAACTAAGAAGTTTTTGACAAGAGATAGGTATTACCTATCAAAGTATAGTTTAAGACTGGTAGCAAATACGCTATCTTATTATTTATATTTTAACTCAGCCAATGATTTGGCTACCTTGACACCTGCTTCTTTTGAGCAACAAAATAATTTTATATTTGATTTGGAACCAGTTCCAAGTAATTTAAATTAGATAATAAGACAATAGAGGTAATCTCTAGCAAAGATAATTTAAATAGCTTAGAATGCAACTTACCAATACATAATTATGCAATTTTACAAAATAACAATAATAAAAACTGTATCAACCTGGTGCATCAAAATATACAAGGTATGTTAGGCAAAGAATTAGAAATTGATTTATTTTTAAATAGTAACAGTATAAATATTTTATGTATTACAGAACATTGGTTGAAAGAATACAACTACATATTTAATTTCAGTAATCACCAGGTGGTCAGTTCGTTCAATAGAGATACTAAATTACGTGGTGGCTCCTTAATATTAGCTAATAAGTCCTTATCATGTAAAGAACGTAAAGACATTGTGAGCCTCTCTGTTGAGCGTACTGTAGAAATGGCATGTGTTGAGCTTGAGCACCTTATTGTTGTCAGTGTTTACAGACCCCCATGTTCAAGTTATGATACTTTTGAAAAAATTATGGAAGAAGTTTTAGTTAAGCTTAATAAACAGAATAAATCTCTTGTAGTGTGTGGAGACTTTAATATCAATCTCCTGGAAACTTCTTCCATCAGTATTAAATTCTGTTCTTTGTTCAAATCCTATAATCTTAATAATTTATTCTTTGAAGCTACACGTATTGCAGGGTGTAGTGCAACTTGTATTGATAATATTTTTACAGGTGTTGTACCAATCAACAAATCAATAATACAAAAACTTAGTTCAGATCACTGTGGACAACTGGTTTCGTTACCTTATATGCACAAAAAACAGGTAAATGAGAAAATTGTGTTTGTTCCTATTAATGCAAAACGCCTGGAGAGATTTAGAAGTAATATGTTAAAAATCCTTCCATCCTTTTCTTATAAAAACAATGCAGACTATTTATATAGAGAATTATTTACCTTTATAAACAATGAATTTAATAAAACATTCACTTCTAAAACATTCTCCAGAAACAGTCGCAAGGCATTTAATGAGTGGGCGACAGTAGGAATTCATAAAAGCAGACGAAGGTTATATGACCTTTACCATGAAAGATCGTATAATCTTTCCGATGCTTTTAAAGAATATGTAAAAAATTATTCTAAAATGTTTAATAGAGTTTGCTCCACAGCCAAATCATTACATATTAGTAACAAAATTAAGACAGCTAAGAAAAAAATTAAAATGACGTTGAGTATAATTAACTGCGAAACCGGTAAAGAGAAACCTCGTAATTCAAACTATCAATTAAAAATTAATAATGAATTGACTAAATCAAAACAAGAAGTTGCAGCGGTGTTTGAGAAATATTTCACTGATGTTCCTATCTTGACAACAGAGTCATTGAATGCTTCTCCAACTGTCGCCGAATCATTACTTAAACAGAATGTTAATACCTGTTTAAAAGAATTTAGATTTGAAAAAGTATTACCGCATAATATTGTAAAATACTTCAAAACCATTGATGTAAAGAAAACCGCAGATTTGTGGGGGATTTCCGTTACAGTGATTGCGTCCATAATAGATTTAATTGCACCTCATCTTGCTATTATTTTTAATACTTGTATCGATTCTGGTGTGTTTCCTGATTTAATGAAGTATGGTAAAGTAATACCTTTATTTAAATCTGGTAGTACATTGGACCCCGCTAATTATAGATCTATTTCTGTACTACCAACTCTCAGTAAAATTTTTGAAAAAATAATTTTGGATCAATTGTTAATTTTTTTTAATACAAATAAATTACTTCATAAAAATCAATTTGGTTTTACCAGGGGTCGCTCGACGTCTGACGCCGGTGTTGAGCTTATGAAATATATTTTTAATGCCTGGGAGAATTCACAAGATGCCTTAGGTATTTTCTGTGACCTTTCCAAGGCTTTCGATTGTGTTCATCATGATACATTAATCAGGAAACTACAACATTACGGTGTAAAAAATTTGGCGCTTAAACTTATTACTTCATATTTAAGTAACAGAACTCAAAAAGTCGTCATTAATGGTAAATGTTCCTCCGGATCAGTAGTATCAATGGGCGTTCCTCAGGGCTCGATTCTTGGCCCATTCCTGTTCTTAATCTATATTAGTGACTTACCTTATCTTGTAGGGGACAATCACGATATAGTATTATTTGCTGACGATACCTCTTTAATTTTCAAACTGAAACGGCAGTCAATTAAATATGACGATGTAAATAATGCTCTATCGAAACTAGTACATTGGTTTAACGCCAACAATTTGCTCTTAAACGGCAATAAGACAAAATGTTTAAATAAAACTAATTTTACGGATTTTATCGCGTATATTAACTTATTTTACTTTCCCGACGTTTCAAGCACTTTACAGCACCCATGGTCACGGGGGGGACTGAGGTGTATGACGTCCCAATGTCATAGTTAACCACGGCTACCTCCAGATTAAAAATTATTAATTTTTGTTCCGATCTACGCAGTATGAACTTACAGTATCATGAAGTCTTGCAGTTGTATGCTTGGGTTGGGATTTAATTTTATTAATTATGGGATCCCAAGCAGATGGTAGCACCCAGCCATCTTCTCTATTGAAATTAGGATGTTTTTTGATTTCAATAGCCTCGCGAATCATCCTTGGAAGGAATCGGTGTTCTTTAGCGAGGATTTGTGGTCTATCAAATCTAATGTAGTGACGGGGGCGATCCTGTACGTGTTCACAGACTGCAGACTTCCCGGAGCGTCTATTCTTCACATCAGCTATGTGTTCTTTAACGCGGGTTTTTATGGATCTTTTAGTTTGTCCTATATAAGAGAGACCACATTCACAATCCAGCTTGTACACTCCTGCATCTTGCAGAGGAATATTACACTTGACTGATGGTAAAAACTGACTAATCTTCTTCGGCGGCTTGAAATATGTTTTAATGGAAGCACGCTTCAAGATGTAGCCAATCTTGTCAGTGACACCTCTGACATATGGCAGTACAGCAGGCACTCGCTCGACTGTGGCCGGCTTCACTCGTTCACTGTGACGTAGGCGCGGGACCCGAAGCTTATTGTCGTGCAAAACTTGCTTGACGTGTTGGAGCTCGGCGGCCAGGTGTTTACTGTCACAGATCCCTCGTGCTCTCTGAAACAAAGATTTACCCACGGTAGCTAACTGTGAAGGATGGTGGTGAGAATCACCGTTTAAATATCTATCTGTATGGGTCTTTTTTCTATACACAGTGTGGCTCAAGGTGTTATCAGGATTCCGAATTACTAACACGTCTAGAAAAGCTAAAGAATTGTTTGCCTCTAACTCCATTGTGAACTGAATTTTAGAATTTAAGGAGTTAAGATGGTCTAAAAATGCAGTTACTTTATCTAAAGGTAGAATTGTGAAAGTGTCGTCTACGTACCGCTTGTAGAATCTTGGCTTTATGGGAGAAGTAAGCAGGGCTTTCTCCTCAAAGTCCTCCATGAATATATCGGCAACAATGGGAGATACAGGTGAGCCCATCGCCACACCATCTACTTGCTTGTAGAACTCCTCCTTCCACAATAGGTAGCCAGATGTAAGGCAGTGTCTGAGTAATACTGCATATTCTACGGGCATGTTATTTTCCTCTAGCCTTCTAGTAACAATCGAGATGCAGTCTTCAACAGGTAGGCATGTGAACAGAGACTGCACATCAAAACTCACCATAGTTTCATTGTCTGCCAGATGTAGGTCTTTAATCTCGCTGACAAATTGGTAGGAATCCTTTGTGTGTGCTCTTGTATGTCCCTTGAGCGGTGAGAGTATATTCGCTAAGTGTTGAGCCAATCTGTAAGTTGGTGAATCGATTTGGCTCACTATAGGACGTAGTGGAGCATTGGGCTTGTGTATTTTTGGTAACCCATACAACTTCGGTGGTTTAGCACACGTAGGTATTATCGATTTTACGTCTAGATTTAATTTTTCGGAGTGTTTCTTTATGAGATCACTAGTTGTTTTAAGTGTATTATTTGTTGGGTCATTTTTAACCTTTTTATACGTACTTGCATCCGACAAAAGTTCTTGTATTTTAGAATTATAATCTGACGTATCCATAACTACCGTGGCATTTCCCTTATCTGCGCGGAGAATCGTGAGTTCTGGTTTATTGCGTAGGTTAGTCAACGCTTTGAATTCGTCTTTAGGTAGATTCGGTTTTGGCGCTGAACTTCGACGTAACATAGACGAAATGTCTTGACGTATCGCTTCCAAATCCTCCTTTTGCATATTGTTTTTAAATAAACAGTCCTCGACACTACAGATAATTTGTTCGTACGGTAATTTTTTCGGTGTTATAGCAAAATTAAGACCTTTCGATAATACTCTAATTGTTGCATCATCCAGAGTTTGTTTTGACAGATTATAGACCGCGTTTAATCTATGATCCGCGTTCGTAGTCGACGGTTGCGTTTCGTTCTCACGTCGACACAGATGTTTGACATTTAATTTGGTCGTTAATTTTTGATATTTTATTATATGTTTGTTTTTGCATTCATTATATTTATTAATTTCTCGTTTATTTAACGTTTCGATGCAAACATTATAATCAAATGTCGTTAAAACTGCCTTTAAATCACTGAATGATGTGTCTATGGATTTGTTTATGGTATGTAGATCGGAGCGTTTTTGTTGGATTACCGTTCGTAACAACTTTTTACTTGCCTCATTTAAGATCTTAGCGCTTCCTCGAATGTCCTTTTTAGTGGATATTTTGACACACGTAGGGATGATATTATTATCACGGCAGCGTTTTAAAAAGTTTAATGCTGTTATATATCTTGCGCGCTTAGTCACGAGATCTTCTAATCGGCGAATTTTATTTGCAATTACCAGTCCGTACTGGTTCACATAATGATTTCTTATATTTACGCGAACACTACACATTTAAATAAAACTAATTTTACGGATTTTATCGCGTATATTAACTTATTTTACTTTCCCGACGTTTCAAGCACTTTACAGCACCCATGGTCACGGGGGGGACTGAGGTGTATGACGTCCCAATGTCATAGTTAACCACGGCTACCTCCAGATTAAAAATTATTAATTTTTGTTCCGATCTACGCAGTATGAACTTACAGTATCATGAAGTCTTGCAGTTGTATGCTTGGGTTGGGATTTAATTTTATTAATTATGGGATCCCAAGCAGATGGTAGCACCCAGCCATCTTCTCTATTGAAATTAGGATGTTTTTTGATTTCAATAGCCTCGCGAATCATCCTTGGAAGGAATCGGTGTTCTTTAGCGAGGATTTGTGGTCTATCAAATCTAATGTAGTGACGGGGGCGATCCTGTACGTGTTCACAGACTGCAGACTTCCCGGAGCGTCTATTCTTCACATCAGCTATGTGTTCTTTAACGCGGGTTTTTATGGATCTTTTAGTTTGTCCTATATAAGAGAGACCACATTCACAATCCAGCTTGTACACTCCTGCATCTTGCAGAGGAATATTACACTTGACTGATGGTAAAAACTGACTAATCTTCTTCGGCGGCTTGAAATATGTTTTAATGGAAGCACGCTTCAAGATGTAGCCAATCTTGTCAGTGACACCTCTGACATATGGCAGTACAGCAGGCACTCGCTCGACTGTGGCCGGCTTCACTCGTTCACTGTGACGTAGGCGCGGGACCCGAAGCTTATTGTCGTGCAAAACTTGCTTGACGTGTTGGAGCTCGGCGGCCAGGTGTTTACTGTCACAGATCCCTCGTGCTCTCTGAAACAAAGATTTACCCACGGTAGCTAACTGTGAAGGATGGTGGTGAGAATCACCGTTTAAATATCTATCTGTATGGGTCTTTTTTCTATACACAGTGTGGCTCAAGGTGTTATCAGGATTCCGAATTACTAACACGTCTAGAAAAGCTAAAGAATTGTTTGCCTCTAACTCCATTGTGAACTGAATTTTAGAATTTAAGGAGTTAAGATGGTCTAAAAATGCAGTTACTTTATCTAAAGGTAGAATTGTGAAAGTGTCGTCTACGTACCGCTTGTAGAATCTTGGCTTTATGGGAGAAGTAAGCAGGGCTTTCTCCTCAAAGTCCTCCATGAATATATCGGCAACAATGGGAGATACAGGTGAGCCCATCGCCACACCATCTACTTGCTTGTAGAACTCCTCCTTCCACAATAGGTAGCCAGATGTAAGGCAGTGTCTGAGTAATACTGCATATTCTACGGGCATGTTATTTTCCTCTAGCCTTCTAGTAACAATCGAGATGCAGTCTTCAACAGGTAGGCATGTGAACAGAGACTGCACATCAAAACTCACCATAGTTTCATTGTCTGCCAGATGTAGGTCTTTAATCTCGCTGACAAATTGGTAGGAATCCTTTGTGTGTGCTCTTGTATGTCCCTTGAGCGGTGAGAGTATATTCGCTAAGTGTTGAGCCAATCTGTAAGTTGGTGAATCGATTTGGCTCACTATAGGACGTAGTGGAGCATTGGGCTTGTGTATTTTTGGTAACCCATACAACTTCGGTGGTTTAGCACACGTAGGTATTATCGATTTTACGTCTAGATTTAATTTTTCGGAGTGTTTCTTTATGAGATCACTAGTTGTTTTAAGTGTATTATTTGTTGGGTCATTTTTAACCTTTTTATACGTACTTGCATCCGACAAAAGTTCTTGTATTTTAGAATTATAATCTGACGTATCCATAACTACCGTGGCATTTCCCTTATCTGCGCGGAGAATCGTGAGTTCTGGTTTATTGCGTAGGTTAGTCAACGCTTTGAATTCGTCTTTAGGTAGATTCGGTTTTGGCGCTGAACTTCGACGTAACATAGACGAAATGTCTTGACGTATCGCTTCCAAATCCTCCTTTTGCATATTGTTTTTAAATAAACAGTCCTCGACACTACAGATAATTTGTTCGTACGGTAATTTTTTCGGTGTTATAGCAAAATTAAGACCTTTCGATAATACTCTAATTGTTGCATCATCCAGAGTTTGTTTTGACAGATTATAGACCGCGTTTAATCTATGATCCGCGTTCGTAGTCGACGGTTGCGTTTCGTTCTCACGTCGACACAGATGTTTGACATTTAATTTGGTCGTTAATTTTTGATATTTTATTATATGTTTGTTTTTGCATTCATTATATTTATTAATTTCTCGTTTATTTAACGTTTCGATGCAAACATTATAATCAAATGTCGTTAAAACTGCCTTTAAATCACTGAATGATGTGTCTATGGATTTGTTTATGGTATGTAGATCGGAGCGTTTTTGTTGGATTACCGTTCGTAACAACTTTTTACTTGCCTCATTTAAGATCTTAGCGCTTCCTCGAATGTCCTTTTTAGTGGATATTTTGACACACGTAGGGATGATATTATTATCACGGCAGCGTTTTAAAAAGTTTAATGCTGTTATATATCTTGCGCGCTTAGTCACGAGATCTTCTAATCGGCGAATTTTATTTGCAATTACCAGTCCGTACTGGTTCACATAATGATTTCTTATATTTACGCGAACACTACACATTTAAATAAAACTAATTTTACGGATTTTATCGCGTATATTAACTTATTTTACTTTCCCGACGTTTCAAGCACTTTACAGCACCCATGGTCACGGGGGGGACTGAGGTGTATGACGTCCCAATGTCATAGTTAACCACGGCTACCTCCAGATTAAAAATTATTAATTTTTGTTCCGATCTACGCAGTATGAACTTACAGTATCATGAAGTCTTGCAGTTGTATGCTTGGGTTGGGATTTAATTTTATTAATTATGGGATCCCAAGCAGATGGTAGCACCCAGCCATCTTCTCTATTGAAATTAGGATGTTTTTTGATTTCAATAGCCTCGCGAATCATCCTTGGAAGGAATCGGTGTTCTTTAGCGAGGATTTGTGGTCTATCAAATCTAATGTAGTGACGGGGGCGATCCTGTACGTGTTCACAGACTGCAGACTTCCCGGAGCGTCTATTCTTCACATCAGCTATGTGTTCTTTAACGCGGGTTTTTATGGATCTTTTAGTTTGTCCTATATAAGAGAGACCACATTCACAATCCAGCTTGTACACTCCTGCATCTTGCAGAGGAATATTACACTTGACTGATGGTAAAAACTGACTAATCTTCTTCGGCGGCTTGAAATATGTTTTAATGGAAGCACGCTTCAAGATGTAGCCAATCTTGTCAGTGACACCTCTGACATATGGCAGTACAGCAGGCACTCGCTCGACTGTGGCCGGCTTCACTCGTTCACTGTGACGTAGGCGCGGGACCCGAAGCTTATTGTCGTGCAAAACTTGCTTGACGTGTTGGAGCTCGGCGGCCAGGTGTTTACTGTCACAGATCCCTCGTGCTCTCTGAAACAAAGATTTACCCACGGTAGCTAACTGTGAAGGATGGTGGTGAGAATCACCGTTTAAATATCTATCTGTATGGGTCTTTTTTCTATACACAGTGTGGCTCAAGGTGTTATCAGGATTCCGAATTACTAACACGTCTAGAAAAGCTAAAGAATTGTTTGCCTCTAACTCCATTGTGAACTGAATTTTAGAATTTAAGGAGTTAAGATGGTCTAAAAATGCAGTTACTTTATCTAAAGGTAGAATTGTGAAAGTGTCGTCTACGTACCGCTTGTAGAATCTTGGCTTTATGGGAGAAGTAAGCAGGGCTTTCTCCTCAAAGTCCTCCATGAATATATCGGCAACAATGGGAGATACAGGTGAGCCCATCGCCACACCATCTACTTGCTTGTAGAACTCCTCCTTCCACAATAGGTAGCCAGATGTAAGGCAGTGTCTGAGTAATACTGCATATTCTACGGGCATGTTATTTTCCTCTAGCCTTCTAGTAACAATCGAGATGCAGTCTTCAACAGGTAGGCATGTGAACAGAGACTGCACATCAAAACTCACCATAGTTTCATTGTCTGCCAGATGTAGGTCTTTAATCTCGCTGACAAATTGGTAGGAATCCTTTGTGTGTGCTCTTGTATGTCCCTTGAGCGGTGAGAGTATATTCGCTAAGTGTTGAGCCAATCTGTAAGTTGGTGAATCGATTTGGCTCACTATAGGACGTAGTGGAGCATTGGGCTTGTGTATTTTTGGTAACCCATACAACTTCGGTGGTTTAGCACACGTAGGTATTATCGATTTTACGTCTAGATTTAATTTTTCGGAGTGTTTCTTTATGAGATCACTAGTTGTTTTAAGTGTATTATTTGTTGGGTCATTTTTAACCTTTTTATACGTACTTGCATCCGACAAAAGTTCTTGTATTTTAGAATTATAATCTGACGTATCCATAACTACCGTGGCATTTCCCTTATCTGCGCGGAGAATCGTGAGTTCTGGTTTATTGCGTAGGTTAGTCAACGCTTTGAATTCGTCTTTAGGTAGATTCGGTTTTGGCGCTGAACTTCGACGTAACATAGACGAAATGTCTTGACGTATCGCTTCCAAATCCTCCTTTTGCATATTGTTTTTAAATAAACAGTCCTCGACACTACAGATAATTTGTTCGTACGGTAATTTTTTCGGTGTTATAGCAAAATTAAGACCTTTCGATAATACTCTAATTGTTGCATCATCCAGAGTTTGTTTTGACAGATTATAGACCGCGTTTAATCTATGATCCGCGTTCGTAGTCGACGGTTGCGTTTCGTTCTCACGTCGACACAGATGTTTGACATTTAATTTGGTCGTTAATTTTTGATATTTTATTATATGTTTGTTTTTGCATTCATTATATTTATTAATTTCTCGTTTATTTAACGTTTCGATGCAAACATTATAATCAAATGTCGTTAAAACTGCCTTTAAATCACTGAATGATGTGTCTATGGATTTGTTTATGGTATGTAGATCGGAGCGTTTTTGTTGGATTACCGTTCGTAACAACTTTTTACTTGCCTCATTTAAGATCTTAGCGCTTCCTCGAATGTCCTTTTTAGTGGATATTTTGACACACGTAGGGATGATATTATTATCACGGCAGCGTTTTAAAAAGTTTAATGCTGTTATATATCTTGCGCGCTTAGTCACGAGATCTTCTAATCGGCGAATTTTATTTGCAATTACCAGTCCGTACTGGTTCACATAATGATTTCTTATATTTACGCGAACACTACACATTTAAATAAAACTAATTTTACGGATTTTATCGCGTATATTAACTTATTTTACTTTCCCGACGTTTCAAGCACTTTACAGCACCCATGGTCACGGGGGGGACTGAGGTGTATGACGTCCCAATGTCATAGTTAACCACGGCTACCTCCAGATTAAAAATTATTAATTTTTGTTCCGATCTACGCAGTATGAACTTACAGTATCATGAAGTCTTGCAGTTGTATGCTTGGGTTGGGATTTAATTTTATTAATTATGGGATCCCAAGCAGATGGTAGCACCCAGCCATCTTCTCTATTGAAATTAGGATGTTTTTTGATTTCAATAGCCTCGCGAATCATCCTTGGAAGGAATCGGTGTTCTTTAGCGAGGATTTGTGGTCTATCAAATCTAATGTAGTGACGGGGGCGATCCTGTACGTGTTCACAGACTGCAGACTTCCCGGAGCGTCTATTCTTCACATCAGCTATGTGTTCTTTAACGCGGGTTTTTATGGATCTTTTAGTTTGTCCTATATAAGAGAGACCACATTCACAATCCAGCTTGTACACTCCTGCATCTTGCAGAGGAATATTACACTTGACTGATGGTAAAAACTGACTAATCTTCTTCGGCGGCTTGAAATATGTTTTAATGGAAGCACGCTTCAAGATGTAGCCAATCTTGTCAGTGACACCTCTGACATATGGCAGTACAGCAGGCACTCGCTCGACTGTGGCCGGCTTCACTCGTTCACTGTGACGTAGGCGCGGGACCCGAAGCTTATTGTCGTGCAAAACTTGCTTGACGTGTTGGAGCTCGGCGGCCAGGTGTTTACTGTCACAGATCCCTCGTGCTCTCTGAAACAAAGATTTACCCACGGTAGCTAACTGTGAAGGATGGTGGTGAGAATCACCGTTTAAATATCTATCTGTATGGGTCTTTTTTCTATACACAGTGTGGCTCAAGGTGTTATCAGGATTCCGAATTACTAACACGTCTAGAAAAGCTAAAGAATTGTTTGCCTCTAACTCCATTGTGAACTGAATTTTAGAATTTAAGGAGTTAAGATGGTCTAAAAATGCAGTTACTTTATCTAAAGGTAGAATTGTGAAAGTGTCGTCTACGTACCGCTTGTAGAATCTTGGCTTTATGGGAGAAGTAAGCAGGGCTTTCTCCTCAAAGTCCTCCATGAATATATCGGCAACAATGGGAGATACAGGTGAGCCCATCGCCACACCATCTACTTGCTTGTAGAACTCCTCCTTCCACAATAGGTAGCCAGATGTAAGGCAGTGTCTGAGTAATACTGCATATTCTACGGGCATGTTATTTTCCTCTAGCCTTCTAGTAACAATCGAGATGCAGTCTTCAACAGGTAGGCATGTGAACAGAGACTGCACATCAAAACTCACCATAGTTTCATTGTCTGCCAGATGTAGGTCTTTAATCTCGCTGACAAATTGGTAGGAATCCTTTGTGTGTGCTCTTGTATGTCCCTTGAGCGGTGAGAGTATATTCGCTAAGTGTTGAGCCAATCTGTAAGTTGGTGAATCGATTTGGCTCACTATAGGACGTAGTGGAGCATTGGGCTTGTGTATTTTTGGTAACCCATACAACTTCGGTGGTTTAGCACACGTAGGTATTATCGATTTTACGTCTAGATTTAATTTTTCGGAGTGTTTCTTTATGAGATCACTAGTTGTTTTAAGTGTATTATTTGTTGGGTCATTTTTAACCTTTTTATACGTACTTGCATCCGACAAAAGTTCTTGTATTTTAGAATTATAATCTGACGTATCCATAACTACCGTGGCATTTCCCTTATCTGCGCGGAGAATCGTGAGTTCTGGTTTATTGCGTAGGTTAGTCAACGCTTTGAATTCGTCTTTAGGTAGATTCGGTTTTGGCGCTGAACTTCGACGTAACATAGACGAAATGTCTTGACGTATCGCTTCCAAATCCTCCTTTTGCATATTGTTTTTAAATAAACAGTCCTCGACACTACAGATAATTTGTTCGTACGGTAATTTTTTCGGTGTTATAGCAAAATTAAGACCTTTCGATAATACTCTAATTGTTGCATCATCCAGAGTTTGTTTTGACAGATTATAGACCGCGTTTAATCTATGATCCGCGTTCGTAGTCGACGGTTGCGTTTCGTTCTCACGTCGACACAGATGTTTGACATTTAATTTGGTCGTTAATTTTTGATATTTTATTATATGTTTGTTTTTGCATTCATTATATTTATTAATTTCTCGTTTATTTAACGTTTCGATGCAAACATTATAATCAAATGTCGTTAAAACTGCCTTTAAATCACTGAATGATGTGTCTATGGATTTGTTTATGGTATGTAGATCGGAGCGTTTTTGTTGGATTACCGTTCGTAACAACTTTTTACTTGCCTCATTTAAGATCTTAGCGCTTCCTCGAATGTCCTTTTTAGTGGATATTTTGACACACGTAGGGATGATATTATTATCACGGCAGCGTTTTAAAAAGTTTAATGCTGTTATATATCTTGCGCGCTTAGTCACGAGATCTTCTAATCGGCGAATTTTATTTGCAATTACCAGTCCGTACTGGTTCACATAATGATTTCTTATATTTACGCGAACACTACACATTTAAATAAAACTAATTTTACGGATTTTATCGCGTATATTAACTTATTTTACTTTCCCGACGTTTCAAGCACTTTACAGCACCCATGGTCACGGGGGGGACTGAGGTGTATGACGTCCCAATGTCATAGTTAACCACGGCTACCTCCAGATTAAAAATTATTAATTTTTGTTCCGATCTACGCAGTATGAACTTACAGTATCATGAAGTCTTGCAGTTGTATGCTTGGGTTGGGATTTAATTTTATTAATTATGGGATCCCAAGCAGATGGTAGCACCCAGCCATCTTCTCTATTGAAATTAGGATGTTTTTTGATTTCAATAGCCTCGCGAATCATCCTTGGAAGGAATCGGTGTTCTTTAGCGAGGATTTGTGGTCTATCAAATCTAATGTAGTGACGGGGGCGATCCTGTACGTGTTCACAGACTGCAGACTTCCCGGAGCGTCTATTCTTCACATCAGCTATGTGTTCTTTAACGCGGGTTTTTATGGATCTTTTAGTTTGTCCTATATAAGAGAGACCACATTCACAATCCAGCTTGTACACTCCTGCATCTTGCAGAGGAATATTACACTTGACTGATGGTAAAAACTGACTAATCTTCTTCGGCGGCTTGAAATATGTTTTAATGGAAGCACGCTTCAAGATGTAGCCAATCTTGTCAGTGACACCTCTGACATATGGCAGTACAGCAGGCACTCGCTCGACTGTGGCCGGCTTCACTCGTTCACTGTGACGTAGGCGCGGGACCCGAAGCTTATTGTCGTGCAAAACTTGCTTGACGTGTTGGAGCTCGGCGGCCAGGTGTTTACTGTCACAGATCCCTCGTGCTCTCTGAAACAAAGATTTACCCACGGTAGCTAACTGTGAAGGATGGTGGTGAGAATCACCGTTTAAATATCTATCTGTATGGGTCTTTTTTCTATACACAGTGTGGCTCAAGGTGTTATCAGGATTCCGAATTACTAACACGTCTAGAAAAGCTAAAGAATTGTTTGCCTCTAACTCCATTGTGAACTGAATTTTAGAATTTAAGGAGTTAAGATGGTCTAAAAATGCAGTTACTTTATCTAAAGGTAGAATTGTGAAAGTGTCGTCTACGTACCGCTTGTAGAATCTTGGCTTTATGGGAGAAGTAAGCAGGGCTTTCTCCTCAAAGTCCTCCATGAATATATCGGCAACAATGGGAGATACAGGTGAGCCCATCGCCACACCATCTACTTGCTTGTAGAACTCCTCCTTCCACAATAGGTAGCCAGATGTAAGGCAGTGTCTGAGTAATACTGCATATTCTACGGGCATGTTATTTTCCTCTAGCCTTCTAGTAACAATCGAGATGCAGTCTTCAACAGGTAGGCATGTGAACAGAGACTGCACATCAAAACTCACCATAGTTTCATTGTCTGCCAGATGTAGGTCTTTAATCTCGCTGACAAATTGGTAGGAATCCTTTGTGTGTGCTCTTGTATGTCCCTTGAGCGGTGAGAGTATATTCGCTAAGTGTTGAGCCAATCTGTAAGTTGGTGAATCGATTTGGCTCACTATAGGACGTAGTGGAGCATTGGGCTTGTGTATTTTTGGTAACCCATACAACTTCGGTGGTTTAGCACACGTAGGTATTATCGATTTTACGTCTAGATTTAATTTTTCGGAGTGTTTCTTTATGAGATCACTAGTTGTTTTAAGTGTATTATTTGTTGGGTCATTTTTAACCTTTTTATACGTACTTGCATCCGACAAAAGTTCTTGTATTTTAGAATTATAATCTGACGTATCCATAACTACCGTGGCATTTCCCTTATCTGCGCGGAGAATCGTGAGTTCTGGTTTATTGCGTAGGTTAGTCAACGCTTTGAATTCGTCTTTAGGTAGATTCGGTTTTGGCGCTGAACTTCGACGTAACATAGACGAAATGTCTTGACGTATCGCTTCCAAATCCTCCTTTTGCATATTGTTTTTAAATAAACAGTCCTCGACACTACAGATAATTTGTTCGTACGGTAATTTTTTCGGTGTTATAGCAAAATTAAGACCTTTCGATAATACTCTAATTGTTGCATCATCCAGAGTTTGTTTTGACAGATTATAGACCGCGTTTAATCTATGATCCGCGTTCGTAGTCGACGGTTGCGTTTCGTTCTCACGTCGACACAGATGTTTGACATTTAATTTGGTCGTTAATTTTTGATATTTTATTATATGTTTGTTTTTGCATTCATTATATTTATTAATTTCTCGTTTATTTAACGTTTCGATGCAAACATTATAATCAAATGTCGTTAAAACTGCCTTTAAATCACTGAATGATGTGTCTATGGATTTGTTTATGGTATGTAGATCGGAGCGTTTTTGTTGGATTACCGTTCGTAACAACTTTTTACTTGCCTCATTTAAGATCTTAGCGCTTCCTCGAATGTCCTTTTTAGTGGATATTTTGACACACGTAGGGATGATATTATTATCACGGCAGCGTTTTAAAAAGTTTAATGCTGTTATATATCTTGCGCGCTTAGTCACGAGATCTTCTAATCGGCGAATTTTATTTGCAATTACCAGTCCGTACTGGTTCACATAATGATTTCTTATATTTACGCGAACACTACACATTTAAATAAAACTAATTTTACGGATTTTATCGCGTATATTAACTTATTTTACTTTCCCGACGTTTCAAGCACTTTACAGCACCCATGGTCACGGGGGGGACTGAGGTGTATGACGTCCCAATGTCATAGTTAACCACGGCTACCTCCAGATTAAAAATTATTAATTTTTGTTCCGATCTACGCAGTATGAACTTACAGTATCATGAAGTCTTGCAGTTGTATGCTTGGGTTGGGATTTAATTTTATTAATTATGGGATCCCAAGCAGATGGTAGCACCCAGCCATCTTCTCTATTGAAATTAGGATGTTTTTTGATTTCAATAGCCTCGCGAATCATCCTTGGAAGGAATCGGTGTTCTTTAGCGAGGATTTGTGGTCTATCAAATCTAATGTAGTGACGGGGGCGATCCTGTACGTGTTCACAGACTGCAGACTTCCCGGAGCGTCTATTCTTCACATCAGCTATGTGTTCTTTAACGCGGGTTTTTATGGATCTTTTAGTTTGTCCTATATAAGAGAGACCACATTCACAATCCAGCTTGTACACTCCTGCATCTTGCAGAGGAATATTACACTTGACTGATGGTAAAAACTGACTAATCTTCTTCGGCGGCTTGAAATATGTTTTAATGGAAGCACGCTTCAAGATGTAGCCAATCTTGTCAGTGACACCTCTGACATATGGCAGTACAGCAGGCACTCGCTCGACTGTGGCCGGCTTCACTCGTTCACTGTGACGTAGGCGCGGGACCCGAAGCTTATTGTCGTGCAAAACTTGCTTGACGTGTTGGAGCTCGGCGGCCAGGTGTTTACTGTCACAGATCCCTCGTGCTCTCTGAAACAAAGATTTACCCACGGTAGCTAACTGTGAAGGATGGTGGTGAGAATCACCGTTTAAATATCTATCTGTATGGGTCTTTTTTCTATACACAGTGTGGCTCAAGGTGTTATCAGGATTCCGAATTACTAACACGTCTAGAAAAGCTAAAGAATTGTTTGCCTCTAACTCCATTGTGAACTGAATTTTAGAATTTAAGGAGTTAAGATGGTCTAAAAATGCAGTTACTTTATCTAAAGGTAGAATTGTGAAAGTGTCGTCTACGTACCGCTTGTAGAATCTTGGCTTTATGGGAGAAGTAAGCAGGGCTTTCTCCTCAAAGTCCTCCATGAATATATCGGCAACAATGGGAGATACAGGTGAGCCCATCGCCACACCATCTACTTGCTTGTAGAACTCCTCCTTCCACAATAGGTAGCCAGATGTAAGGCAGTGTCTGAGTAATACTGCATATTCTACGGGCATGTTATTTTCCTCTAGCCTTCTAGTAACAATCGAGATGCAGTCTTCAACAGGTAGGCATGTGAACAGAGACTGCACATCAAAACTCACCATAGTTTCATTGTCTGCCAGATGTAGGTCTTTAATCTCGCTGACAAATTGGTAGGAATCCTTTGTGTGTGCTCTTGTATGTCCCTTGAGCGGTGAGAGTATATTCGCTAAGTGTTGAGCCAATCTGTAAGTTGGTGAATCGATTTGGCTCACTATAGGACGTAGTGGAGCATTGGGCTTGTGTATTTTTGGTAACCCATACAACTTCGGTGGTTTAGCACACGTAGGTATTATCGATTTTACGTCTAGATTTAATTTTTCGGAGTGTTTCTTTATGAGATCACTAGTTGTTTTAAGTGTATTATTTGTTGGGTCATTTTTAACCTTTTTATACGTACTTGCATCCGACAAAAGTTCTTGTATTTTAGAATTATAATCTGACGTATCCATAACTACCGTGGCATTTCCCTTATCTGCGCGGAGAATCGTGAGTTCTGGTTTATTGCGTAGGTTAGTCAACGCTTTGAATTCGTCTTTAGGTAGATTCGGTTTTGGCGCTGAACTTCGACGTAACATAGACGAAATGTCTTGACGTATCGCTTCCAAATCCTCCTTTTGCATATTGTTTTTAAATAAACAGTCCTCGACACTACAGATAATTTGTTCGTACGGTAATTTTTTCGGTGTTATAGCAAAATTAAGACCTTTCGATAATACTCTAATTGTTGCATCATCCAGAGTTTGTTTTGACAGATTATAGACCGCGTTTAATCTATGATCCGCGTTCGTAGTCGACGGTTGCGTTTCGTTCTCACGTCGACACAGATGTTTGACATTTAATTTGGTCGTTAATTTTTGATATTTTATTATATGTTTGTTTTTGCATTCATTATATTTATTAATTTCTCGTTTATTTAACGTTTCGATGCAAACATTATAATCAAATGTCGTTAAAACTGCCTTTAAATCACTGAATGATGTGTCTATGGATTTGTTTATGGTATGTAGATCGGAGCGTTTTTGTTGGATTACCGTTCGTAACAACTTTTTACTTGCCTCATTTAAGATCTTAGCGCTTCCTCGAATGTCCTTTTTAGTGGATATTTTGACACACGTAGGGATGATATTATTATCACGGCAGCGTTTTAAAAAGTTTAATGCTGTTATATATCTTGCGCGCTTAGTCACGAGATCTTCTAATCGGCGAATTTTATTTGCAATTACCAGTCCGTACTGGTTCACATAATGATTTCTTATATTTACGCGAACACTACACATTTAAATAAAACTAATTTTACGGATTTTATCGCGTATATTAACTTATTTTACTTTCCCGACGTTTCAAGCACTTTACAGCACCCATGGTCACGGGGGGGACTGAGGTGTATGACGTCCCAATGTCATAGTTAACCACGGCTACCTCCAGATTAAAAATTATTAATTTTTGTTCCGATCTACGCAGTATGAACTTACAGTATCATGAAGTCTTGCAGTTGTATGCTTGGGTTGGGATTTAATTTTATTAATTATGGGATCCCAAGCAGATGGTAGCACCCAGCCATCTTCTCTATTGAAATTAGGATGTTTTTTGATTTCAATAGCCTCGCGAATCATCCTTGGAAGGAATCGGTGTTCTTTAGCGAGGATTTGTGGTCTATCAAATCTAATGTAGTGACGGGGGCGATCCTGTACGTGTTCACAGACTGCAGACTTCCCGGAGCGTCTATTCTTCACATCAGCTATGTGTTCTTTAACGCGGGTTTTTATGGATCTTTTAGTTTGTCCTATATAAGAGAGACCACATTCACAATCCAGCTTGTACACTCCTGCATCTTGCAGAGGAATATTACACTTGACTGATGGTAAAAACTGACTAATCTTCTTCGGCGGCTTGAAATATGTTTTAATGGAAGCACGCTTCAAGATGTAGCCAATCTTGTCAGTGACACCTCTGACATATGGCAGTACAGCAGGCACTCGCTCGACTGTGGCCGGCTTCACTCGTTCACTGTGACGTAGGCGCGGGACCCGAAGCTTATTGTCGTGCAAAACTTGCTTGACGTGTTGGAGCTCGGCGGCCAGGTGTTTACTGTCACAGATCCCTCGTGCTCTCTGAAACAAAGATTTACCCACGGTAGCTAACTGTGAAGGATGGTGGTGAGAATCACCGTTTAAATATCTATCTGTATGGGTCTTTTTTCTATACACAGTGTGGCTCAAGGTGTTATCAGGATTCCGAATTACTAACACGTCTAGAAAAGCTAAAGAATTGTTTGCCTCTAACTCCATTGTGAACTGAATTTTAGAATTTAAGGAGTTAAGATGGTCTAAAAATGCAGTTACTTTATCTAAAGGTAGAATTGTGAAAGTGTCGTCTACGTACCGCTTGTAGAATCTTGGCTTTATGGGAGAAGTAAGCAGGGCTTTCTCCTCAAAGTCCTCCATGAATATATCGGCAACAATGGGAGATACAGGTGAGCCCATCGCCACACCATCTACTTGCTTGTAGAACTCCTCCTTCCACAATAGGTAGCCAGATGTAAGGCAGTGTCTGAGTAATACTGCATATTCTACGGGCATGTTATTTTCCTCTAGCCTTCTAGTAACAATCGAGATGCAGTCTTCAACAGGTAGGCATGTGAACAGAGACTGCACATCAAAACTCACCATAGTTTCATTGTCTGCCAGATGTAGGTCTTTAATCTCGCTGACAAATTGGTAGGAATCCTTTGTGTGTGCTCTTGTATGTCCCTTGAGCGGTGAGAGTATATTCGCTAAGTGTTGAGCCAATCTGTAAGTTGGTGAATCGATTTGGCTCACTATAGGACGTAGTGGAGCATTGGGCTTGTGTATTTTTGGTAACCCATACAACTTCGGTGGTTTAGCACACGTAGGTATTATCGATTTTACGTCTAGATTTAATTTTTCGGAGTGTTTCTTTATGAGATCACTAGTTGTTTTAAGTGTATTATTTGTTGGGTCATTTTTAACCTTTTTATACGTACTTGCATCCGACAAAAGTTCTTGTATTTTAGAATTATAATCTGACGTATCCATAACTACCGTGGCATTTCCCTTATCTGCGCGGAGAATCGTGAGTTCTGGTTTATTGCGTAGGTTAGTCAACGCTTTGAATTCGTCTTTAGGTAGATTCGGTTTTGGCGCTGAACTTCGACGTAACATAGACGAAATGTCTTGACGTATCGCTTCCAAATCCTCCTTTTGCATATTGTTTTTAAATAAACAGTCCTCGACACTACAGATAATTTGTTCGTACGGTAATTTTTTCGGTGTTATAGCAAAATTAAGACCTTTCGATAATACTCTAATTGTTGCATCATCCAGAGTTTGTTTTGACAGATTATAGACCGCGTTTAATCTATGATCCGCGTTCGTAGTCGACGGTTGCGTTTCGTTCTCACGTCGACACAGATGTTTGACATTTAATTTGGTCGTTAATTTTTGATATTTTATTATATGTTTGTTTTTGCATTCATTATATTTATTAATTTCTCGTTTATTTAACGTTTCGATGCAAACATTATAATCAAATGTCGTTAAAACTGCCTTTAAATCACTGAATGATGTGTCTATGGATTTGTTTATGGTATGTAGATCGGAGCGTTTTTGTTGGATTACCGTTCGTAACAACTTTTTACTTGCCTCATTTAAGATCTTAGCGCTTCCTCGAATGTCCTTTTTAGTGGATATTTTGACACACGTAGGGATGATATTATTATCACGGCAGCGTTTTAAAAAGTTTAATGCTGTTATATATCTTGCGCGCTTAGTCACGAGATCTTCTAATCGGCGAATTTTATTTGCAATTACCAGTCCGTACTGGTTCACATAATGATTTCTTATATTTACGCGAACACTACACATTTAAATAAAACTAATTTTACGGATTTTATCGCGTATATTAACTTATTTTACTTTCCCGACGTTTCAAGCACTTTACAGCACCCATGGTCACGGGGGGGACTGAGGTGTATGACGTCCCAATGTCATAGTTAACCACGGCTACCTCCAGATTAAAAATTATTAATTTTTGTTCCGATCTACGCAGTATGAACTTACAGTATCATGAAGTCTTGCAGTTGTATGCTTGGGTTGGGATTTAATTTTATTAATTATGGGATCCCAAGCAGATGGTAGCACCCAGCCATCTTCTCTATTGAAATTAGGATGTTTTTTGATTTCAATAGCCTCGCGAATCATCCTTGGAAGGAATCGGTGTTCTTTAGTGAGGATTTGTGGTCTATCAAATCTAATGTAGTGACGGGGGCGATCCTGTACGTGTTCACAGACTGCAGACTTCCCGGAGCGTCTATTCTTCACATCAGCTATGTGTTCTTTAACGCGGGTTTTTATGGATCTTTTAGTTTGTCCTATATAAGAGAGACCACATTCACAATCCAGCTTGTACACTCCTGCATCTTGCAGAGGAATATTACACTTGACTGATGGTAAAAACTGACTAATCTTCTTCGGCGGCTTGAAATATGTTTTAATGGAAGCACGCTTCAAGATGTAGCCAATCTTGTCAGTGACACCTCTGACATATGGCAGTACAGCAGGCACTCGCTCGACTGTGGCCGGCTTCACTCGTTCACTGTGACGTAGGCGCGGGACCCGAAGCTTATTGTCGTGCAAAACTTGCTTGACGTGTTGGAGCTCGGCGGCCAGGTGTTTACTGTCACAGATCCCTCGTGCTCTCTGAAACAAAGATTTACCCACGGTAGCTAACTGTGAAGGATGGTGGTGAGAATCACCGTTTAAATAACTATCTGTATGGGTCTTTTTTCTATACACAGTGTGGCTCAAGGTGTTATCAGGATTCCGAATTACTAACACGTCTAGAAAAGCTAAAGAATTGTTTGCCTCTAACTCCATTGTGAACTGAATTTTAGAATTTAAGGAGTTAAGATGGTCTAAAAATGCAGTTACTTTATCTAAAGGTAGAATTGTGAAAGTGTCGTCTACGTACCGCTTGTAGAATCTTGGCTTTATGGGAGAAGTAAGCAGGGCTTTCTCCTCAAAGTCCTCCATGAATATATCGGCAACAATGGGAGATACAGGTGAGCCCATCGCCACACCATCTACTTGCTTGTAGAACTCCTCCTTCCACAATAGGTAGCCAGATGTAAGGCAGTGTCTGAGTAATACTGCATATTCTACGGGCATGTTATTTTCCTCTAGCCTTCTAGTAACAATCGAGATGCAGTCTTCAACAGGTAGGCATGTGAACAGAGACTGCACATCAAAACTCACCATAGTTTCATTGTCTGCCAGATGTAGGTCTTTAATCTCGCTGACAAATTGGTAGGAATCCTTTGTGTGTGCTCTTGTATGTCCCTTGAGCGGTGAGAGTATATTCGCTAAGTGTTGAGCCAATCTGTAAGTTGGTGAATCGATTTGGCTCACTATAGGACGTAGTGGAGCATTGGGCTTGTGTATTTTTGGTAACCCATACAACTTCGGTGGTTTAGCACACGTAGGTATTATCGATTTTACGTCTAGATTTAATTTTTCGGAGTGTTTCTTTATGAGATCACTAGTTGTTTTAAGTGTATTATTTGTTGGGTCATTTTTAACCTTTTTATACGTACTTGCATCCGACAAAAGTTCTTGTATTTTAGAATTATAATCTGACGTATCCATAACTACCGTGGCATTTCCCTTATCTGCGCGGAGAATCGTGAGTTCTGGTTTATTGCGTAGGTTAGTCAACGCTTTGAATTCGTCTTTAGGTAGATTCGGTTTTGGCGCTGAACTTCGACGTAACATAGACGAAATGTCTTGACGTATCGCTTCCAAATCCTCCTTTTGCATATTGTTTTTAAATAAACAGTCCTCGACACTACAGATAATTTGTTCGTACGGTAATTTTTTCGGTGTTATAGCAAAATTAAGACCTTTCGATAATACTCTAATTGTTGCATCATCCAGAGTTTGTTTTGACAGATTATAGACCGCGTTTAATCTATGATCCGCGTTCGTAGTCGACGGTTGCGTTTCGTTCTCACGTCGACACAGATGTTTGACATTTAATTTGGTCGTTAATTTTTGATATTTTATTATATGTTTGTTTTTGCATTCATTATATTTATTAATTTCTCGTTTATTTAACGTTTCGATGCAAACATTATAATCAAATGTCGTTAAAACTGCCTTTAAATCACTGAATGATGTGTCTATGGATTTGTTTATGGTATGTAGATCGGAGCGTTTTTGTTGGATTACCGTTCGTAACAACTTTTTACTTGCCTCATTTAAGATCTTAGCGCTTCCTCGAATGTCCTTTTTAGTGGATATTTTGACACACGTAGGGATGATATTATTATCACGGCAGCGTTTTAAAAAGTTTAATGCTGTTATATATCTTGCGCGCTTAGTCACGAGATCTTCTAATCGGCGAATTTTATTTGCAATTACCAGTCCGTACTGGTTCACATAATGATTTCTTATATTTACGCGAACACTACACATTTAAATAAAACTAATTTTACGGATTTTATCGCGTATATTAACTTATTTTACTTTCCCGACGTTTCAAGCACTTTACAGCACCCATGGTCACGGGGGGGACTGAGGTGTATGACGTCCCAATGTCATAGTTAACCACGGCTACCTCCAGATTAAAAATTATTAATTTTTGTTCCGATCTACGCAGTATGAACTTACAGTATCATGAAGTCTTGCAGTTGTATGCTTGGGTTGGGATTTAATTTTATTAATTATGGGATCCCAAGCAGATGGTAGCACCCAGCCATCTTCTCTATTGAAATTAGGATGTTTTTTGATTTCAATAGCCTCGCGAATCATCCTTGGAAGGAATCGGTGTTCTTTAGCGAGGATTTGTGGTCTATCAAATCTAATGTAGTGACGGGGGCGATCCTGTACGTGTTCACAGACTGCAGACTTCCCGGAGCGTCTATTCTTCACATCAGCTATGTGTTCTTTAACGCGGGTTTTTATGGATCTTTTAGTTTGTCCTATATAAGAGAGACCACATTCACAATCCAGCTTGTACACTCCTGCATCTTGCAGAGGAATATTACACTTGACTGATGGTAAAAACTGACTAATCTTCTTCGGCGGCTTGAAATATGTTTTAATGGAAGCACGCTTCAAGATGTAGCCAATCTTGTCAGTGACACCTCTGACATATGGCAGTACAGCAGGCACTCGCTCGACTGTGGCCGGCTTCACTCGTTCACTGTGACGTAGGCGCGGGACCCGAAGCTTATTGTCGTGCAAAACTTGCTTGACGTGTTGGAGCTCGGCGGCCAGGTGTTTACTGTCACAGATCCCTCGTGCTCTCTGAAACAAAGATTTACCCACGGTAGCTAACTGTGAAGGATGGTGGTGAGAATCACCGTTTAAATATCTATCTGTATGGGTCTTTTTTCTATACACAGTGTGGCTCAAGGTGTTATCAGGATTCCGAATTACTAACACGTCTAGAAAAGCTAAAGAATTGTTTGCCTCTAACTCCATTGTGAACTGAATTTTAGAATTTAAGGAGTTAAGATGGTCTAAAAATGCAGTTACTTTATCTAAAGGTAGAATTGTGAAAGTGTCGTCTACGTACCGCTTGTAGAATCTTGGCTTTATGGGAGAAGTAAGCAGGGCTTTCTCCTCAAAGTCCTCCATGAATATATCGGCAACAATGGGAGATACAGGTGAGCCCATCGCCACACCATCTACTTGCTTGTAGAACTCCTCCTTCCACAATAGGTAGCCAGATGTAAGGCAGTGTCTGAGTAATACTGCATATTCTACGGGCATGTTATTTTCCTCTAGCCTTCTAGTAACAATCGAGATGCAGTCTTCAACAGGTAGGCATGTGAACAGAGACTGCACATCAAAACTCACCATAGTTTCATTGTCTGCCAGATGTAGGTCTTTAATCTCGCTGACAAATTGGTAGGAATCCTTTGTGTGTGCTCTTGTATGTCCCTTGAGCGGTGAGAGTATATTCGCTAAGTGTTGAGCCAATCTGTAAGTTGGTGAATCGATTTGGCTCACTATAGGACGTAGTGGAGCATTGGGCTTGTGTATTTTTGGTAACCCATACAACTTCGGTGGTTTAGCACACGTAGGTATTATCGATTTTACGTCTAGATTTAATTTTTCGGAGTGTTTCTTTATGAGATCACTAGTTGTTTTAAGTGTATTATTTGTTGGGTCATTTTTAACCTTTTTATACGTACTTGCATCCGACAAAAGTTCTTGTATTTTAGAATTATAATCTGACGTATCCATAACTACCGTGGCATTTCCCTTATCTGCGCGGAGAATCGTGAGTTCTGGTTTATTGCGTAGGTTAGTCAACGCTTTGAATTCGTCTTTAGGTAGATTCGGTTTTGGCGCTGAACTTCGACGTAACATAGACGAAATGTCTTGACGTATCGCTTCCAAATCCTCCTTTTGCATATTGTTTTTAAATAAACAGTCCTCGACACTACAGATAATTTGTTCGTACGGTAATTTTTTCGGTGTTATAGCAAAATTAAGACCTTTCGATAATACTCTAATTGTTGCATCATCCAGAGTTTGTTTTGACAGATTATAGACCGCGTTTAATCTATGATTCGCGTTCGTAGTCGACGGTTGCGTTTCGTTCTCACGTCGACACAGATGTTTGACATTTAATTTGGTCGTTAATTTTTGATATTTTATTATATGTTTGTTTTTGCATTCATTATATTTATTAATTTCTCGTTTATTTAACGTTTCGATGCAAACATTATAATCAAATGTCGTTAAAACTGCCTTTAAATCACTGAATGATGTGTCTATGGATTTGTTTATGGTATGTAGATCGGAGCGTTTTTGTTGGATTACCGTTCGTAACAACTTTTTACTTGCCTCATTTAAGATCTTAGCGCTTCCTCGAATGTCCTTTTTAGTGGATATTTTGACACACGTAGGGATGATATTATTATCACGGCAGCGTTTTAAAAAGTTTAATGCTGTTATATATCTTGCGCGCTTAGTCACGAGATCTTCTAATCGGCGAATTTTATTTGCAATTACCAGTCCGTACTGGTTCACATAATGATTTCTTATATTTACGCGAACACTACACATTTAAATAAAACTAATTTTACGGATTTTATCGCGTATATTAACTTATTTTACTTTCCCGACGTTTCAAGCACTTTACAGCACCCATGGTCACGGGGGGGACTGAGGTGTATGACGTCCCAATGTCATAGTTAACCACGGCTACCTCCAGATTAAAAATTATTAATTTTTGTTCCGATCTACGCAGTATGAACTTACAGTATCATGAAGTCTTGCAGTTGTATGCTTGGGTTGGGATTTAATTTTATTAATTATGGGATCCCAAGCAGATGGTAGCACCCAGCCATCTTCTCTATTGAAATTAGGATGTTTTTTGATTTCAATAGCCTCGCGAATCATCCTTGGAAGGAATCGGTGTTCTTTAGCGAGGATTTGTGGTCTATCAAATCTAATGTAGTGACGGGGGCGATCCTGTACGTGTTCACAGACTGCAGACTTCCCGGAGCGTCTATTCTTCACATCAGCTATGTGTTCTTTAACGCGGGTTTTTATGGATCTTTTAGTTTGTCCTATATAAGAGAGACCACATTCACAATCCAGCTTGTACACTCCTGCATCTTGCAGAGGAATATTACACTTGACTGATGGTAAAAACTGACTAATCTTCTTCGGCGGCTTGAAATATGTTTTAATGGAAGCACGCTTCAAGATGTAGCCAATCTTGTCAGTGACACCTCTGACATATGGCAGTACAGCAGGCACTCGCTCGACTGTGGCCGGCTTCACTCGTTCACTGTGACGTAGGCGCGGGACCCGAAGCTTATTGTCGTGCAAAACTTGCTTGACGTGTTGGAGCTCGGCGGCCAGGTGTTTACTGTCACAGATCCCTCGTGCTCTCTGAAACAAAGATTTACCCACGGTAGCTAACTGTGAAGGATGGTGGTGAGAATCACCGTTTAAATATCTATCTGTATGGGTCTTTTTTCTATACACAGTGTGGCTCAAGGTGTTATCAGGATTCCGAATTACTAACACGTCTAGAAAAGCTAAAGAATTGTTTGCCTCTAACTCCATTGTGAACTGAATTTTAGAATTTAAGGAGTTAAGATGGTCTAAAAATGCAGTTACTTTATCTAAAGGTAGAATTGTGAAAGTGTCGTCTACGTACCGCTTGTAGAATCTTGGCTTTATGGGAGAAGTAAGCAGGGCTTTCTCCTCAAAGTCCTCCATGAATATATCGGCAACAATGGGAGATACAGGTGAGCCCATCGCCACACCATCTACTTGCTTGTAGAACTCCTCCTTCCACAATAGGTAGCCAGATGTAAGGCAGTGTCTGAGTAATACTGCATATTCTACGGGCATGTTATTTTCCTCTAGCCTTCTAGTAACAATCGAGATGCAGTCTTCAACAGGTAGGCATGTGAACAGAGACTGCACATCAAAACTCACCATAGTTTCATTGTCTGCCAGATGTAGGTCTTTAATCTCGCTGACAAATTGGTAGGAATCCTTTGTGTGTGCTCTTGTATGTCCCTTGAGCGGTGAGAGTATATTCGCTAAGTGTTGAGGCAATCTGTAAGTTGGTGAATCGATTTGGCTCACTATAGGACGTAGTGGAGCATTGGGCTTGTGTATTTTTGGTAACCCATACAACTTCGGTGGTTTAGCACACGTAGGTATTATCGATTTTACGTCTAGATTTAATTTTTCGGAGTGTTTCTTTATGAGATCACTAGTTGTTTTAAGTGTATTATTTGTTGGGTCATTTTTAACCTTTTTATACGTACTTGCATCCGACAAAAGTTCTTGTATTTTAGAATTATAATCTGACGTATCCATAACTACCGTGGCATTTCCCTTATCTGCGCGGAGAATCGTGAGTTCTGGTTTATTGCGTAGGTTAGTCAACGCTTTGAATTCGTCTTTAGGTAGATTCGGTTTTGGCGCTGAACTTCGACGTAACATAGACGAAATGTCTTGACGTATCGCTTCCAAATCCTCCTTTTGCATATTGTTTTTAAATAAACAGTCCTCGACACTACAGATAATTTGTTCGTACGGTAATTTTTTCGGTGTTATAGCAAAATTAAGACCTTTCGATAATACTCTAATTGTTGCATCATCCAGAGTTTGTTTTGACAGATTATAGACCGCGTTTAATCTATGATCCGCGTTCGTAGTCGACGGTTGCGTTTCGTTCTCACGTCGACACAGATGTTTGACATTTAATTTGGTCGTTAATTTTTGATATTTTATTATATGTTTGTTTTTGCATTCATTATATTTATTAATTTCTCGTTTATTTAACGTTTCGATGCAAACATTATAATCAAATGTCGTTAAAACTGCCTTTAAATCACTGAATGATGTGTCTATGGATTTGTTTATGGTATGTAGATCGGAGCGTTTTTGTTGGATTACCGTTCGTAACAACTTTTTACTTGCCTCATTTAAGATCTTAGCGCTTCCTCGAATGTCCTTTTTAGTGGATATTTTGACACACGTAGGGATGATATTATTATCACGGCAGCGTTTTAAAAAGTTTAATGCTGTTATATATCTTGCGCGCTTAGTCACGAGATCTTCTAATCGGCGAATTTTATTTGCAATTACCAGTCCGTACTGGTTCACATAATGATTTCTTATATTTACGCGAACACTACACATTTAAATAAAACTAATTTTACGGATTTTATCGCGTATATTAACTTATTTTACTTTCCCGACGTTTCAAGCACTTTACAGCACCCATGGTCACGGGGGGACTGAGGTGTATGACGTCCCAATGTCATAGTTAACCACGGCTACCTCCAGATTAAAAATTATTAATTTTTGTTCCGATCTACGCAGTATGAACTTACAGTATCATGAAGTCTTGCAGTTGTATGCTTGGGTTGGGATTTAATTTTATTAATTATGGGATCCCAAGCAGATGGTAGCACCCAGCCATCTTCTCTATTGAAATTAGGATGTTTTTTGATTTCAATAGCCTCGCGAATCATCCTTGGAAGGAATCGGTGTTCTTTAGCGAGGATTTGTGGTCTATCAAATCTAATGTAGTGACGGGGGCGATCCTGTACGTGTTCACAGACTGCAGACTTCCCGGAGCGTCTATTCTTCACATCAGCTATGTGTTCTTTAACGCGGGTTTTTATGGATCTTTTAGTTTGTCCTATATAAGAGAGACCACATTCACAATCCAGCTTGTACACTCCTGCATCTTGCAGAGGAATATTACACTTGACTGATGGTAAAAACTGACTAATCTTCTTCGGCGGCTTGAAATATGTTTTAATGGAAGCACGCTTCAAGATGTAGCCAATCTTGTCAGTGACACCTCTGACATATGGCAGTACAGCAGGCACTCGCTCGACTGTGGCCGGCTTCACTCGTTCACTGTGACGTAGGCGCGGGACCCGAAGCTTATTGTCGTGCAAAACTTGCTTGACGTGTTGGAGCTCGGCGGCCAGGTGTTTACTGTCACAGATCCCTCGTGCTCTCTGAAACAAAGATTTACCCACGGTAGCTAACTGTGAAGGATGGTGGTGAGAATCACCGTTTAAATATCTATCTGTATGGGTCTTTTTTCTATACACAGTGTGGCTCAAGGTGTTATCAGGATTCCGAATTACTAACACGTCTAGAAAAGCTAAAGAATTGTTTGCCTCTAACTCCATTGTGAACTGAATTTTAGAATTTAAGGAGTTAAGATGGTCTAAAAATGCAGTTACTTTATCTAAAGGTAGAATTGTGAAAGTGTCGTCTACGTACCGCTTGTAGAATCTTGGCTTTATGGGAGAAGTAAGCAGGGCTTTCTCCTCAAAGTCCTCCATGAATATATCGGCAACAATGGGAGATACAGGTGAGCCCATCGCCACACCATCTACTTGCTTGTAGAACTCCTCCTTCCACAATAGGTAGCCAGATGTAAGGCAGTGTCTGAGTAATACTGCATATTCTACGGGCATGTTATTTTCCTCTAGCCTTCTAGTAACAATCGAGATGCAGTCTTCAACAGGTAGGCATGTGAACAGAGACTGCACATCAAAACTCACCATAGTTTCATTGTCTGCCAGATGTAGGTCTTTAATCTCGCTGACAAATTGGTAGGAATCCTTTGTGTGTGCTCTTGTATGTCCCTTGAGCGGTGAGAGTATATTCGCTAAGTGTTGAGCCAATCTGTAAGTTGGTGAATCGATTTGGCTCACTATAGGACGTAGTGAAGCATTGGGCTTGTGTATTTTTGGTAACCCATACAACTTCGGTGGTTTAGCACACGTAGGTATTATCGATTTTACGTCTAGATTTAATTTTTCGGAGTGTTTCTTTATGAGATCACTAGTTGTTTTAAGTGTATTATTTGTTGGGTCATTTTTAACCTTTTTATACGTACTTGCATCCGACAAAAGTTCTTGTATTTTAGAATTATAATCTGACGTATCCATAACTACCGTGGCATTTCCCTTATCTGCGCGGAGAATCGTGAGTTCTGGTTTATTGCGTAGGTTAGTCAACGCTTTGAATTCGTCTTTAGGTAGATTCGGTTTTGGCGCTGAACTTCGACGTAACATAGACGAAATGTCTTGACGTATCGCTTCCAAATCCTCCTTTTGCATATTGTTTTTAAATAAACAGTCCTAGACACTACAGATAATTTGTTCGTACGGTAATTTTTTCGGTGTTATAGCAAAATTAAGACCTTTCGATAATACTCTAATTGTTGCATCATCCAGAGTTTGTTTTGACAGATTATAGACCGCGTTTAATCTATGATCCGCGTTCGTAGTCGACGGTTGCGTTTCGTTCTCACGTCGACACAGATGTTTGACATTTAATTTGGTCGTTAATTTTTGATATTTTATTATATGTTTGTTTTTGCATTCATTATATTTATTAATTTCTCGTTTATTTAACGTTTCGATGCAAACATTATAATCAAATGTCGTTAAAACTGCCTTTAAATCACTGAATGATGTGTCTATGGATTTGTTTATGGTATGTAGATCGGAGCGTTTTTGTTGGATTACCGTTCGTAACAACTTTTTACTTGCCTCATTTAAGATCTTAGCGCTTCCTCGAATGTCCTTTTTAGTGGATATTTTGACACACGTAGGGATGATATTATTATCACGGCAGCGTTTTAAAAAGTTTAATGCTGTTATATATCTTGCGCGCTTAGTCACGAGATCTTCTAATCGGCGAATTTTATTTGCAATTACCAGTCCGTACTGGTTCACATAATGATTTCTTATATTTACGCGAACACTACACATTTAAATAAAACTAATTTTACGGATTTTATCGCGTATATTTACTTATTTTACTTTCCCGACGTTTCAAGCACTTTACAGCACCCATGGTCACGGGGGGGACTGAGGTGTATGACGTCCCAATGTCATAGTTAACCACGGCTACCTCCAGATTAAAAATTATTAATTTTTGTTCCGATCTACGCAGTATGAACTTACAGTATCATGAAGTCTTGCAGTTGTATGCTTGGGTTGGGATTTAATTTTATTAATTATGGGATCCCAAGCAGATGGTAGCACCCAGCCATCTTCTCTATTGAAATTAGGATGTTTTTTGATTTCAATAGCCTCGCGAATCATCCTTGGAAGGAATCGGTGTTCTTTAGCGAGGATTTGTGGTCTATCAAATCTAATGTAGTGACGGGGGCGATCCTGTACGTGTTCACAGACTGCAGACTTCCCGGAGCGTCTATTCTTCACATCAGCTATGTGTTCTTTAACGCGGGTTTTTATGGATCTTTTAGTTTGTCCTATATAAGAGAGACCACATTCACAATCCAGCTTGTACACTCCTGCATCTTGCAGAGGAATATTACACTTGACTGATGGTAAAAACTGACTAATCTTCTTCGGCGGCTTGAAATATGTTTTAATGGAAGCACGCTTCAAGATGTAGCCAATCTTGTCAGTGACACCTCTGACATATGGCAGTACAGCAGGCACTCGCTTGACTGTGGCCGGCTTCACTCGTTCACTGTGACGTAGGCGCGGGACCCGAAGCTTATTGTCGTGCAAAACTTGCTTGACGTGTTGGAGCTCGGCGGCCAGGTGTTTACTGTCACAGATCCCTCGTGCTCTCTGAAACAAAGATTTACCCACGGTAGCTAACTGTGAAGGATGGTGGTGAGAATCACCGTTTAAATATCTATCTGTATGGGTCTTTTTTCTATACACAGTGTGGCTCAAGGTGTTATCAGGATTCCGAATTACTAACACGTCTAGAAAAGCTAAAGAATTGTTTGCCTCTAACTCCATTGTGAACTGAATTTTAGAATTTAAGGAGTTAAGATGGTCTAAAAATGCAGTTACTTTATCTAAAGGTAGAATTGTGAAAGTGTCGTCTACGTACCGCTTGTAGAATCTTGGCTTTATGGGAGAAGTAAGCAGGGCTTTCTCCTCAAAGTCCTCCATGAATATATCGGCAACAATGGGAGATACAGGTGAGCCCATCGCCACACCATCTACTTGCTTGTAGAACTCCTCCTTCCACAATAGGTAGCCAGATGTAAGGCAGTGTCTGAGTAATACTGCATATTCTACGGGCATGTTATTTTCCTCTAGCCTTCTAGTAACAATCGAGATGCAGTCTTCAACAGGTAGGCATGTGAACAGAGACTGCACATCAAAACTCACCATAGTTTCATTGTCTGCCAGATGTAGGTCTTTAATCTCGCTGACAAATTGGTAGGAATCCTTTGTGTGTGCTCTTGTATGTCCCTTGAGCGGTGAGAGTATATTCGCTAAGTGTTGAGCCAATCTGTAAGTTGGTGAATCGATTTGGCTCACTATAGGACGTAGTGGAGCATTGGGCTTGTGTATTTTTGGTAACCCATACAACTTCGGTGGTTTAGCACACGTAGGTATTATCGATTTTACGTCTAGATTTAATTTTTCGGAGTGTTTCTTTATGAGATCACTAGTTGTTTTAAGTGTATTATTTGTTGGGTCATTTTTAACCTTTTTATACGTACTTGCATCCGACAAAAGTTCTTGTATTTTAGAATTATAATCTGACGTATCCATAACTACCGTGGCATTTTCCTTATCTGCGCGGAGAATCGTGAGTTCTGGTTTATTGCGTAGGTTAGTCAACGCTTTGAATTCGTCTTTAGGTAGATTCGGTTTTGGCGCTGAACTTCGACGTAACATAGACGAAATGTCTTGACGTATCGCTTCCAAATCCTCCTTTTGCATATTGTTTTTAAATAAACAGTCCTAGACACTACAGATAATTTGTTCGTACGGTAATTTTTTCGGTGTTATAGCAAAATTAAGACCTTTCGATAATACTCTAATTGTTGCATCATCCAGAGTTTGTTTTGACAGATTATAGACCGCGTTTAATCTATGATCCGCGTTCGTAGTCGACGGTTGCGTTTCGTTCTCACGTCGACACAGATGTTTGACATTTAATTTGGTCGTTAATTTTTGATATTTTATTATATGTTTGTTTTTGCATTCATTATATTTATTAATTTCTCGTTTATTTAACGTTTCGATGCAAACATTATAATCAAATGTCGTTAAAACTGCCTTTAAATCACTGAATGATGTGTCTATGGATTTGTTTATGGTATGTAGATCGGAGCGTTTTTGTTGGATTACCGTTCGTAACAACTTTTTACTTGCCTCATTTAAGATCTTAGCGCTTCCTCGAATGTCCTTTTTAGTGGATATTTTGACACACGTAGGGATGATATTATTATCACGGCAGCGTTTTAAAAAGTTTAATGCTGTTATATATCTTGCGCGCTTAGTCACGAGATCTTCTAATCGGCGAATTTTATTTGCAATTACCAGTCCGTACTGGTTCACATAATGATTTCTTATATTTACGCGAACACTACACATTTAAATAAAACTAATTTTACGGATTTTATCGCGTATATTAACTTATTTTACTTTCCCGACGTTTCAAGCACTTTACAGCACCCATGGTCACGGGGGGGACTGAGGTGTATGACGTCCCAATGTCATAGTTAACCACGGCTACCTCCAGATTAAAAATTATTAATTTTTGTTCCGATCTACGCAGTATGAACTTACAGTATCATGAAGTCTTGCAGTTGTATGCTTGGGTTGGGATTTAATTTTATTAATTATGGGATCCCAAGCAGATGGTAGCACCCAGCCATCTTCTCTATTGAAATTAGGATGTTTTTTGATTTCAATAGCCTCGCGAATCATCCTTGGAAGGAATCGGTGTTCTTTAGCGAGGATTTGTGGTCTATCAAATCTAATGTAGTGACGGGGGCGATCCTGTACGTGTTCACAGACTGCAGACTTCCCGGAGCGTCTATTCTTCACATCAGCTATGTGTTCTTTAACGCGGGTTTTTATGGATCTTTTAGTTTGTCCTATATAAGAGAGACCACATTCACAATCCAGCTTGTACACTCCTGCATCTTGCAGAGGAATATTACACTTGACTGATGGTAAAAACTGACTAATCTTCTTCGGCGGCTTGAAATATGTTTTAATGGAAGCACGCTTCAAGATGTAGCCAATCTTGTCAGTGACACCTCTGACATATGGCAGTACAGCAGGCACTCGCTCGACTGTGGCCGGCTTCACTCGTTCACTGTGACGTAGGCGCGGGACCCGAAGCTTATTGTCGTGCAAAACTTGCTTGACGTGTTGGAGCTCGGCGGCCAGGTGTTTACTGTCACAGATCCCTCGTGCTCTCTGAAACAAAGATTTACCCACGGTAGCTAACTGTGAAGGATGGTGGTGAGAATCACCGTTTAAATATCTATCTGTATGGGTCTTTTTTCTATACACAGTGTGGCTCAAGGTGTTATCAGGATTCCGAATTACTAACACGTCTAGAAAAGCTAAAGAATTGTTTGCCTCTAACTCCATTGTGAACTGAATTTTAGAATTTAAGGAGTTAAGATGGTCTAAAAATGCAGTTACTTTATCTAAAGGTAGAATTGTGAAAGTGTCGTCTACGTACCGCTTGTAGAATCTTGGCTTTATGGGAGAAGTAAGCAGGGCTTTCTCCTCAAAGTCCTCCATGAATATATCGGCAACAATGGGAGATACAGGTGAGCCCATCGCCACACCATCTACTTGCTTGTAGAACTCCTCCTTCCACAATAGGTAGCCAGATGTAAGGCAGTGTCTGAGTAATACTGCATATTCTACGGGCATGTTATTTTCCTCTAGCCTTCTAGTAACAATCGAGATGCAGTCTTCAACAGGTAGGCATGTGAACAGAGACTGCACATCAAAACTCACCATAGTTTCATTGTCTGCCAGATGTAGGTCTTTAATCTCGCTGACAAATTGGTAGGAATCCTTTGTGTGTGCTCTTGTATGTCCCTTGAGCGGTGAGAGTATATTCGCTAAGTGTTGAGCCAATCTGTAAGTTGGTGAATCGATTTGGCTCACTATAGGACGTAGTGGAGCATTGGGCTTGTGTATTTTTGGTAACCCATACAACTTCGGTGGTTTAGCACACGTAGGTATTATCGATTTTACGTCTAGATTTAATTTTTCGGAGTGTTTCTTTATGAGATCACTAGTTGTTTTAAGTGTATTATTTGTTGGGTCATTTTTAACCTTTTTATACGTACTTGCATCCGACAAAAGTTCTTGTATTTTAGAATTATAATCTGACGTATCCATAACTACCGTGGCATTTCCCTTATCTGCGCGGAGAATCGTGAGTTCTGGTTTATTGCGTAGGTTAGTCAACGCTTTGAATTCGTCTTTAGGTAGATTCGGTTTTGGCGCTGAACTTCGACGTAACATAGACGAAATGTCTTGACGTATCGCTTCCAAATCCTCCTTTTGCATATTGTTTTTAAATAAACAGTCCTCGACACTACAGATAATTTGTTCGTACGGTAATTTTTTCGGTGTTATAGCAAAATTAAGACCTTTCGATAATACTCTAATTGTTGCATCATCCAGAGTTTGATTTGACAGATTATAGACCGCGTTTAATCTATGATCCGCGTTCGTAGTCGACGGTTGCGTTTCGTTCTCACGTCGACACAGATGTTTGACATTTAATTTGGTCGTTAATTTTTGATATTTTATTATATGTTTGTTTTTGCATTCATTATATTTATTAATTTCTCGTTTATTTAACGTTTCGATGCAAACATTATAATCAAATGTCGTTAAAACTGCCTTTAAATCACTGAATGATGTGTCTATGGATTTGTTTATGGTATGTAGATCGGAGCGTTTTTGTTGGATTACCGTTCGTAACAACTTTTTACTTGCCTCATTTAAGATCTTAGCGCTTCCTCGAATGTCCTTTTTAGTGGATATTTTGACACACGTAGGGATGATATTATTATCACGGCAGCGTTTTAAAAAGTTTAATGCTGTTATATATCTTGCGCGCTTAGTCACGAGATCTTCTAATCGGCGAATTTTATTTGCAATTACCAGTCCGTACTGGTTCACATAATGATTTCTTATATTTACGCGAACACTACACATTTAAATAAAACTAATTTTACGGATTTTATCGCGTATATTAACTTATTTTACTTTCCCGACGTTTCAAGCACTTTACAGCACCCATGGTCACGGGGGGGACTGAGGTGTATGACGTCCCAATGTCATAGTTAACCACGGCTACCTCCAGATTAAAAATTATTAATTTTTGTTCCGATCTACGCAGTATGAACTTACAGTATCATGAAGTCTTGCAGTTGTATGCTTGGGTTGGGATTTAATTTTATTAATTATGGGATCCCAAGCAGATGGTAGCACCCAGCCATCTTCTCTATTGAAATTAGGATGTTTTTTGATTTCAATAGCCTCGCGAATCATCCTTGGAAGGAATCGGTGTTCTTTAGCGAGGATTTGTGGTCTATCAAATCTAATGTAGTGACGGGGGCGATCCTGTACGTGTTCACAGACTGCAGACTTCCCGGAGCGTCTATTCTTCACATCAGCTATGTGTTCTTTAACGCGGGTTTTTATGGATCTTTTAGTTTGTCCTATATAAGAGAGACCACATTCACAATCCAGCTTGTACACTCCTGCATCTTGCAGAGGAATATTACACTTGACTGATGGTAAAAACTGACTAATCTTCTTCGGCGGCTTGAAATATGTTTTAATGGAAGCACGCTTCAAGATGTAGCCAATCTTGTCAGTGACACCTCTGACATATGGCAGTACAGCAGGCACTCGCTCGACTGTGGCCAGCTTCACTCGTTCACTGTGACGTAGGCGCGGGACCCGAAGCTTATTGTCGTGCAAAACTTGCTTGACGTGTTGGAGCTCGGCGGCCAGGTGTTTACTGTCACAGATCCCTCGTGCTCTCTGAAACAAAGATTTACCCACGGTAGCTAACTGTGAAGGATGGTGGTGAGAATCACCGTTTAAATATCTATCTGTATGGGTCTTTTTTCTATACACAGTGTGGCTCAAGGTGTTATCAGGATTCCGAATTACTAACACGTCTAGAAAAGCTAAAGAATTGTTTGCCTCTAACTCCATTGTGAACTGAATTTTAGAATTTAAGGAGTTAAGATGGTCTAAAAATGCAGTTACTTTATCTAAAGGTAGAATTGTGAAAGTGTCGTCTACGTACCGCTTGTAGAATCTTGGCTTTATGGGAGAAGTAAGCAGGGCTTTCTCCTCAAAGTCCTCCATGAATATATCGGCAACAATGGGAGATACAGGTGAGCCCATCGCCACACCATCTACTTGCTTGTAGAACTCCTCCTTCCACAATAGGTAGCCAGATGTAAGGCAGTGTCTGAGTAATACTGCATATTCTACGGGCATGTTATTTTCCTCTAGCCTTCTAGTAACAATCGAGATGCAGTCTTCAACAGGTAGGCATGTGAACAGAGACTGCACATCAAAACTCACCATAGTTTCATTGTCTGCCAGATGTAGGTCTTTAATCTCGCTGACAAATTGGTAGGAATCCTTTGTGTGTGCTCTTGTATGTCCCTTGAGCGGTGAGAGTATATTCGCTAAGTGTTGAGCCAATCTGTAAGTTGGTGAATCGATTTGGCTCACTATAGGACGTAGTGGAGCATTGGGCTTGTGTATTTTTGGTAACCCATACAACTTCGGTGGTTTAGCACACGTAGGTATTATCGATTTTACGTCTAGATTTAATTTTTCGGAGTGTTTCTTTATGAGATCACTAGTTGTTTTAAGTGTATTATTTGTTGGGTCATTTTTAACCTTTTTATACGTACTTGCATCCGACAAAAGTTCTTGTATTTTAGAATTATAACTTGACGTATCCATAACTACCGTGGCATTTCCCTTATCTGCGCGGAGAATCGTGAGTTCTGGTTTATTGCGTAGGTTAGTCAACGCTTTGAATTCGTCTTTAGGTAGATTCGGTTTTGGCGCTGAACTTCGACGTAACATAGACGAAATGTCTTGACGTATCGCTTCCAAATCCTCCTTTTGCATATTGTTTTTAAATAAACAGTCCTCGACACTACAGATAATTTGTTCGTACGGTAATTTTTTCGGTGTTATAGCAAAATTAAGACCTTTCGATAATACTCTAATTGTTGCATCATCCAGAGTTTGTTTTGACAGATTATAGACCGCGTTTAATCTATGATCCGCGTTCGTAGTCGACGGTTGCGTTTCGTTCTCACGTCGACACAGATGTTTGACATTTAATTTGGTCGTTAATTTTTGATATTTTATTATATGTTTGTTTTTGCATTCATTATATTTATTAATTTCTCGTTTATTTAACGTTTCGATGCAAACATTATAATCAAATGTCGTTAAAACTGCCTTTAAATCACTGAATGATGTGTCTATGGATTTGTTTATGGTATGTAGATCGGAGCGTTTTTGTTGGATTACCGTTCGTAACAACTTTTTACTTGCCTCATTTAAGATCTTAGCGCTTCCTCGAATGTCCTTTTTAGTGGATATTTTGACACACGTAGGGATGATATTATTATCACGGCAGCGTTTTAAAAAGTTTAATGCTGTTATATATCTTGCGCGCTTAGTCACGAGATCTTCTAATCGGCGAATTTTATTTGCAATTACCAGTCCGTACTGGTTCACATAATGATTTCTTATATTTACGCGAACACTACACATTTAAATAAAACTAATTTTACGGATTTTATCGCGTATATTTACTTATTTTACTTTCCCGACGTTTCAAGCACTTTACAGCACCCATGGTCACGGGGGGGACTGAGGTGTATGACGTCCCAATGTCATAGTTAACCACGGCTACCTCCAGATTAAAAATTATTAATTTTTGTTCCGATCTACGCAGTATGAACTTACAGTATCATGAAGTCTTGCAGTTGTATGCTTGGGTTGGGATTTAATTTTATTAATTATGGGATCCCAAGCAGATGGTAGCACCCAGCCATCTTCTCTATTGAAATTAGGATGTTTTTTGATTTCAATAGCCTCGCGAATCATCCTTGGAAGGAATCGGTGTTCTTTAGCGAGGATTTGTGGTCTATCAAATCTAATGTAGTGACGGGGGCGATCCTGTACGTGTTCACAGACTGCAGACTTCCCGGAGCGTCTATTCTTCACATCAGCTATGTGTTCTTTAACGCGGGTTTTTATGGATCTTTTAGTTTGTCCTATATAAGAGTGACCACATTCACAATCCAGCTTGTACACTCCTGCATCTTGCAGAGGAATATTACACTTGACTGATGGTAAAAACTGACTAATCTTCTTCGGCGGCTTGAAATATGTTTTAATGGAAGCACGCTTCAAGATGTAGCCAATCTTGTCAGTGACACCTCTGACATATGGCAGTACAGCAGGCACTCGCTTGACTGTGGCCGGCTTCACTCGTTCACTGTGACGTAGGCGCGGGACCCGAAGCTTATTGTCGTGCAAAACTTGCTTGACGTGTTGGAGCTCGGCGGCCAGGTGTTTACTGTCACAGATCCCTCGTGCTCTCTGAAACAAAGATTTACCCACGGTAGCTAACTGTGAAGGATGGTGGTGAGAATCACCGTTTAAATATCTATCTGTATGGGTCTTTTTTCTATACACAGTGTGGCTCAAGGTGTTATCAGGATTCCGAATTACTAACACGTCTAGAAAAGCTAAAGAATTGTTTGCCTCTAACTCCATTGTGAACTGAATTTTAGAATTTAAGGAGTTAAGATGGTCTAAAAATGCAGTTACTTTATCTAAAGGTAGAATTGTGAAAGTGTCGTCTACGTACCGCTTGTAGAATCTTGGCTTTATGGGAGAAGTAAGCAGGGCTTTCTCCTCAAAGTCCTCCATGAATATATCGGCAACAATGGGAGATACAGGTGAGCCCATCGCCACACCATCTACTTGCTTGTAGAACTCCTCCTTCCACAATAGGTAGCCAGATGTAAGGCAGTGTCTGAGTAATACTGCATATTCTACGGGCATGTTATTTTCCTCTAGCCTTCTAGTAACAATCGAGATGCAGTCTTCAACAGGTAGGCATGTGAACAGAGACTGCACATCAAAACTCACCATAGTTTCATTGTCTGCCAGATGTAGGTCTTTAATCTCGCTGACAAATTGGTAGGAATCCTTTGTGTGTGCTCTTGTATGTCCCTTGAGCGGTGAGAGTATATTCGCTAAGTGTTGAGCCAATCTGTAAGTTGGTGAATCGATTTGGCTCACTATAGGACGTAGTGGAGCATTGGGCTTGTGTATTTTTGGTAACGCATACAACTTCGGTGGTTTAGCACACGTAGGTATTATCGATTTTACGTCTAGATTTAATTTTTCGGAGTGTTTCTTTATGAGATCACTAGTTGTTTTAAGTGTATTATTTGTTGGGTCATTTTTAACCTTTTTATACGTACTTGCATCCGACAAAAGTTCTTGTATTTTAGAATTATAATCTGACGTATCCATAACTACCGTGGCATTTCCCTTATCTGCGCGGAGAATCGTGAGTTCTGGTTTATTGCGTAGGTTAGTCAACGCTTTGAATTCGTCTTTAGGTAGATTCGGTTTTGGCGCTGAACTTCGACGTAACATAGACGAAATGTCTTGACGTATCGCTTCCAAATCCTCCTTTTGCATATTGTTTTTAAATAAACAGTCCTCGACACTACAGATAATTTGTTCGTACGGTAATTTTTTCGGTGTTATAGCAAAATTAAGACCTTTCGATAATACTCTAATTGTTGCATCATCCAGAGTTTGTTTTGACAGATTATAGACCGCGTTTAATCTATGATCCGCGTTCGTAGTCGACGGTTGCGTTTCGTTCTCACGTCGACACAGATGTTTGACATTTAATTTGGTCGTTAATTTTTGATATTTTATTATATGTTTGTTTTTGCATTCATTATATTTATTAATTTCTCGTTTATTTAACGTTTCGATGCAAACATTATAATCAAATGTCGTTAAAACTGCCTTTAAATCACTGAATGATGTGTCTATGGATTTGTTTATGGTATGTAGATCGGAGCGTTTTTGTTGGATTACCGTTCGTAACAACTTTTTACTTGCCTCATTTAAGATCTTAGCGCTTCCTCGAATGTCCTTTTTAGTGGATATTTTGACACACGTAGGGATGATATTATTATCACGGCAGCGTTTTAAAAAGTTTAATGCTGTTATATATCTTGCGCGCTTAGTCACGAGATCTTCTAATCGGCGAATTTTATTTGCAATTACCAGTCCGTACTGGTTCACATAATGATTTCTTATATTTACGCGAACACTACACATTTAAATAAAACTAATTTTACGGATTTTATCGCGTATATTAACTTATTTTACTTTCCCGACGTTTCAAGCACTTTACAGCACCCATGGTCACGGGGGGGACTGAGGTGTATGACGTCCCAATGTCATAGTTAACCACGGCTACCTCCAGATTAAAAATTATTAATTTTTGTTCCGATCTACGCAGTATGAACTTACAGTATCATGAAGTCTTGCAGTTGTATGCTTGGGTTGGGATTTAATTTTATTAATTATGGGATCCCAAGCAGATGGTAGCACCCAGCCATCTTCTCTATTGAAATTAGGATGTTTTTTGATTTCAATAGCCTCGCGAATCATCCTTGGAAGGAATCGGTGTTCTTTAGCGAGGATTTGTGGTCTATCAAATCTAATGTAGTGACGGGGGCGATCCTGTACGTGTTCACAGACTGCAGACTTCCCGGAGCGTCTATTCTTCACATCAGCTATGTGTTCTTTAACGCGGGTTTTTATGGATCTTTTAGTTTGTCCTATATAAGAGAGACCACATTCACAATCCAGCTTGTACACTCCTGCATCTTGCAGAGGAATATTACACTTGACTGATGGTAAAAACTGACTAATCTTCTTCGGCGGCTTGAAATATGTTTTAATGGAAGCACGCTTCAAGATGTAGCCAATCTTGTCAGTGACACCTCTGACATATGGCAGTACAGCAGGCACTCGCTCGACTGTGGCCGGCTTCACTCGTTCACTGTGACGTAGGCGCGGGACCCGAAGCTTATTGTCGTGCAAAACTTGCTTGACGTGTTGGAGCTCGGCGGCCAGGTGTTTACTGTCACAGATCCCTCGTGCTCTCTGAAACAAAGATTTACCCACGGTAGCTAACTGTGAAGGATGGTGGTGAGAATCACCGTTTAAATATCTATCTGTATGGGTCTTTTTTCTATACACAGTGTGGCTCAAGGTGTTATCAGGATTCCGAATTACTAACACGTCTAGAAAAGCTAAAGAATTGTTTGCCTCTAACTCCATTGTGAACTGAATTTTAGAATTTAAGGAGTTAAGATGGTCTAAAAATGCAGTTACTTTATCTAAAGGTAGAATTGTGAAAGTGTCGTCTACGTACCGCTTGTAGAATCTTGGCTTTATGGGAGAAGTAAGCAGGGCTTTCTCCTCAAAGTCCTCCATGAATATATCGGCAACAATGGGAGATACAGGTGAGCCCATCGCCACACCATCTACTTGCTTGTAGAACTCCTCCTTCCACAATAGGTAGCCAGATGTAAGGCAGTGTCTGAGTAATACTGCATATTCTACGGGCATGTTATTTTCCTCTAGCCTTCTAGTAACAATCGAGATGCAGTCTTCAACAGGTAGGCATGTGAACAGAGACTGCACATCAAAACTCACCATAGTCAAGCAAGTTTTGCACGACAATAAGCTTCGGGTCCCGCGCCTACGTCACAGTGAACGAGTGAAGCCGGCCACAGTCGAGCGAGTGCCTGCTGTACTGCCATATGTCAGAGGTGTCACTGACAAGATTGGCTACATCTTGAAGCGTGCTTCCATTAAAACATATTTCAAGCCGCCGAAGAAGATTAGTCAGTTTTTACCATCAGTCAAGTGTAATATTCCTCTGCAAGATGCAGGAGTGTACAAGCTGGATTGTGAATGTGGTCTCTCTTATATAGGACAAACTAAAAGATCCATAAAAACCCGCGTTAAAGAACACATAGCTGATGTGAAGAATAGACGCTCCGGGAAGTCTGCAGTCTGTGAACACGTACAGGATCGCCCCCGTCACTACATTAGATTTGATAGACCACAAATCCTCGCTAAAGAACACCGATTCCTTCCAAGGATGATTCGCGAGGCTATTGAAATCAAAAAACATCCTAATTTCAATAGAGAAGATGGCTGGGTGCTACCATCTGCTTGGGATCCCATAATTAATAAAATTAAATCCCAACCCAAGCATACAACTGCAAGACTTCATGATACTGTAAGTTCATACTGCGTAGATCGGAACAAAAATTAATAATTTTTAATCTGGAGGTAGCCGTGGTTAACTATGACATTGGGACGTCATACACCTCAGTCCCCCCCGTGACCATGGGTGCTGTAAAGTGCTTGAAACGTCGGGAAAGTAAAATAAGTTAATATACGCGATAAAATCCGTAAAATTAGTTTTATTTAAATGTGTAGTGTTCGCGTAAATATAAGAAATCATTATGTGAACCAGTACGGACTGGTAATTGCAAATAAAATTCGCCGATTAGAAGATCTCGTGACTAAGCGCGCAAGATATATAACAGCATTAAACTTTTTAAAACGCTGCCGTGATAATAATATCATCCCTACGTGTGTCAAAATATCCACTAAAAAGGACATTCGAGGAAGCGCTAAGATCTTAAATGAGGCAAGTAAAAAGTTGTTACGAACGGTAATCCAACAAAAACGCTCCGATCTACATACCATAAACAAATCCATAGACAAATCATTCAGTGATTTAAAGGCAGTTTTAACGACATTTGATTATAATGTTTGCATCGAAACGTTAAATAAACGAGAAATTAATAAATATAATGAATGCAAAAACAAACATATAATAAAATATCAAAAATTAACGACCAAATTAAATGTCAAACATCTGTGTCGACGTGAGAACGAAACACAACCGTCGACTACGAACGCGGATCATAGATTAAACGCGGTCTATAATCTGTCAAAACAAACTCTGGATGATGCAACAATTAGAGTATTATCGAAAGGTCTTAATTTTGCTATAACACCGAAAAAATTACCGTACGAACAAATTATCTGTAGTGTCGAGGACTGTTTATTTAAAAACAATATGCAAAAGGAGGATTTGGAAGCGATACGTCAAGACATTTCGTCTATGTTACGTCGAAGTTCAGCGCCAAAACCGAATCTACCTAAAGACGAATTCAAAGCGTTGACTAACCTACGCAATAAACCAGAACTCACGATTCTCCGCGCAGATAAGGGAAATGCCACGGTAGTTATGGATACGTCAAGTTATAATTCTAAAATACAAGAACTTTTGTCGGATGCAAGTACGTATAAAAAGGTTAAAAATGACCCAACAAATAATACACTTAAAACAACTAGTGATCTCATAAAGAAACACTCCGAAAAATTAAATCTAGACGTAAAATCGATAATACCTACGTGTGCTAAACCACCGAAGTTGTATGGGTTACCAAAAATACACAAGCCCAATGCTCCACTACGTCCTATAGTGAGCCAAATCGATTCACCAACTTACAGATTGGCTCAACACTTAGCGAATATACTCTCACCGCTCAAGGGACATACAAGAGCACACACAAAGGATTCCTACCAATTTGTCAGCGAGATTAAAGACCTACATCTGGCAGACAATGAAACTATGGTGAGTTTTGATGTGCAGTCTCTGTTCACATGCCTACCTGTTGAAGACTGCATCTCGATTGTTACTAGAAGGCTAGAGGAAAATAACATGCCCGTAGAATATGCAGTATTACTCAGACCCTGCCTTACATCTGGCTACCTATTGTGGAAGGAGGAGTTCTACAAGCAAGTAGATGGTGTGGCGATGGGCTCACCTGTATCTCCCATTGTTGCCGATATATTCATGGAGGACTTTGAGGAGAAAGCCCTGCTTACTTCTCCCATAAAGCCAAGATTCTACAAGCGGTACGTAGACGACACTTTCACAATTCTACCTTTAGATAAAGTAACTGCATTTTTAGACCATCTTAACTCCTTAAATTCTAAAATTCAGTTCACAATGGAGTTAGAGGCAAACAATTCTTTAGCTTTTCTAGACGTGTTAGTAATTCGGAATCCTGATAACACCTTGAGCCACACTGTGTATAGAAAAAAGACCCATACAGATAGATATTTAAACGGTGATTCTCACCACCATCCTTCACAGTTAGCTACCGTGGGTAAATCTTTGTTTCAGAGAGCACGAGGGATCTGTGACAGTAAACACCTGGCCGCCGAGCTCCAACACGTCAAGCAAGTTTTGCACGACAATAAGCTTCGGGTCCCGCGCCTACGTCACAGTGAACGAGTGAAGCCGGCCACAGTCGAGCGAGTGCCTGCTGTACTGCCATATGTCAGAGGTGTCACTGACAAGATTGGCTACATCTTGAAGCGTGCTTCCATTAAAACATATTTCAAGCCGCCGAAGAAGATTAGTCAGTTTTTACCATCAGTCAAGTGTAATATTCCTCTGCAAGATGCAGGAGTGTACAAGCTGGATTGTGAATGTGGTCTCTCTTATATAGGACAAACTAAAAGATCCATAAAAACCCGCGTTAAAGAACACATAGCTGATGTGAAGAATAGACGCTCCGGGAAGTCTGCAGTCTGTGAACACGTACAGGATCGCCCCCGTCACTACATTAGATTTGATAGACCACAAATCCTCGCTAAAGAACACCGATTCCTTCCAAGGATGATTCGCGAGGCTATTGAAATCAAAAAACATCCTAATTTCAATAGAGAAGATGGCTGGGTGCTACCATCTGCTTGGGATCCCATAATTAATAAAATTAAATCCCAACCCAAGCATACAACTGCAAGACTTCATGATACTGTAAGTTCATACTGCGTAGATCGGAACAAAAATTAATAATTTTTAATCTGGAGGTAGCCGTGGTTAACTATGACATTGGGACGTCATACACCTCAGTCCCCCCCGTGACCATGGGTGCTGTAAAGTGCTTGAAACGTCGGGAAAGTAAAATAAGTTAATATACGCGATAAAATCCGTAAAATTAGTTTTATTTAAATGTGTAGTGTTCGCGTAAATATAAGAAATCATTATGTGAACCAGTACGGACTGGTAATTGCAAATAAAATTCGCCGATTAGAAGATCTCGTGACTAAGCGCGCAAGATATATAACAGCATTAAACTTTTTAAAACGCTGCCGTGATAATAATATCATCCCTACGTGTGTCAAAATATCCACTAAAAAGGACATTCGAGGAAGCGCTAAGATCTTAAATGAGGCAAGTAAAAAGTTGTTACGAACGGTAATCCAACAAAAACGCTCCGATCTACATACCATAAACAAATCCATAGACACATCATTCAGTGATTTAAAGGCAGTTTTAACGACATTTGATTATAATGTTTGCATCGAAACGTTAAATAAACGAGAAATTAATAAATATAATGAATGCAAAAACAAACATATAATAAAATATCAAAAATTAACGACCAAATTAAATGTCAAACATCTGTGTCGACGTGAGAACGAAACGCAACCGTCGACTACGAACGCGGATCATAGATTAAACGCGGTCTATAATCTGTCAAAACAAACTCTGGATGATGCAACAATTAGAGTATTATCGAAAGGTCTTAATTTTGCTATAACACCGAAAAAATTACCGTACGAACAAATTATCTGTAGTGTCGAGGACTGTTTATTTAAAAACAATATGCAAAAGGAGGATTTGGAAGCGATACGTCAAGACATTTCGTCTATGTTACGTCGAAGTTCAGCGCCAAAACCGAATCTACCTAAAGACGAATTCAAAGCGTTGACTAACCTACGCAATAAACCAGAACTCACGATTCTCCGCGCAGATAAGGGAAATGCCACGGTAGTTATGGATACGTCAGATTATAATTCTAAAATACAAGAACTTTTGTCGGATGCAAGTACGTATAAAAAGGTTAAAAATGACCCAACAAATAATACACTTAAAACAACTAGTGATCTCATAAAGAAACACTCCGAAAAATTAAATCTAGACGTAAAATCGATAATACCTACGTGTGCTAAACCACCGAAGTTGTATGGGTTACCAAAAATACACAAGCCCAATGCTCCACTACGTCCTATAGTGAGCCAAATCGATTCACCAACTTACAGATTGGCTCAACACTTAGCGAATATACTCTCACCGCTCAAGGGACATACAAGAGCACACACAAAGGATTCCTACCAATTTGTCAGCGAGATTAAAGACCTACATCTGGCAGACAATGAAACTATGGTGAGTTTTGATGTGCAGTCTCTGTTCACATGCCTACCTGTTGAAGACTGCATCTCGATTGTTACTAGAAGGCTAGAGGAAAATAACATGCCCGTAGAATATGCAGTATTACTCAGACCCTGCCTTACATCTGGCTACCTATTGTGGAAGGAGGAGTTCTACAAGCAAGTAGATGGTGTGGCGATGGGCTCACCTGTATCTCCCATTGTTGCCGATATATTCATGGAGGACTTTGAGGAGAAAGCCCTGCTTACTTCTCCCATAAAGCCAAGATTCTACAAGCGGTACGTAGACGACACTTTCACAATTCTACCTTTAGATAAAGTAACTGCATTTTTAGACCATCTTAACTCCTTAAATTCTAAAATTCAGTTCACAATGGAGTTAGAGGCAAACAATTCTTTAGCTTTTCTAGACGTGTTAGTAATTCGGAATCCTGATAACACCTTGAGCCACACTGTGTATAGAAAAAAGACCCATACAGATAGATATTTAAACGGTGATTCTCACCACCATCCTTCACAGTTAGCTACCGTGGGTAAATCTTTGTTTCAGAGAGCACGAGGGATCTGTGACAGTAAACACCTGGCCGCCGAGCTCCAACACGTCAAGCAAGTTTTGCACGACAATAAGCTTCGGGTCCCGCGCCTACGTCACAGTGAACGAGTGAAGCCGGCCACAGTCGAGCGAGTGCCTGCTGTACTGCCATATGTCAGAGGTGTCACTGACAAGATTGGCTACATCTTGAAGCGTGCTTCCATTAAAACATATTTCAAGCCGCCGAAGAAGATTAGTCAGTTTTTACCATCAGTCAAGTGTAATATTCCTCTGCAAGATGCAGGAGTGTACAAGCTGGATTGTGAATGTGGTCTCTCTTATATAGGACAAACTAAAAGATCCATAAAAACCCGCGTTAAAGAACACATAGCTGATGTGAAGAATAGACGCTCCGGGAAGTCTGCAGTCTGTGAACACGTACAGGATCGCCCCCGTCACTACATTAGATTTGATAGACCACAAATCCTCGCTAAAGAACACCGATTCCTTCCAAGGATGATTCGCGAGGCTATTGAAATCAAAAAACATCCTAATTTCAATAGAGAAGATGGCTGGGTGCTACCATCTGCTTGGGATCCCATAATTAATAAAATTAAATCCCAACCCAAGCATACAACTGCAAGACTTCATGATACTGTAAGTTCATACTGCGTAGATCGGAACAAAAATTAATAATTTTTAATCTGGAGGTAGCCGTGGTTAACTATGACATTGGGACGTCATACACCTCAGTCCCCCCCGTGACCATGGGTGCTGTAAAGTGCTTGAAACGTCGGGAAAGTAAAATAAGTTAATATACGCGATAAAATCCGTAAAATTAGTTTTATTTAAATGTGTAGTGTTCGCGTAAATATAAGAAATCATTATGTGAACCAGTACGGACTGGTAATTGCAAATAAAATTCGCCGATTAGAAGATCTCGTGACTAAGCGCGCAAGATATATAACAGCATTAAACTTTTTAAAACGCTGCCGTGATAATAATATCATCCCTACGTGTGTCAAAATATCCACTAAAAAGGACATTCGAGGAAGTGCTAAGATCTTAAATGAGGCAAGTAAAAAGTTGTTACGAACGGTAATCAAACAAAAACGCTCCGATCTACATACCATAAACAAATCCATAGACACATCATTCAGTGATTTAAAGGCAGTTTTAACGACATTTGACTATAATGTTTGCATCGAAACGTTAAATAAACGAGAAATTAATAAATATAATGAATGCAAAAACAAACATATAATAAAATATCAAAAATTAACGACCAAATTAAATGTCAAACATCTGTGTCGACGTGAGAACGAAACGCAACCGTCGACTACGAACGCGGATCATAGATTAAACGCGGTCTATAATCTGTCAAAACAAACTCTGGATGATGCAACAATTAGAGTATTATCGAAAGGTCTTAATTTTGCTATAACACCGAAAAAATTACCGTACGAACAAATTATCTGTAGTGTCGAGGACTGTTTATTTAAAAACAATATGCAAAAGGAGGATTTGGAAGCGATACGTCAAGACATTTCGTCTATGTTACGTCGAAGTTCAGCGCCAAAACCGAATCTACCTAAAGACGAATTCAAAGCGTTGACTAACCTACGCAATAAACCAGAACTCACGATTCTCCGCGCAGATAAGGGAAATGCCACGGTAGTTATGGATACGTCAGATTATAATTCTAAAATACAAGAACTTTTGTCGGATGCAAGTACGTATAAAAAGGTTAAAAATGACCCAACAAATAATACACTTAAAACAACTAGTGATCTCATAAAGAAACACTCCGAAAAATTAAATCTAGACGTAAAATCGATAATACCTACGTGTGCTAAACCACCGAAGTTGTATGGGTTACCAAAAATACACAAGCCCAATGCTCCACTACGTCCTATAGTGAGCCAAATCGATTCACCAACTTACAGATTGGCTCAACACTTAGCGAATATACTCTCACCGCTCAAGGGACATACAAGAGCACACACAAAGGATTCCTACCAATTTGTCAGCGAGATTAAAGACCTACATCTGGCAGACAATGAAACTATGGTGAGTTTTGATGTGCAGTCTCTGTTCACATGCCTACCTGTTGAAGACTGCATCTCGATTGTTACTAGAAGGCTAGAGGAAAATAACATGCCCGTAGAATATGCAGTATTACTCAGACACTGCCTTACATCTGGCTACCTATTGTGGAAGGAGGAGTTCTACAAGCAAGTAGATGGTGTGGCGATGGGCTCACCTGTATCTCCCATTGTTGCCGATATATTCATGGAGGACTTTGAGGAGAAAGCCCTGCTTACTTCTCCCATAAAGCCAAGATTCTACAAGCGGTACGTAGACGACACTTTCACAATTCTACCTTTAGATAAATTAACTGCATTTTTAGACCATCTTAACTCCTTAAATTCTAAAATTCAGTTCACAATGGAGTTAGAGGCAAACAATTCTTTAGCTTTTCTAGACGTGTTAGTAATTCGGAATCCTGATAACACCTTGAGCCACACTGTGTATAGAAAAAAGACCCATACAGATAGATATTTAAACGGTGATTCTCACCACCATCCTTCACAGTTAGCTACCGTCGGTAAATCTTTGTTTCAGAGAGCACGAGGGATCTGTGACAGTAAACACCTGGCCGCCGAGCTCCAACACGTCAAGCAAGTTTTGCACGACAATAAGCTTCGGGTCCCGCGCCTACGTCACAGTGAACGAGTGAAGCCGGCCACAGTCGAGCGAGTGCCTGCTGTACTGCCATATGTCAGAGGTGTCACTGACAAGATTGGCTACATCTTGAAGCGTGCTTCCATTAAAACATATTTCAAGCCGCCGAAGAAGATTAGTCAGTTTTTACCATCAGTCAAGTGTAATATTCCTCTGCAAGATGCAGGAGTGTACAAGCTGGATTGTGAATGTGGTCTCTCTTATATAGGACAAACTAAAATATCCATAAAAACCCGCGTTAAAGAACACATAGCTGATGTGAAGAATAGACGCTCCGGGAAGTCTGCAGTCTGTGAACACGTACAGGATCGCCCCCGTCACTACATTAGATTTGATAGACCACAAATCCTCGCTAAAGAACACCGATTCCTTCCAAGGATGATTCGCGAGGCTATTGAAATCAAAAAACATCCTAATTTCAATAGAGAAGATGGCTGGGTGCTACCATCTGCTTGGGATCCCATAATTAATAAAATTAAATCCCAACCCAAGCATACAACTGCAAGACTTCATGATACTGTAAGTTCATACTGCGTAGATCGGAACAAAAATTAATAATTTTTAATCTGGAGGTAGCCGTGGTTAACTATGACATTGGGACGTCATACACCTCAGTCCTCCCCGTGACCATGGGTGCTGTAAAGTGCTTGAAACGTCGGGAAAGTAAAATAAGTTAATATACGCGATAAAATCCGTAAAATTAGTTTTATTTAAATGTGTAGTGTTCGCGTAAATATAAGAAATCATTATAAGACAAAATGTATTAAATTTACAATACCTAATGTAAAACATTCGAAAACCAATGTGCTCTTAAATGGGGAGGAGTTGAGTCTTGTGGATACCACTGTTTTTCTCGGTATTACTATTGACGCGAAACTTCAATGGGGCCCCCATATATCTAAATTAGCAAGCAGACTTAGTTTTGCAACATATGCTGTAAGAAAGATTAGAAGTCTCACAGATGTTGAGACAGCTAGGTTAGTGTATTTTAGTTACTTTCATAGCGTAATGTCTTATGGAATTTTGCTATGGGGTAATGCGACTGATATTGAAGCTTTATTTGTTTTGCAAAAGAGAGCCGTACGGGCGATTTATAATCTAAATTGTAAAGAGTCCCTTAGAGAAAAATTTAAAGAAATAAACATATTAACTTTGGCATCGCAATATATTTATGAAAATGTAATGTATGTACATAAAAACATAAAAAGCTTTAATAAGAATAAGGATGTTCATACCTTAAACACTAGGAACAAACATAAGCTTGTAATGCCACTTACAAGACTCCACAGAATTAGTAATTCATTTATGGGGCAATGTATACGCTTTTACAACAGAATCCCAGAACATGTTCAAAGTTTGTCAATAAACAAGTTTAAAAGTTTTATTAAAGAAAAACTGTACAAAAAGGGTTATTATAATATCAAGGAATACATGAATGAAAATAACCCCTGGGAATAAGGTGATCGCCACCTTGCTGGTTCTATGAAAATTCATTTAAAATTGTATAAACAAAATTCATCTGAACAGACAGATCTCTAAATGCATGCGGCGGGACTTACGCAACTTCAATACAGCTCGTATTGAAGAAGCGATCGAGCGGAACCAAGGCTCCAAAGTCTTTGCCAGAGATCTGTCTGCCAGAAAGAGCCAACTGTCAAAGCTGAAGACCGAATGTGGCAGCATCGTTTCCGGGGCACCTGAGATTTTGAGTGAGATTGAGAGGTTCTATGGGCAGCTGTACACATCATCGTTGGAGCCACACGCAAGTGTGAGTAACGATCCAAGAGCGAGTCTCATCCGACACTATTCCGAAGATATCCCGGATGTCAGTCTGAGCGAGATTAGGATGGCTCTCCAGCACCTTAAAAACGGTAAGGCCCCAGGCGAGGATGGAATTACAGCGGAGCTTCTGAAAGCGGGTGGAAGACCGGTACTTGAAGTCCTTCAGAAGCTCTTTAATTCTGTCCTCCATGGTGGCATTACACCGGAGGCGTGGAGCAGAAGTGCGGTGGTCTTGTTCTTCAAGAAAGGTGACAACGCTCTCTTGAAGAACTACAGACCGATTTCCCTTCTGAGCCGCGTCTACGTGCTGTTTTCGAGAGTCATTACGAATCGTCTCGCGCGCAGACTTGACGACTTCCAGCCTCCCGAACAAGCCGGTTTCCGAAAGGGCTTTAGCACCATAGACCACATACATACCCTTCGGCAAGTTGTACAGAAGTCCGAAGAGTACAATTTGCCACTATGTCTGGCGTATGTGGACTATGAGAAAGCCTTTGATTCCGTCGGAATTTGGGCGGTGCTGCAGTCCCTTCAGCGGTGCCAAGTTGATTGTCGGTATATCGAAGTGTTGAAGTGCTTGTACAGTAGGGCTACGATGGCTATCCGAGTACAGAACCAGAATACGAAACCTATCCAATTGCAGAGAGGTGTAAGACAGGGTGACGTCATATCCCCGAAACTCTTCACCGCTGCATTGGAAGACGTTTTCAAGCTTCTGGACTGGAAAGGATACGGTATCAACATCAATGGCGAGTACATCACTCACCTTCGATTTGCCGACGATATAGTCCTTATGGCAGAATCGCTGGAGGACCTAAGCACTATGCTCAATGACCTCAATAGTGTTTCCCAACGGATAGGTCTTAAGATGAACATGGACAAAACAAAGATCATGTTTAATGTCCATGTCACACCTATGCCGGTAGTTGTTGGGAGCACTAAGTTCGAAGTTGTTGACGAGTATGTTTACCTGGGACAAATAGTCCGACTAGGTAAGTCCAACTTCGACCGAGAGGTCAATCGACGGATTCAACTCGGCTGGGCAGCGTTCGGGAAGCTACGACACATCTTCTCGTCAGACATACCTCAAAACCTTAAAACGAAATTGTACAACCAGTGCGTGTTGCCAGTGATGACTTACGGAACTGAGACGTGGTCCTTCACTGCTGGCCGTATGAGGAAGCTCAAGGTCGCTCAGCGAGCTATGGAGAGGGCTATGCTCGGAGTTTCTCTGCGTGATAAACTTAGGAATGAGGATATCCGCAGTAGAACCAGAGTGACCGACATAGCCCAACGGATTAGTAAGCTGAAGTGGCAGTGGGCCGGCCATATAGCTCGAAGAACCGACAACCGATGGGGAAGAAAGGTTCTCGAGTGGCAGCCTCGTACCGGTAGGCGAAGTGTAGGGCGTCCCCCTACGAGATGGAGTGACGACCTGGTAAGACATGCAGGAAGTCGATGGATGCAGGTGGCTCAGGACCGTGCTTTATGGCATTCTTTGGGGGAGGCCTATGTTCAGCAGTGGACTTGTGAAGGGCTGTAATGATGATGATGATGAATGATGAAACAAAATTATTGTTAAGTGGAATTATGTTTAAAAAAAAAAGTCCCGCTGGGTTTCTTGCTGGTTCTTCCCAGGACAGAGGTATTTTCCGAACCAGTGGTAAATAAAATAATGACTTTCAATAAGTATTATGTAATAATCCATATTGAATAAAAATCATTCTATTCTATTCTATTCTATTCTACTGGATACGAGGCATTCTATTCTAGCCCTCAGGGGTGACAACACATCTGCAGTTTGATTCATAAATGAAAATAGATGTAGATGTCTATGAGCTACAGCATCCACTTAACATGAGGTGTACTGTGTACTTAATTGTCACACTTATTCTGTAAAAAAACATATTGTTTTGTTATGAACCGATTTTATGAATTTTTGTTCTTTTAAATAGGTTACAACCTAAAAATTGCATTTCTAAGTATGTAAAATTAGGGCATGGAAATTTTATTGTTCACTCCGAAACGAAAAAATTAACTTTAAAACATATAAGTCGACTTTAATATCAACATAGGAGGTATGAAATAATTTCCACAAAATTAGTTCTGAATTCGGGGCTTGAATTCTTCCTTACACTTTGTCTTATCAGCTTATCACTGTAAACATCGAATACTTCAGAAGCTATTACGTGGATTTTGTATTGTTTTAATTTTCAAAGTCGGTTTTAAATTCTTTCAAGTTTATTATTACCGGTTTAGTCTTGGCAAGTTTCATCAGACTAATGTTACAGGTCCGGTTTCAAAATATCTTGCCAAGTTAGTACAAGGGTAATTCTAAGATGCTTTTTGTGGATGATCGTGATTCTATAAAGAAGAAACTGTAATTTATCGATGCAAAGTAACAAGGAAAATGTTTGCAAGAAAAACAGTTGCAACGATACTGCCGGCGCTGAACCAGCATAAGGCCTTTGATGTACCTAGCCGTGGGAAATTAAAAAATTGATGAAAAACACAAATAATATTGATAAGAACATAATAAACTAAATAATAATTTTTTTATGATGAGAATAGAATACAATAACAAGAATATAATGATTTTGTTCAATATACATTACAAGAAAATTTTATCATCATCATCACCGTCAGACTCTACAAGTTCACTGTTAGAAGTAGGCCTCTCCCGTTGTAGAGAGAATTTGTCTTAGTCGTCACGGTTGGCAGGCGGATTAACGCCATCAATGATATATCAAATGTATAATAAATGCATATAATAAATGCCGCCATCGCAACTGGGTATTTTACTTCTGGTGTAAATAAGACGTACCGTGCCCGTGGGTGGTAAGAGGTGACAGAAGAAATCAGCCCAGAAGATGAGCAGCAGCGTCTTCCTAATAACACCTATAACATAAAAAACTACGGTAGCCAACCTGCTTGCCAAGCGTTGCAACTATGCAAATATCCCCACTATAAGGCAATCTATTGGGGTGGCTTTTATTTGCCTGTAACGATAACGGTAATGGTAAATAAGATGCTTGATTCTTTATGTATCGGTAGAAATGGACAAAATGGGGTAATCAATTTATCACGCCGCTACCACATGCCTATTGCAGCAAAATTAATTTACAATAGAAATAATATGTCTCTCCACAAATCCACTGTTGAACATATATATATAGGTATATGTTGATGAACATATACCTCCCCCAAGGAATACCACAAAGCACGGGCTCGAGCCACATGCTTCCATTGACTTCATATTTCTTACCAGGTAGTCACTCCATCTAGGGGCTACACTTCGCCTGCCGGTAAGAGATTGCCACTCGAGAACCTTTCTTCCCCATCGGTTGTCGGTTCTTCGAGCTAGATGGCCAGCCCATTGCCACTTCAGATTACTAATCCTTTGGGATATGTTAGTTACTCTGGTTCTACTGCGGATATCCTCGTTTTTAAATCAATCACGCAGAGAAACGCTGAGCATAGCCCTCCCCACGGCTCGCTGAGCGACTTTGAGCTTCCCCATTTGGCCAGCAGTGAAGGACCACGTCTCAGATCCATAGGTCATCACTGGCAACACGCACTGGTTGTACAATCTAATTTTAAGGTTTTATGATATGCCTGACGGGAAGATGTGTTGTAATCTCCCGTTAGCGATAACTTTGTATACTATTAAACCCTTTTAAGCAACTCCTTAATAAAAAGTTAAGCTTTTTAGATAGTATGTCTTGCATATTTTCTAGGTATTTGTATCAAAATGTAGATGTAAATAGCTACACGAAGGAATTACTGACTCTTTTGATTCCAGTGCTTGTTTCTATTATTTAAAGAATGTACATCACTATTTTATTTAACTGTATACAGAAGTCAATGAGTCACAAAAACTACTTACTTTTATTTGTTGTATGCTCGTTTGTCACTCCTATTCTTTAAAAAAATAGGCTGTAACTTTATTGTACTTTAAAAGTGCACTTCTGAACATAGGTTTCCCCCTGAGATTGATCTCGAAGGAAGGATATTTTTATATGGAATTATATTTTACCCTAGATTCCACCTAGGCAAGCAGGTTCGTAACCGCAATTTATTTATTATTTAGTTGTAAAAAGACGTCGCTGCCCATCTTCTGGCTTCTTTTATTGTTTTATTGATCTTTTTAAACCGTACAATAGGATTTTCGCCTATATAAGCGGGTAATTTCCACAAATAAATTGCACGAGTAGAAACATCAAAACCAGAAACAATTATTTGTATACTATACAATATCTCTGCACCGAAACTCAATATTAAGCTACTGCGCCACGGAGCCGCCTATTTTTTTTCCATCTGTCACCTCTTGCAACACACTGGACGATATGGGGTAATGGATACATTGTCAACACTACGCTTTTGACTTCTTCCATCATGATCTCATTTTCCTTTCTTATTTCCTAAAATCTCTTGAAATTCTGTCTAAAATCCTGCACATGTGATATTTAGGTCGTATGGATTTAGAAAAAATGTATTTAGATGAGTCTAAATTAAAATGGGACCAAGTGGTGGCAGCCCTCACTGTGGACAAGAAAGTTGCTACGTTTAATGATAATGCTCTCAAGCTTTATGACATACATGCTCCAGTCAAGAGCGTGAACGTCAAGCGACCACCTGCTCCATCGATGACGAGAGGTGTTCACATAGGCACGAGGTGTAGGGACCGGGCTTTCCAATACTTTAGAAAAGAGCGGAGTGATGAGAAATGGAACTTCTATAAAGCTTTTAAGAATCGGTGTAAACAGATGATACGCAACGCTAAACGCCGATAGTTTACTAGTTACTTAGTTGACTACTTAATGATGATTTTTTTGATAACTAATAGATAAAATTATAAAAAAAAGTCACAAGTTCAACCATTGGATGAATAATTTGCTTTACATAATTATATTAACATAAATATAAAAGTAATTACATTATATTTGATACCATTTATTGATTAATATTAAAATTTAAGTGAATAAAAAACAATAAAATGTGTCACTATTTATTTATTTTAAATGTTTTTAGGTATAATTAGATTTCTAACATACTTAACTCTAATGTTTTGTATACGTTCCATTTTTTTGTTATTTTTATTTAGTTTTAATTATTTCCAAAAATATTGTATTTCGTATGCCCACAGGGTAGGACATAGTTAAACTTGATTATATAATCATGTATCTAACATCTATGTAATACCTATGATCCACGAAATAAATTATTATGATTATGACAACCTAATTTCCTCTTCCTCAGCCGATATTCGGCAGTTCCATGGAACTCTCGCAATCGGTTAACAGCCTAGTTTTGAGTTTTAGAGGCCATTGGTTTGGATGATACTAACAGTGATTTTGTTTCTTATACTCTAATTTTGAAGTTTTTGTGTATTAATAATTTATTCATATACAAAAGTAGGTATGTGTTCAATCGTGATGGATATGCCACAAACAGATAAAAAATGCTTTTATGAAATGTCATATATGCAATTTTCTATCTAAACCTTACTTATAAATAAAAATCTACAAGAATCGTTGACACCTAGCTCAATGTCAACCTTTTGTTTTGGAGATGTATTCTTAGCAACTGCAATTAAATGAGGGACTTCTAAGCCCAGAGTTTACCAGTGATGTTTTTATTATATATCTTCATATTGTTTGATATAATATTGCAAGAGAATATAAAATAGGCTGAGAGTAAACTTCTATTAATGGTTATTAATGATGAATAACAGCTCCGTGGCGCAGTGGCTTAGCAATGAGTTGCTGCGCCAAGGGCCGCGGGATCGAATTCCGCACAAAATAAGTATTTGTATGGCCTTCAAATAATTCCTTCGGGTCTGGATCTTTGTCTGAATGTGTGTAAATTACCCAAATAATACAGGATAAAATCTTAGTGTTTGCTGACTCCATATGGGTCCCTACGGGTGACAATAATGAAATATTGCACAACTTTTATGACATATTTATTATAGAGGAGCGTGTAATACAGTTGATGGGCAAATAACTACTGGCTGAAATTCTTAGTACTAAGTAGAGATACAATATTACCTCGTATACATATATGTGGTAGATAGGTACAACATTAATAAGTATACATGTGTGTGCGCGCAGCACACCTACAGTGTGGATATAACGTTTAATTAAAAAAAGAAAAGAAGAAGAAATAAGTAAAATTGCTACTGATCTTGAGCTTATACTTAAGGCGCAGGTTGAGCAAAATGTCGCGCTAGTCGTTATTTGTGGGTTTTTAGAAGCTATCTACTTTTTATTTAAAAGATATATCAACAAATAAAAAACACATTATATTTCTACATAATCTTGATTCCATAAAAGCTATATCCAATTTTTTTTAAAACGAATAAATATTAATATAATCTCCTTACAACGAAACCACATAAATGTGAAATTATTATTGATAACATGGATCTCCTCGTAAAGTAAGTATTATTTTATTTTGCGATTTACACCAATGGATAGGCAATTTATTAATAAACATTTCTATAGTAAATTTTTTTTCAAAAGACCAAAATTTGATTTTATTAAGAAATTATTTTAAAATCTGGGCATATTCACTGCTCACGGGCTTGCTAGAGTCAGTGAGCCCTGAGCTCTTCGACGCGAAGCCCGTGTCGTTAGAGCGTCGACCAGCGCCGCATACACTCACGTAATATCAGTCGATAAATAATATTACTTATTAGGTTATTTATAGGTAGTATTATTTGTTTGTTTTGGGTATAATTTTTCGTATTAGTTATACATATATTTGTTGTGTTTTTTACTGCGCGATGAAGCTTTTTGCGTGTATTTTCTTTGAAGTAAATGCAAATAAAAAAATGAAGCACCATTGGCATGTAAGGTTCGAATCCATAATTAAAATTTCGATAAATATTATAATTTACACTATAAAAGGCTAATTCAATATTATCACCCAACCACAATATCTTATTACGTACAGTACTGCCTCGTTGGTCTAGTGGTTGTAGTAGTGCGACTGCTGATCATTAGGTCCCGGGTTCGAATCCTGGGTCGGGCCCTGTCAGTTATGAGTTTTTCATTTATGTTCTAAGTTATAATTAGTACTTATTACTAAGTTATAGTTTTTTGCTAAAATATAGTATATTATTTATTGCTTGTTTTTTCTTCTTTTTCAAAAAATAATTGAGTACATAAGGTATTCTATACTTATAATTCGGTAAAAAGTATCTAAGTAGGTACTAATATACCTACTTTTTACTACTAAAAATTTTTAAAACTAAATTTAACTAAAAAGACTAAACTGACCATTTATTTTTTAACTCAAAACAGGACATGGGTTTATTTATACTCTAAAAACTATAACTTTATACAATTAGTGTTCACTGTAAAATTATATTCGGTATAGACGGTAATTATTAAATGCAACATATTTTTCTTAATTATTAATTACATTTGTCAGTGGATTAAATTTTCTTTAATAAAGTTGGTGATGATTTTAAATAAAAATAAAATTCTGCTCAAGTTTTTTTATTGTCATCTTTGTTAACAACATCGCCTTTAGAACTCTGGAACCGTAAGTGTTTCTTTCAGACGTCCACAATTTATTCAAAATAAAAAAAATACTCTTTCTACCGGAGCATTCGTAGCAGGTAAACATAAAATATATTCGATTAAAAAAAATTATGTTGAAGATTGTTGACTTTGAATACTTCCATCCAACGAGTTACGGGACAATTTTGTGTCCCGGAGCTTTGTTTGGGGACAATGGGACAGGTGACCGAGAAAAGGGACAGTCCCGTTCAAAACGGGACGTGTGGTCACTTTAGCTATAACCCGGCGACGGCTACGTGGGGCAGTGGCTTAGCAATTAGTTGTTGCGCTGGGGGCCGCGGGTTCGAATCCCGCACGGAACAAGTATTTGTATGGCTTACAAATAATTGTTCCGGGTCTGGATGTTTGTCCTTGTGCAATTTATGTTTGTAAACTGCCTCCACGACACAGGAGAAAATCCTAGTGTGGGGGTAACGTTTTTTTACAATTGAAATTGAAAGATTGAACCCTTATACTTCTTGTTGATTTTTGTATTAGTACTCGTAGTTAGGTATATTACTTTTCAATACGTGACACGTAAAAATTAACAATAATCAAAAACACATCTACGAAACATCCTATTTATTTATTTATTCTTTCTTGCACCAAATATTTGTACAAAAGGCGAGCTATATATTTATTTACCTATAGTGAATAGGTATCTTTTAAACTCACAATTTTCAATGCTTCATTTTTAATATATAATTAATTATAAAATTTCATAATTAGATAATATATGAAAATACATAATTCTAATATAATGCAACTAATATACCGAATAAAAAAATTAAAATACATTTATCGTTGTACGCTGTGTGTATTTCCATAAATTAGTTCATTGATGTTGAAAAAATAATACTACGTTCATACCTACAATAGGTGGTGGCGTCGTACATATTTCAAATAAGCAATATATTGAGGCGAGCGGCGTGCCGCCGGCAAAATGCTCAAGGTCGTTCGCATGGAGTAGCCCCTTAACAAACTGTTCTAACGAATCTAACGCAATGCAATAAAGTTAAGTTTATTCGATTTAGTTTTTGATAATTTTGTATTGTAATTGGTTTAAGGCAAGGCTTTTAGTAGTTTCAATTCAACTAAATACTCTTCAAAGAGCGTACGCGTTTTATTGGCTTATTAATATTTAAACCAAATATTTTATCGTTTTTGTACGTCAGATATTCACGTAACTCCCGTTCAATTATGAGTGCTGAAGGCTTTTTGATTAAACTCAACAGCAATAACATCGCTGTTAATATTTATTAACGCACATTACTAAAATATCTTCTACAAATAATAACATACAGTTATAAGATGAGGACGAAAATGAGTCGGTGACTTTAGTTTAGCATTAGCAATTTAGTAAATCAGTATAAATTCAATCCACTCAAATTTCATGCATTTTCACAACTTAAAAAAAAGCTTTACGAAACATAGGATTCTATTGAGTAAACTTAATAAAGCTTGTACACATCGTTACTTGCCTTCTTAGTGTACGTTATTCACATATTAAGTATATAATTTTCTATTAAATGAATTTTTCAATATTTAACTAATGCCACACGCATGCGGCGGGACTTACGCAACTTCAATACAGCTCGTATTGAAGAAGCGATCGAGCGGAACCAAGGCTCCAAAGTCTTTGCCAGAGATCTGTCTGCCAGAAAGAGCCAACTGTCAAAGCTGAAGACCGAATGTGGCAGCATCGTTTCCGGGGCACCTGAGATTTTGAGTGAGATTGAGAGGTTCTATGGGCCAGCTGCCCATAGAACCTCTCAATCTCACTCACTACACGTTATCGTTGGAGCCACACGCAAGTGTGAGTAACGATCAAAGAGCGAGTCTTATCAGACATTATTCCGATGATATCCCGGACGTAAGTCTGAGCGAGATTAGAATGGCTCTCCAGCACCTTAAAAACGGCAAGGCCCCAGGCCAGGATAGAATTACAGCGGAGCTTCTGAAAGCGGGTGGAAAACCGGTACTTGAAGTCCTTCAGAAGCTCTTTTATTCCGTCCTCCATGGTGGCATTACACCGGAGGCGTGGAGCAGAAGTGCGGTGGTCTTGTTCTTCAAGAAAGGCGACAACGCTCTCTTGAAGAACTACAGACCGATTTCCCTTCTGAGCCGCGTCTACGTGCTGTTTTCGAGAGTCATTACGAATCGTCTCGCGCGCAGACTTGACGACTTCCAGCCTCCCGAACAAGCCGGTTTCCGAAAAGGCTTTAGCACCATAGACCACATACATACCCTTCGGCAAATTGTACAGAAGTCCGAGGAGTACAATTTGCCACTATGTCTGGCGTATGTGGACTATGAGAAAGCCTTTGATTCCGTCGAAATTTGGGCGGTGCTGCAGTCCCTTCAGCGATGCCAAGTTGACTGTCGGTATATCGAAGTGTTGAAGTGCTTGTACAGTAGGGCTACGATGGCTATCCGAGTACAGAACCAGAGTACGAAACCAATCCAATTGCAGAGAGGTGTAAGACAGGGTGACGTCATATCCCCGAAACTCTTTACCGCTGCATTGGAAGATGTTTTCAAGCTTCTGGACTGGAAAGGATACGGTATCAACATCAATGGCGAGTACATCACTCACCTTCGATTTGCCGACGATATAGTCCTTATGGCAGAATCGCTGGAGGACCTAAGCACTATGCTCAATGACCTCAATAGTGTTTCCCAACGGATAGGTCTTAAGATGAACATGGACAAAACAAAGATCATGTTTAATGTCCATGTCACACCTATGCCGGTAGTTGTTGGGAACACTAAGCTCGAAGTTGTTGACGAGTATGTTTACCTGGGACAAATAGTCCGACTAGGTAAGTCCAACTTCGACCGAGAGGTCAATCGACGGATTCAACTCGGTTGGGCAGCGTTCGGGAAATTACGGCACATCTTCTCGTCAGGTATACCTCAAAACTTGAAAACGAGACTGTACACCCAGTGCGTGTTGCCAGTGATGACATACGGAACTGAGACGTGGTCCTTCACTGCTGGCCGGATGAGGAAGCTCAAGGGCGCTCAGCGAGCTATGGAGAGGGCTATGCTCGGAGTTTCTCTGCGTGATAAACTCAGAAATGAGGATATCCGCAGTAGAACCAGAGTGACCGACATAGCCCAACGGATTAGTAAGCTGAAGTGGCAATGGGCCGGCCATATAGCTCGAAGAACCGACAACCGATGGGGAAGAAAGGTTCTCGAGTGGCAGCCTCGTACCGGCAGGCGAAGTGTAGGGCGTCCCCCCACTAGATGGAGTGACGACCTGGTAAGATATGCAGGAAGTCGATGGATGCAGGTGGCTCAGGACCGTGCTTTGTTGCATTCTTTGGGGGAGGCCTATGTTCAGCAGTGGACTTGTGAAGGGCTGTAATGATGATGATGATGAACACACATCTAATAGTTTTCCATCAAAATTTAGAAATTTAGGATATAAAAAACTAAAATAAATTTAATAAAGCTAAATAATAAATAATAGTTAAATTTCTTTAGAAAGTACGAGTATTTAGGCTTATCAAAAGTTATGTGTGGTAAAGGCCCAATAAAAGTGATAAGAACTTCTGTAAATTCGCTACGAGATATTCCAAGAAATCTTTTTGATGATATTTCAGTGTTCAAAGAGTGCCCTCGTGAGTTTTAAAGGCGTAATAAATGGTGTTGATATCAACGTTTACGCTTATTATTTTTATTACCAAAATACTGTTATACAACTGAAATACTGCAAAAGTCACTATTATATAGAACGCTCTGTATACTTTGATACTTTAATAATAGTTTTTTAAAATATTTTTTTAACAAAAATAGATTCGTTAACGGACGACTTTGCTGACTATAAGATACATATAAAATGCTTTGTTCTGAATTACTGACTGACGGATCAACTTGGAGTGTATGTTTTTGTATGACGTAGACATTCGACAACAAAAAAAATTCCGAAATTCTACCTGTGAGGTGAAAAACGGGGACAAAGTTTCTATGGGACAACGTCATTCCTTGGTCCAATCTATTTCAAATTTTGCATAAACATTCACAGTGTTTCGTATTTTATTGAAACTCATTGCCTAACGGGGTTAAAAAGGGGTAGTAAATTATATTGGGGGTCATTTGCACCGAAATTGATATTAATACTCCTTAGTACTTTCATTTTATTTTGACACATGTTTGAAAACTCAAAACGTTGAATTCACATAAAAGCTTGGTGCAATGTAATACTCTTTACAATTGGAATGTCAAATATAAAAGAATATTGAAATCGGATTAGAATTCAAAATTTCAATTTTATATATTCTTGTATTATTCTTAGGTATTATTTTAATGAAAAACTTACATTATACCTTGATTTTCCTTAGAAAATTCCTTGGAAATCTTTTAGATCACTTACTTAGGGAATATCTGCGATTCTCTGTTTCAATTGAATATTTTGAGTGTCGTTGATTTAATTTCTTTTTCATTTGTTGTTATAGAAATTAAATAAGATTATTTGAGTTTGATTTGTTAGAGTATGACATAGGTTTTTAGTTTTAATTTTAAAAATATCGGTGTTAGATTTGTCATATATTATAATATAGTTTTATTTTTGTTTTAATATAGATATTTAAGTAGGTAATAGTTTGTTTTAGAAGTTTAATTTAGTGTTTTTTTTATAGGTTAAGGGTGACAAACGAGCACAGTCCACCTGATGGTAAATGGTTGCTGCGGCCCATAGACATCTACATCTATACTCTGTTACAAATCAAAATGTAGATGCGTTGTCATCCGTGAGGACTAAGATAGAATGCCTCGATTCCAGTAAAAAGGGCCTACGGCCACCTGCACTCACCAAGCGAAACGCAGAGGTAAAACTTTACTTCACGCTGGTTTTCTGTGAGGTCGTGGTACTACCCCGGTTCGAGCCGGCCCATCCGTGCGACAGCAAAAGCTGCCGCGTGGCTCTACCACTGTTAAATTTTGTATTGTTTTTCGCAATTTCCTTATATTTATAAATTATTCTGTGTCTATTTTTAAAAATAGGAGCAGAGTTGGTTAACAACAATTAGAAATTAATAAACATTACTATTGTAGCAATAGTGGGTTAATATTTCCCGTACGCTTTCTTATTTGTTGTACGGCACACAATAACGTTTAATGGATGGATATTCGTAAAGAAATTGTGCGTCATGTGACGAACAATTGGGATGAATTTGCTGTTATGTCTCATTACTATCATGACAACAATCATGGGACAAGAGAACAGTATACATTAGATATGATACAACACTCTACATATGGAAGTTTCTGCGAGTTAGTTGCACCTGGTCAAATATACCCATTTGTATTTGAAGTGTATTGAAAATGCAACCTGTGTGCCAAATTTGGTACAGAAGACCAACCCCTCAAAAGGTTACTTTTTTCTAATGGTCATTTTGATGCCTACGTTGATTCTGATGAAGATAATAAAACTGATGAGCATCCAATAGCCAAAAACAACGCATTGAAATGGCTGTATCTCCGACGTTTAATCAACCTTCACAAATGTCTAATGTTATGCAAGACTTTCATTCGCATACTTATACATTTATTTAATCTGAATATGAGTCACATTTCATTTTTTCTATGTCCACGTAAAATTGCATAGAATTTCCAACATTAACTACCCAAGAGTCAGTCCAAAATGAAATAAGTTTGACAAATAAGTCAGAAAAAAGGCGAAGAAACGCAGGGCTAGGGTTACCAATGTGGATAGAAAATTGCATTTAAGGAAGCAAGAAAAAATATAATCAAAATAAACCATCAAATTATCGTAAACATGCAGCTAATTATCAGAAAAAATGCCCCAAAATTTCACAGTCAGTCTGTCTTTGATTATCAGCGGGAACACCCTGAAGTAAATATTGGAGGCTGCAAGTAAATATCGGCGCAAAGTACGTAGTCGTCTGCAGTGTGCTAAAGCACACAGCAGGTATCGGGCCTCGGGGCATGCCCCCTTTGCCCGGAATATCCTCGCGGTGCATCACTATGCACTGGTCGTGGGAGCCGTTATGGCCTTGTAGGTTGAAGTGGCGACGCGGGTTCGATTCCTCGGTCGCTGTATGTTGGTTTCAAATTTTTCTGAAAAATTCCCTGAAAATGGCGGGTGATTTGGCATCTGTTCTGAAAAGGCGCTCAATTTGACCTATGCCTGAAAAAGGTGCCTAATTTGGTCTATGGTGTTCTAATTTTGCCTGGCCGGTTAAGTCGCCCTATAGGCGGCTAATTTGGCCTAGGCCTCTAAGTTGGCCTGTCTGCGGCATTGAGGGTTGTTACTCGACTCTCTAATCGCTATAGAGAGGAGTTCTCTTGGCAGAGGTCACCCGTCCGGAGGTCGAGCGTAAAGAGGTGCAAAATTATGTAGGTGTTCATGTGGCCCGTTGTCGGCGCGGTCGAACATGCCGCGCGCTAGACGGGCCACGAATTACTTGACAGTCTCCATCTTCAGATCGGCCGCGATGACGTCATTCCGGACGTAGCGATCTGCACCAACGATGGTCCGTAGTGACAAATTCTGCTGGACCTGTAATCGCCGCTTCTAATGATCGCTCAGGAGTGCGTACCAGGCCGGCGTAGCATGTGTGAATTTGGATCTAATGTACATTTTGTATATTTTTAGTTTCGTCCTGAGTGTCTGGCGTTGCGGACGGCGAGATCGACGTGCGCGGTCATGCGTAGCATCCGGTCGATCCGGCACCCCAGGTACGTCACGGCCTTTTCATATGTGATTTCCTGGCCCCTGAGCGTCAACGGTGGTGGGAAGTTCGTGAAGCGGCGAGTGAGCAGAGGAGTCGTCTTGCCAACATTGACGGCCACCCTCAACTCGTCCAGCCATGGTGGCAGCGGGTCCAGCAGGCGCTGCATCCTGGCAATGGCTATGTGGGCTCTTCTAGACGATGTGAAGTAGGCACTATCATCCGCGTATAGCGCTAATTCAACATCGTTTTCCCATTCGCGCAGGTGGTCTGCCAGAGTGGGGATGTCATTGGTGTAAGCCGCGTACAGGATCGACGACAGAGGGCTGCACTGTGGTACGCCGGCTCGAATTGGTCTCGCTGCAGACTCGGCGTCCTCTACACAGACGTAGAACTTCCTATCTCTGAGGAATGACGCCACTAGCCGCAACATAGCAGGAGTGGAACTTGTTTGTGTTTCTAATTTATAAAGTAGTCCAGTGTACCACACCCTGTCGAACGCCTTCTCTATGTCGAGAAAGACGCCCAACGATGTGCGGCCGCGGTTGTACTCGGCCGCAAGATAGTGCAGCACCCTGGTCAGCTGTGTTGCCGTTAAGTGGCCCTCCTGAATCCGTGCTGTTCCACCCGAAGGTGTACGCACGGGCGGAAGCTTCTTAGCAGCAATCTTTCGCACAGTTTAGCTAAGTGCGGTAGCAGCGTGATCGGCCTATAACTGGCAGCTCTACGCCTGTCCTTCCCTGTTTTCGGCAGAACGATCAGTTTGATCGGCGCAAACACTTTGAAGTCTACAATGTATCACAGTTATTATATGAACGAAATCACGAAGGGTAGCTTTAGTTTATTTATTTATTTATTTATTTATTTTAACAGATACACCATTGGCTTATCACTAGACATTGTTAAGTATAACACAATTGGTTTTGTTCAAAGTGATTTGCCTTTAAAGGTATATACAACATTCGCAAATAGTGCAGCTACTATAAGACAGTTGTTAACTTACTTAACTAGAACAATATTATTAATAAATTTACAAGTAATTTGCTTACAAAAAAAAAAAGTAGTTATTGTTGTACAGCAATTTTCTAAGCGGCATATTGTAATTGAGAGCCATAATAACATATTGCATCGAATAAGTGAAATCCTTCGCTCATACGATGAATTACAGTACCCACTTTGTTTTGCTACGGCCAAGATGGATACCCCATTTCTATACCGCAAAGCGATCCTAAGATCCTAAGATCCGATTCTTACCGTATAATGAATAGAAAAGGAGAATATAATCATCTGCGATAGTTTCATTCGCTGTTAAGACAGTTTTAGTTGACATAAGATGGAAAGTTTGAGTTATATTAGGAACAATCAGGCGCAACTTAGAGTGGACAGTTATATACACTTGCAAGATGCGATAGGGAGACAGGATGCTGATGCTAATCAGCTGGTACAAAAGGTGGTGCTGCCTTCTTCTTTTACTGGGGGGGGGGGATTATATGTACGAGCAGACACAAGACGCCATGACGTATGTGTGCCACTACGGTTGTCACGATCATCATCATCATCATCATTATAGCCCTTCACAAAATCACTGCTGAACATAGGCCTTCCCCAAAGAATGCCACAAAGCACGGTCCTGAGCCACCTGCATCCATCGACTTCCTGCATGTCTTTCCAGGTCGTCACTCCATCTAGTGGAGGAACGCCCTACACTTCGTTCGCCGGTTCAAGGCCGCCACTCGAGAACCTTTTTTACCATCGGTTGTCGGTTCTTCGAGCTATATGGCCGGCCCATTGCCACTTCAGCTTACTAATCCGTTGGGCAATGTCGGTCACTCTGGTTCTGTGATATCCTCATTTTATTTATTTATTTATTTATCAACAAATTACAAATAACGTCTTATAATAAAGCAAAACTAAATTATTTCTAAGTTTATCACGCAGAAAAACTCCGAACATAGCCCTCTCCATAGCTTGCTGAGCAACCTTGAGCTTCCTCATCCGGCCAGCAGTAAAGGACCACGTCTCAGAACCATAAGTTATCACTGGCAATATGCACTGGTTGTACAGTCTAGTTTTAAAATTTTGAAGTATACCTGACGAGAAGATGTGCCGTAATTTCCCGAACGCTGCCCGACCGAGTTGAATCCGTCGATTGACCTCTCGATCGAAGTTGGACTTACCTAGTCGGACTATTTATCCCAGGTAAACATACTTGTCAACAACTTCGAGCTTAGTGCTCCCAACAACTACCGGCATAGGTGTAACATGAACATTAAACATGATCTTTGTTGTGTCCATGTTCATCTTAAGACCTATCCGTTGGGAGACACTATTGAGGTCATTGAGCAATGTGCTTAGGTCCTCCAGCGACCCTGCTATAAGGACTATATCGTCGGCTAATCGAAGGTGAGTGATGTAGTCGCTACTGATATTAATACCGTATGCTTTCCAGTCCAGTAGCTTGAAACTGTCTTCCAATGCAGTGGAAAAGAGTTTCGGAGATATAACGTCACCCTGTCTTACATCTCTCTGCAGTTGGATAGGTTTCGAACACTGGTTCTGTACTCCGATAGCCCTACTGTACAAACATTTCAGCACTTCGTTATACCAAAAGTCAACTTGGCACCTCTAAAGGCACTGCAGAACCGCCCAAATTTCGATGGAAAGAAAGGCTTTCTCATAGGCCACATACGCAAGGCAAAGTGGCAGATTGTACTCGTCTGTCTTCTGTAAAATTTGCCGAAGGGTGTGTATGTGGTATATGGTACTAAAACCTTTTCGGAAACCGGCTTTTTCGGGAGGCTGGAAGTCATAGGTCTGTAGTTCTTCAAGAGAGCATTATTGCCTTTCTTAAAGAACAAGACCACGGCACTTTTGCATCACGCCTCCAGAGTAGTACCACCATTTTTTTTTTTTTTTGCGGATGGAAAATCATCTAATGACGCCTTTCGCTGTGGGTGGAGCGGAAGGGAGTGTCAGACTTTTACTGACTAAAAACCATCCGTGTTCCTTCAGTGCCCTTACGTTCCGGAGCCGCGGTATCTCTTTCGAACAGCCCGCAGCCCCGGCAGGCGTCGGCCCTTGCGGGCCCCTTCACGCTGCTGACAGCTCTTTGAGGCGCGCGTGGAACAAAACGCGCCGTCGACACGGCCTGTCGTCGTTAGACGGACGGACGGCGAGCTACCCATTGCTCGCCGTCCACAGGCCCGCGCCTACGGTGGTCGGGGGCCACGACGTAGCCCCCGACGCCCGGGGCGTCTCCCGCGGCGGCCGGGAAGGAAAGCTGTTGCTCTTTCCCTCTCCCGCTCCGCCACCTCCTTCGCTAGCATCACTGCTTCGCAGAAGGTGGTGACGGCATCCCATTCCGTCTCGCTCCGGACCATGGCTTCGACCAGAGCCGGACGCGAGAGGTCGCCGCCGCCTATCGCCGCTACGAGGACACGGCGGTGCTCCGCCCAAGCAGAGCACACCTCCACGGTGTGCTCCACCGTGTCCTCCGGTCGATCCTCGCAGTGGGAGCACCCGGGCGTTTCCTCCCGCCCGATTCGGTGCAGGAACCTCCCGAACACACCGTGTCCGGTGAGGACCTGCGTCAGACGGAAGGTGAGGACGCCGTGGCGTCTCTCAAGCCACTCCTCAAAGAGGGGTCTTATCGCCGCTATAGTGGCGTGCCCAGCACGGGGTTGCGACAGTCGCTCTCTCCATGTCGCCATGAGATCATGCCGGAAGTCTGTCCGCTGCGCGACAACTTGCCGCGGCAGCGGGGTTTCCCCCCGGCATAGTGCTGCCGCGCGCCATTCGTGTAGGCGCGCGAGGACTATCGCCTCCAGATCCCATGGCGGCAATCCGGCAAGGAGGCTCGCCGCCTCGCGGGAGATCGTGCGGTAGCCGCGAACCATCTTTACGGCAACCACCCTTTGGGGCGCGTTTAGGTGGTGGACGGCAAGCCGCGCCAAACCACGCGCCCACACCGGGGCCCCGTAAAGGGCCATGGACCTCACGATCCCCGCATAGAGCCTCCGGCAGGAGGCGTTTGGCCCCCCCAGGTTCGGCAGGAGCCGCCTGAAGGCAGCCCCGGTCCGTTCCAGTTTGGGAGCCAAACGTCGGAAGTGCTCAACGAAGTTCCATCGGCCGTCGAGGACGAGTCCTAGGTACTTCAACGTCGACTCGACGCCGATGGATACCCCTCCTACCATCACTGAGGATCCCGGTGGTGGCCTGTTCCGAGGACCATGGAAGTGCATGGCCTCGGACTTGTGCAGAGCCACCTCGAGACCCAGTTGCCGGATCCTCTCAACGACTATCGCAACCCCGCGTGTCATAGTTTCCGCCGCCGCCTCGTACGACCCCCCTTGTGCCAGTACCAGCGTGTCGTCAGCGTAGCAAACTACGCTGACGCCGGTAGGGAGGTCGGCGCGCAGCACCCAGTCGTAACCGATGTTCCACAGGGGCGGCCCCAGAACCGAACCCTGTGGGACACCGCACGACATCTCTCGCCGGTTCCACTCTCCGTTTCGACCGGGGTAGATGACGGCCCTGTCCGTCAGATAGTCCCCGACTATACGACGGAGATAGGTCGGCACCCGGTGATACCGGAGTGCCTCCCTAATGCAGCTCCAGGGCATGGAGTTGAAGGCGTTGGCGATGTCGAGAGACACCGCCAAGACAACCCCCCCCCTGGCCACTGCATCCCCCGTCGTGAGGGCTCTCACGCGCATGATGGCGTCCACCGTAGAGCGCCTCTTGCGGAAACCAAACTGGTGTTCCGCAAGATCCGGCCCCGTCCCCGCAAGGTGCTCGGCGAGGCGGTTTGCAATTACTCTTTCAAAGAGCTTGCCCACCTCGTCGAGCAGCACCACGGGCCGGTATGCGGACGGAGAGTCCGCAGGGCGCCCCGGCTTCCGAATGAGGACCAGCTTCCCCGTCTTCCAACGAAGCGGGAATTGGCCTCTCTCCAAGCATGCGCTTAGGAGCCCCTCCAGTCGGGGCCCGAGAGCCTCCGAGGCCAGGACCCAGGCTTTGCCAGGCAAGCCATCGGGTCCTGGGGCGGTATTCCTGGCCTTGAGCCTACGTACCGCCACTCTCAGGTCTACCCCGGTCCCTTCCGGGATGTCGTCGTCGTCGTCCTGGTGGTCCGCTTCCGGCACCGCAGGTGGCGGAGCCATAGGCGGGGGCGGATGTTCCCCGCGCGCAGGGAACAGAGCGCTCACCACATCCTCCACGAGCTGAGGCCGGAGACTCTGCGTCAGCGGGGGGGCCCAGGTGCGGAGTTTATCCCGCACGATCTTGTAAGGGCGCCCCCACGGATCTCTATCGAGAGTCTCCAGCATCTCCTCACGGGCCCGATCCCGGGCCCGCAGGACAGCCTCCCGGAGGGCGGTCTTTGCCGCTCTGTATCCCTCGTACAGCTCCGCCTCAATGGCTGCCGCATTCGGTGGACGAATGCGGAGCCTGCGATGCCTGGCGTACAGGTGCCGCGCGGCGACACACGCCTCGCGCAGAGACGTCAGCTCACGCGACCACCAATACACCTGACGCCGGGCGCTTCCTGGCCGGACGCGGGGCATTGCCACGTCACATATCTCGGACAGAGTAGTACCACCATGGAGGACGGAATTTAAGAGCTTCTGAAGGACTTCAAGTACCGATTTTCCACCCGCTTTCAGAAGCTCCGCTGTAATTCCATACTCGCCCGGAGACTTGCCATGTTTAAGGTGCTGGAGAGTTATTCCAATCTCGCTCAGACTGACGTTCGGAATATCTTCGGAATAGTGTCGGATAAGACTCGCTCTTGGATCGTTACTCGCACTTGAGTGTGGCTCCAAAGATGATGCGTAACAGCTGCCCATAGAACCACTCAATCTCACTCAAAATCTCAGGTGTCCCGGAAATGACGCTGCCACACTCGGTTTTCAGCTTCGACAGTTGGCTATTTCTGGCAGACAGATCTCTGGCAAAGACTTTGTAGCCTCATTCCCGCGCGATTGTTTTTTCAATGCAAGCTGTATTGAAGTTGCGTAAGTCCCGCCGCATGCATTTGAAGATAGATCTACCTGTTCAGTTGACTGTATGCTGTCAAATCTGTTGAATACTGCAGCTTCATTTCCCGTCTAACAGCCATGACATTAAGAGTACGATCGGAGAGTTTTTCTGTTCTTCTGCGGCGTGTCTTGCAGAACTTAGCTCCGACCGAATGAACAGTTTCCAATAAAGTAGACGATATGAATGATAAGTTATCATTCATATCGTCTACTTTATTGCAGTCTTCCAGGCACTGAAAATAGTTGTGTAACTCGAGCTGAAAGGTTTCGGGACTTTGGACTAGAGCACGAGGGGGACGGAACATTGACTTCATTAGAAGAGACCTTTCCAACTTATCGTTTAGGTTCAGTGTGCCTCTAACTATTCGGTGATCGCTACCAGTTTTCAGCCTCGCAATTACTGAGACATCACTGGACAGTTGTGGTCTGGTCGTCATAATGAAGTCAATCATTTTTGTCGAACCGTTGGGGCTCGACCAGGTCCACTTCATGTGGGGCCGCTTCTGGAAGAAAGAGATCATCATAAAGAGTCCCTCTTTCTCCATGAAGTCGGCTAGCTGCTGCCCTCTTGGGTTCTGTTGCCCCTTTTCGAATTTCCTTACTTTCAGCTCACTGTTCTCTTTTGTGTCTAGTTTTGCACTGAAGTCTCCCATTATCACCGTATAGTGGGTTATGGAGGAATGTATGGCACTAGAGATATCCTCATAAATTTCCTCCATCTCCTCATGGGGGTGCGCTGAGGTTGGTGCGTAAAAGTATATGACCTTCAGCGAATACCGTTTGGTGATTCTGAATATAAGGTACGCTACCCTCATCGACACACTCTCAATTTTTACAACGTTGTTAACGTGTCTTTCGTATAATAAATCCGACACCTCCTTGGGACAGATGGTCGCCCTCCCGGTGATAGAACAAGTTGCCGGATTTGAGGATAACCGTGTCCTCACCCTCTCTTCGGGCCTCGGATAATCCTATAATATTCTAGCGCAACTTGTCTATCTATTCTTCCAGTTCCAGGATCTTCTCATCAGTCCTCAGGGTGCATGCGTTATAAGTTGCCAAGTCGAGTCGTCGTAGGTGGCAACCGAACCTCCACCTGCGATTCTTAGCACCCTCTGCCCCGCCATGGTCGTCACCGTAGCCAGGAATAGCGTGGCCGTCTGGGACTGGGGGCCGTCCTTTCGTAACATTGTTGGACGTGGTAGAGACAGGCTGCAGCTATGTATAGCTAGTTAGTATAGTTTTAGCACGAATGGGTCGGTTCGCCCGGGGAAGGGCCACGCTCTCACAGAACACCAGCGTAAAATAACAGCTTAACGTTGCTATGTTTCGTATAGTGAGTGTAGAGAACCGGAGACCCTTTTTACTGGACAAGAGGCATTCCACCTTAGTCGTCACGGGTGACAACACATCTGCATTTGAGTCTTTATTGAGGATAGATGTAGATGTCTATGGGTCCACTAGTAACCACTTACCATCAGGTGGACTGTGTGCTCGCTTGTCACCCTATCCAATAAAAAATATTATTCATTTGCAACTGCAGTTTTCTTTTTATTGTGATATTGCTATTATTAGGAAGACGCTGCTGCCCATCTCCTGCCTGTTTCCCACTGTCGCCTTTTACGACACCCACGAAAAGATAAGGGGGTAGTGGATATTAACCGCCCTTATATGGCAGATATAAATATATATATATATATATAATAATTATACAAACATTGTACTATAATAAATTATAAGTTATAACACAATTAATTACGTAAGAAACCAATTAAAATGCTATTAGAACCAATTTCTTCTACGCGGACGAAGTCGCGGGCAAAAGCTATATTAATATATAACTATTAAAGCAGTTCATATAAAACTCAGTGTTAAATGTAAGTTGTATGTAGTTATGAATTTAGCCAATAAATATTAAGCGAAACTACCTGAATATCAAAATGACCAACAATACATACATACTCGTACATGCAATCTATACTTACTCGGCTTGCAAACGACAGGGCTCGACCTCCTCGAGATGTTCAGTTATTCATTGCATCCTATTCACATTTGCTGTGGCCCACATGTATTATATTCTGGGTTTTGAGATTGTAGGTTAGTCATACAAACATACAGTTTAAAATGTTGCTTTAGTAACCGTGGCAGTTAAATGTATTTCAAACGTGTAATACTGAAAAAAAACACCGAAAATAATCGTTCAAGAAATGGTAGAAAATCACTGCCTCACCTGTTTCTTGCTGCAGACAAAATACTATTACTTGGGCTGCAGTAAGAATGTGTCGGCTACACTGATGAAATTACATACTCTCACAGAATCACAGCTTAGAAAAGCAGCAAGATGCTGCTGTATTTCATATGGTGTGTGACGGGGACCATTTTTACAGGTCCTCATTAAAATTCTATTAATAATTCTAATAATAATTCTTGGTCCGCAGGGGTGACTGCACGTCGCATTTTTTGCGAATCAAAAACATAAGAGTTAAGGATTGATGTAAGTGTCTGTGGACCACAGCATCAACTTACAACTATGTGGACTGAATGCTCATTTTTATAAATATATAGAGAGATAACTCTTACTTATATAAAAAAGTAAGGGACTATCAAGCAAGAGCGAAACAACTAATATTCAAAATCTTTATTGAGAAAAAAATTAAAGAGATTTCATAATAAAGTCCTTTTAGGAGCTACTGCTTTCTTCGAATAATGTATTTAGTATAATTTTGACGGAAATTTTCTGGTAAGTTTGTTAAAATAATAATAATCAAATTGAACATGTTTTTGGCTGGGCTACATATCAGACTTTTATATATAATTGTTAGGAATGAGGGTAAAATAATAAAAGAAAATAAGGAGAATTGAAGGTGAAACTATAATCTCCCACTTGTTTTAGCAGTATATAGTATCGCGCAGTCGACTAAGAGGGATCAGACTGTAATTCTACGAGTCTCATATCATTACTATGCCCTGTGGGCTAAAAGATTAGCTCCATACGGAGATTCTGCCTAAATAAGACAAGTGATGTGGTTCTATTCGTGCAGTAGTTCTTCTAGTGTAAGCAAGTAAGGTGATGTTGCTGAGAGGCTGCCCTGTGTTACATCGAGAGGAGTAGTGTAGCTGTTATTTTTAATACTTTGGTGCTATCATGTAATAATGTCCTTCACGTAACAGGAATGTGTGATTGTGACTGCTACATATTACGGTTGCTCGAACTGTATTTGCACTATACTGAATGTGTAGTGCTGTACGCTGTCTTATTCCTGATAATGATTAAAATTGCGTAAGTAAGAGAGAAAGTCGAACATCCGCTCTCACAGTTTTATTATTTTTAACAATTAACCTTCAAAGTAAATTCTAATATGAGTGTGCACGACGCAAACATAGTAATACGTCGAACGAAATGGCTTACGGATTGCTTGTCGTAACCATCGCTAGTTGAACAACCTAGGGGCGGTGGGCGGAGCCATGAGAATGTTATGATCGTCGGGGCGTGCTCACGGTTCCACAACTAGCGGTGGTTGCCCACAGCAACGCGGGAAAAGCCGTAGCAATAATATTGAGAAATATAGCTTTTATTGTTAAATAAATAGTATTGTAACTATGTAATAACTCTCGCAATAAAGGCACCGAACAAATGGCGAGAGTTAACATAGATTTAGAATATAGAAATTAATTAATGCCAAATTGTAGAATAAGTATTGTATGTAAATTATATTCCCTTGTATAGTGCAATTTAATTCCTTATGTATTAAGCCTTTAGGCACGATAAATAATAAACAGGGCATGTTACCGTGACGCGGCCGCGGAGCGAATGAGGCTACGCGCGCCGCGCCACGACGTTTTATATTTATAGTACTGAGGCGGGGGGCAGGGTTCTCAGCTTAAAATTGCTAGAAAGACAACATTGTAACCTTTAGTATATAGAAAAATTGTTATGTAAGTATTAGTTTAATAAGTAGTTGTAAGAATGTAATATATTTAAGTCTGTTCGTTAGTTTGTAAGAAATTTAACTAATAAAGAAAGGCGCGGGGGTGAGGCAAGGGTCCGCTGGCCAGCAACGGCCAAATCATATATAAGACGGGCCGGCCTTCCGCCTGTTGCACCGCCCCCGAGCGGTTGTGTACAGGTAGTTCGCGTGCCTAGCGTCCCAACGCTAGTGCCCCCCACTCCACGCCTCGCGCTTTTCAGATAGTGGGCGCCTAGCGCTGAAGTCCGGTAAGTGTTTTCCTGCTAACTTTCAGTTCTCACCCCCCCGCCCTCGGTCGGGGAGGTTGGCTGACCGCTTGTTTATATTGTAGAACACTAGATACTAGTGTATAAGTTTATTAGTATATTTTATTACATATCTGTTTATTATATTCCGTGTATCTGTTTCTTGTAAAACGTTACTTGCTCTTTTCAGAGCAAGTCCCTGTTCTTTTGAGAACAGGGGTCTGTTTTTTGGATTAAGAGCGTCCCGTTCTTCTGAGAACGGTGATCCCTTTTCTATTAAGTTATAAACGTCTCCAAAAATGTCCTCGCAGGACATAATAGGTTCGATTTTCGAAGTTTTCTCTAGGTTCTCAGGTGACAAGAATGCTATTACAGCATCCCTCTCAGCCCTTCTGGCTTCTTCCGCCCTTCAGGCACCGCCGCCCGTTATAGCGGACTACCTCGCGTCACGTAATTCGTTCGCGCCGCTCGAAATCGACATGGAGTGCTCTCACTCCGATTCCGCGTCATCAACATCTGCCTCCCGGAAGAGGCCTGCCAAACAGTCCAGCACCAGGACATCGGTGTCCTCTGACTCCGATGATACCGGTGACTCCAATACATCGTCGTACACCACGGTGTCGTCAAAGCGCGCAGCGAAGCGCGCCGCGAAAAACCGTTCGCCCCCCGCCGAAGCGGCCCGTGCCGCTCCCCCCACCCCCGCAGCCCCCGCCGCTGCCGCGTCTACCTCCGCAGCCCCCGCCGCTGCCTCGACCCCCTTAGATATTGCAGCGCCGTCGAAGCCGGCTTCACGTTGCGCTCCGCAACTCGCGAAAAAACCAGTTCCGCCCCCTGTCTTTTTGAGAGACAAGGCCGAGTTCACTAGACTGAGCAAGGTATGCTACGACTCTGGAATTAAATATGACATAGCTACGAACATGGGCGTAGCGATAAAAATAGTTCCCCAATCTATTGACGATTTTCGCCGACTCACTAGGCTTTTTACTAACGAACGAGTATCGTACCATACATACGCTCTTCCGGAAGAGCGTAAAGTCAAGGCCGTCATCCGAGGCGTCCCGTTCGAACTCTCCAACGAGGAGATTCTTGATGACCTTAAGTCACAAGGATTCCCCGTCGAAGCTGTTCATAAAATGCACAGTAGGACCGGGCTGAGATACCCGATAGTCTTAGCCATCCTAACCAACGTTCCGGAGGCGCAAACCATCTTCCGGCAAGTACGCACGGTGTGCGGCTTGTCGGGAGTTAGGGTTGAGTCACCGCATAGGCGCGGTTTCCCGGCGCAGTGCCACCGCTGCCAACTATATGGTCACGCGGCGGCCAATTGCTCCGCCCCACCCAGGTGCGTTAAGTGCCTAGATCCACACATCACCAAAAGAGTGTCCCCGGCCTAAAGATGCCGTATCCCCGCCCGCGTGCGTCCTGTGTCAACAGACAGGCCACCCGGCAAGCTACAGAGGATGCCCGTGCGCTCCTCGTCCTCGTATAACTAGACAGGTCCCACCGCCGGTAAATGACCGTTCATTCCCGGCGTTATATGTTAGGAGGCCCCGTCAGGGCGCATCTCAGCCGTCTCAGGGCGTTGCAAGACCCCCTCAGGGTCCCCCGAGACCACCAAAAGCACCTATTAGGCCACCTCCGGGCTTCTCAAAGCCTACACAGGCTCCAGTTTTTCCCTGGGGCCCCAAAAAGGTCGAAACACCGCAGGCAACCTCTGCTCCGCAGCAGAAACAGCCTACAATCGCCGATGACATTAACACGGTTTACGCCGCGATAAGAAACATTGACGTTAACGAAATTGCTATATTAGCAAACAAGTTGCGCGCCGCGCGGTCCCCTCAGGACCGTCTTCTGGCTCTCGTAGAGCACAGTAACCTATTGCGTTCGTTGTAAGTTAAGTTAACTTAATTAACTTAGCTTACAATGACAGAGCCCTCCGCTCTGCCTAAAAGTCACGGTCGTATCAAGCCCAAAGGGCTATCGCTTATTTCATTTAACATTCGCGGATTGCGAAATAACCTCCCAGAGCTTAAGCTATTCCTTAAAGATCGCGAAGCTGATTTTCTCCTCTTACAGGAAACCAACCTTAAAAATAAAGACACTAAAGGCTTATCCATTAAAAATTATTCTCTTCTTCGTAATGATAGGCACGACCGCCGAGGCGGTGGCACGGCCATTTATTACAAGAAGACACTACATTGCTCTCTTATTGATACTCCGCAGCTTACCAATATGGAAGCTACGTTATGCAGGTTATCTATGACGGGACATCAGTCTTTAGTCATAGCCTCCTGTTACATTCCCCCTAAAAACCTCCCCCTCAAAGATGATTTTGAGGCAATCTTATCTCTTAGTAATTCAGTCATTATGTTTGGAGATTTTAACTCTAAACATACTGAATGGACATGTCGTACGATTAATACTAATGGTAGGATACTGCGTGATATAACGCAGTCTCTTGACTTAACCGTTTTCAGCCCGCTCGGTGCAACGCACTATCCCGATGCTACCGATCTAAACCCAGATGTACTAGATTTTGCGTTACTCAAAGGAGTTTCACTCAACCTCAGGTCTATTGAGACACTAGACGATATAGGATCCGATCACCGACCGGTCTCCCTTATTCTTGGCCATCAGCCTCCCACTATTATAACTACGAAAACCTTTACTAACTGGAAAGGTTTCAAGGACTCCCTAGCAAAAGCTATGGACTCGCAGGACTCCCCTAATTACCTATCGTCGGATTTAGACTTAGACAGTCCCGAAAAAATCGACACCGCGGTCGAATCACTTTCAACCCTAATTAAATCCTCCCTTAAGGAGAATGAAAGGGTCGTTCCGGTTGCTAATACTAATGGGCTTCCCCTATATATTAGCAACATATTAAAAGCTAAAAAAGCTGCTTTCCGGAGAGCAGCTAAATATCCCACCCCCGAATATAGGCATACGGCTAATCGTCTTCAACGAAAACTCCGTTCGCACCTTTATGAATTTCGAGAGCTCCAAAGGAGTGAACTCATGGAGAATATATCTCCCTCACATACAGCGCACTATCAGATGGCTAGAGCCCTCCGTATAGACGCTACAACTCACACTCCCCCTCTCTCCCGCCCCGACGGTACGGTTGCCTTCGAGGACGACGAGAAGGCTGAGTGCTTTGCAGACAGCATTGCCGCACAATGCTCTCCTAGCTCTCAACCTGTCGACCCCTCACATATTCAGGAAGTGGAGGATGAGGTCCGCCGCCGGAACTCACCCCCCACAACCTCTGAATCTATCACTGTGTCCAATGATGAGATCTCGTCCCTCATCAAAGGACTTAAGCCCAAAAAATCTCCGGGCGCGGATGGCATATCCAACCAAGCCCTTAAATACTTTCCAGAGCAGGTGTTAACCCTCTTAGCTATTATCTTTAACGCCTGTTTTAATCTTAGTTACTTTCCCACTTCTTGGAAAGAGGCAATTGTCATTGGTATTCCCAAGCCAGGCAAGCCTCTTAACCTCCCCTCCAGTCATCGTCCCATTAGCCTCCTAAAGGCCATGGGCAAACTCTTTGAAAGAGTCATTCAAAATCGAATGAGGCGCCATCTGTTTCCCACAGACGGTGACCCCATTGTCATCCCACACCAATTTGGTTTCCGCGCAAAACACTCGTGTCCACAACAGGTACACCGCATTGTGGAATATATCCTCAGCGGTTTTTATCCACGTCGACTAAAGACAATCGCGGTCTTTTTCGACATTGCCAAAGCCTTCGACCGAGTCTGGCATGAAGGCCTTATTTTCAAATTATATAGGATAGGACTCTCCGATCGTCTAGTACGTCTCGTAGCCTCTTATTTACAACATCGTACCTTTCGTTTTAGACACGAAGGCACGTTATCCTCTCAGCGCCCCATTAAAGCTGGTGTTACTCAAGGATCAGTACTAGCTCCCCTCCTGTACATCTTGTACACCAACGACATTCCTATCCCGTCGAATGGTGTACAGCTCTCACTCTTCGCAGATGACACTGCACTATACTTCAAAAGTCCTAGAATATCTTCAGCAAGGAACAAGATCCAAAAGTCAGTCGATGACCTAGGAGATTGGTTCCAAAAATGGCGTATCGATGTGAACCCGGAGAAGAGCTCCGCAGTTCAATTCGATATTAAAAGACGTCGTAATAAAAACAAGAAAAATACTCCACCTATACGAATGCTAGGGACCCCTGTCCCATGGCACATGTCAGCAAAATATTTAGGCGTCACCCTTGACTATAGGCTTACTTTTGAGTCTCATGTCAAAAGAGTAACGCGTCTAGCACGTTTCTATTTAGGTCGGCTTAACAGTATGTTAGGCAGACATAGCAAAATGTCATTACGAAATAAGCGAACCCTCTATAAGGTTTGTATACGACCAGTTATGACTTACTCGGCTCTTATTTTTGCACACGCTAACGATAAAATTATTAACGAACTCCAAGTAGTTCAAAACCTCTTCTGTCGTCGAGCTACGAACGCACCTTGGTACGTCCGTAATGCCGACCTTCACCGGGATTTAGAAATCCCAACAATCCAGCAATGTCTTAAAAAATTCTCTGAAAACTTCTTTAAAGTGTCAGAGTCGCATACTAACACACTTATTCGTGAGGCAGTTACTTATACCGCCCCACTCCCTTCTCGCTATCGCGTCCGCAGGCCGAGAAACACTCTCTTGGACCCGCCAAATAAGTTGTCAAACGACCTGAACTGCCTCCTGGCGGCTCAGGCCAATCCTAATTAAATTAAAAATTAGTTAAAATTAATAATATGCCTTCGTAGGCAGTCCCTAAACGGCACTTAGCCGTCTGCGCCCTCTTTTCCCAAAAGAGGGTCGCTTTAGATACGGCATATGCAGCTTTAATAGAGCTAGTTGCCAGTCCCCAAAGGCGGTTTTTAGTGGGTATCACTTAGGTCCCCCGGTAGGCAGTGAGTCCCACATAACCAGGACAGACCGGCTGTCGTGGTATGCATAATGCATTTTCCGCCTCCCTCAGTGGTAGCCCTTTTCCAATTGCTTCGGGCGCAAAAAAAAAAAAAAAAAAGAACGGTCGGCAGTCGCTCTCCAGCTACAGAAAAGAAAATAGCAGCAAGAAAAGAAAAAGTTCCTCCTCACCGCCGCTTGCCTCCAGTTTAAGCAAGACCAACGCGTTTCATTCATTTTTCGAACGGCGTTACGGCGATCCGTAACAATGAGTAACATTATTTTATTCAACTAATTTTGAGAATAATTTCTAACATCAGAAGTGGAATAGTTTCTAAAATTATTTATGTCTTAATGTAGATTTTGTATGTATAAATATTGTTATACTTATAAATACAATAATATTATATTAGTTGATTATGAGCTCTGTTCATTTTCAACTAACGCTGGCTTACCGAAAGTAACAAGATTAAATAGCGCCACTGACAATATTATCGTGAGAAGCTGAGGCCTGAGCTTCGCCGGCTGCGACTCGGCAAATCCGCTCTAAGCGCTCGCAAGGCTTATCAATATCCTTGTGACAATATTTGTTTACTATTTACGATATTGGTTCACGTTATTAGCTTCTATAGAATATTACAAAACAATCATCGCATTCTACGCACCTTTGTTATTTAGATATATAGTATTAGTAAGACATTTTGCTATAAACATCATTGGTTATGTTTTTTTTTTTTATTACAAATCTTTAGAGAAAAAATGCCATAATCGCCATATTTGCCAGACGGAATGATGATAACGATATTTTGGACGTCAATATGTCTTGAATTTTTGACGTCCGAATATCCTGAAGTTATTTTATATGAGTTGAATATACTGCCATCATTCGGAAGTCATGAGATATTTCTAACATTTTAAATAGTCATTATATAAAACTAATTTTTTGTATAAGTTAGTTTTATCGCGTTTTATTTAACTTATACCGGTGTCATAGTTAGCCCGGCTATATTCAGCCTTTGAATATTAATTTTTGTCCGATCTACACGGAACGAGCTTATAGTATCTTGATGTCTTGCAGTGGTACGCTTGGGCTTGGATTAAATTGTATTAATTATAGGATCCCAAGCAGATGGCAACACCTATCCAGCTTTTCTATTGAAATTAAGATGTTTTTAAATTTCAATAGCCGCTCGAACCGTTCTTAGTGGAAATCGTTATTCTTTTGCGAGGATTTGTGGTCTATCAAATCTGATGTAATGACGGGGCATCTTGAACATGATACACATTGCAGACTTCCCGGAGCATCGGTGTTTTACGTCAGCTCCATGTCTTTTACGTGGGTTTTTATGTCCTATATAACACATAACACTTAGTCACACTGTGTATAGGAAAAAGACCCATACTATCCGATATTTAAATGGTAAATGTATTGAATGGCTTAGTAGATTGATTGGCAGACGCAGTTTTTGATTACTTAAACTAGTATCAGAAAGATGCTGCTGCCCAACTGCTTTTCATACTGAAAACGTGGCATTCCATCTTAGTCCAACGCATCTGTATTTTGATTTTTAATCGAAAATAAACGTATATGTGCACAGCATCTACTTAAATTAACATTATGTCGAACTCCAGAGCGTCATTTTTTACTTTTATCATATAAAATAACTTTGCGTTATTTTATAACACTCTTACACGAATTTGTTAAGAGAAATAAATAAATATCTGCAGGAATACAGGATACATTGACAGTTTATATTTTGCTACGAAAATATATTGCATTTGCGGAACGCAGTAAATGTATCGTCTCGTTAGATAAACTGCTGCGAGCGACGGAGACGACGCAAACATTGCTAGCACGAGTGTTCGATGACAATATGTCTAGTAAACTGAATGTGCCATATAAATTTGTCTTGTGGGAAGATAAGGAAAGCAAGCAGAATGATCCAACAGAAGCGAAAATAAGAAATAAACTTTTTATCTGGATTTATTCCCACATGTGATGTAGGAAAGAAATGTTAATATTTTATACGTATAAAGTTTGTAACGCTATTGATACAGAGGCAGAGGTATGGAAATTGATATCGACGAACATGTTTCTTGGCATAAAGAACAATGGCAGACTTTCACACATAACATTAGTTGAGATGGAATGGTAGCGTCTGTATATCAAAAATATCTTAAAATATTAATCGTCACTCCCTGAACAACTTTGTCAAAGAATATTGTACTGAGAAGGTGTCAAATAAGATATTTAGATTTAAACCTTTTAAGGTTATGTCTTATGTCACTTGGAAAAACTCATGCGTTCTGTGGCTGCTCGTTGTTAGCTTAATACATTCTCATCATAATGTACCTACCTATATAATTGAGAGTTTTCAGATTACTGTATCTCTCCAGGGCCAGGGCCAGGCTCCAGGACCTTTGTGTTATACAGTGACATTCTCAGAAGGGCTAGAACCCAGAACCGTAAAGACAGTAAAAAGCACTGAAATTTGCTAGTGTTGCCATAACATTAAATGGAATTGTTACATAGTACTATGATTGAGATAATGTATAATTGTATGAAATTATTTGTAGGAGACTTATTTTCTACCATATCACTTTTATTTTTATGATTACTGATAGTATAGTTATTACTAAAACTAACTTAATATAAAAATATTTTGTGTTTGTGTGTTGTGTTGGTAGTCTTACAAAGTGTATACGAAAATTGTATAATATAGTAAATGGCATCACTTGAATTAAGTAAAATGATGTAAGTCATTTTATATTTCCAAAAATATTTGTTTTTTTGGTGGCTTTAATTAAAATACATTTTTATTTGAAAAATCATAGAAAAATTTCATTCTTTCTCATTTTATATATAAGTTATTTCTAGACGCAATATTTTTGTCTTTCTGCTGCAGATGTTTTTATCAAAAACTAATGTATAATATAATGGCGCTCTCTGCATCATGGTTTGATTCACAACTAAGTAGCTTTGCCTAAGTTGAATCCCTTGATGATGGGGCTGCGCAGTGTCTGGCCTCCATAATGTTTATGCATTTAACAACATAAAAAAGTATCTCTCTAAATTTCCCACCTTTGAATGATTGAAGGCAACTGTATTTATTAATTTATTTCAACACGTACAACTCATCCTTACAGGTTATCCTAAAACGATAGTGTAACTATTAGGTCCTTACATATAAAATTAGCGTTTTGTCGTATTGACCACTTTGATCTGAAATATCTCCTCTTTGGTTATGAATTCCAAATTCAAATTTATAAATTCATTTAGCTAGTACATTTGAGTTTTGAAAACTCATTTATTTGTTTTTTCCTCATTATTTTTTTCTTAGGCTTAGCGATCACCTCATTTCCAGGGGTTATCATCATTCATAAATTCCTTAATATTATGATAACCCTTTCTATACAAACTTAGTTTCTTTTTATAGGATCTTTTATAGGATAAGGTGACAAACGAGCACACAGTCCACCTGATGGTAAGTGGTTACTGTGACCCATAGACATCTACATCTATCCTCAATAAAGACTCAAGATGCAGATGCGTTGTCACCCGTGAGGACTAAGATGGAATGCCTCTTTGCCAGTAAAAGGGGTTTCCGGTTCTCTACACTCACCATACGAAACACAGCAGCGTTAAGCTGCTATTTTACGCTGGTTTTCTGTGAGAGCGTGGTCCTTCCCCGGTCGAGCCGACCCATTCGTGCTACAACTATACTACTAATATAGCTGAAGTATGGCTCTACCACGTACAAAAGTTTAATAAAGTTTGTTTTAAAAACGTTTAATAAAGTTTTTAAACTTTGAGCAGGTCAAACTTAGTACACTTTCTAGGATTTTGTGGTAAAAGCGTATACATTGCCCCAAAAATGAATTACTGACTCGATAGAGTTGAGTAACTGGTACTACTAGCTTGTGTCTGTTCCTGGTATTTACAGAATGAATATCACTTATTTTTGTAAAACTACTTTTATTTATGTGTACGTACATTACATTTTCATAAATGTATTGAGAGGCCAAAGTTAATATATTAATTTCCTTAAATTTTTGTCGCAGCAACTCTTTAGGCTTTAAATCATAAATTGCTCTTATGGCTCTCTTCTGTAAAACAAATAAAATTTCAGTGTCAGCTGCGTGTCCCCATAGCAAAATACCATATGACATTATGCTATGGAAATAGCTAAAGTAAACTAGTCTAGCTGTTTCAACACTGGTAAGACTTCTAATCTATTTTACAGCATATGCTGCAGAACTAAGTCTACTTGCTAGTTTTGATATATGGGGGCTTCATTGAAGCTTCGCGTCTAGTGTGATTCCAAGAAAAATGGTGGTATCTACAATACTCAGTTTCTCCCCATTTAAAATTACATTAGTATTTAATTGTTTGACATTTGGAGTCATGAATTTCATACATTTCGTTTTAGTGCCATTTAAATGCAAATTATTAACATTGAACCAATTTACTAATTAAGATATAGCATTAATTATTTTGTCATATTTTAGTAATTGTCGACTTAATTTGAAAATTAAAGAAGTTTCATCTGCAAATAATACTATATCATGGTTAGCCCCTACTATGTAAGGTAAGTCATTAATGTATACAAGAAACAGAAAGGGGCCGAGAATTGAGCCTTGAGTCATGCTCATTTGTACTATTGATCCGGAAGAGCTCATATTGTTAATGACATTTTTTTGCGTTCTCTTACTTAAATATGAAATAAATAATTTAGGGGCATCACTTCTTACACCATAGTGTTGAAGTTTCCTGATTAATGTTTCATGGTGAACACAATCGAAGGCCTTGGATAGGTCACAAAATATACCTAAAGCATCCTGTGAATTCTCCCATGCATTAACGATATATTTAATCAGCTCAACACCGGCATCAGTTGTCGAGCGACATCTTGTGAAACCAAATTGATTTTATGAAGTATTTTTTTATAGGAAAGGGGGCAAACGAGCATGCGGCTCACCTGATGGTAAGTGACTACCGCCGCCCATGAACAACTGCAACACCAGGGAGGGAATTGCAGATGCGTTGCCGGCCTTTTAAAAAGGAGTACGCTCTTTTCTTGAAGGTCCCTAGGTCGTATTGGTCCGGAAAAATCGCTGATGGTAATCGATTCCACATGGAAGTAGTGCGAGGAAGAAAACATCTTCTAAATCGCACAGTGGTGGACTGCCAATCATCCAGATGGTGTGTATGGTATCGGGAGTTCTGCCGCGATGTGCGTTCGTGAAATTTGGCGGCTGGGATTAATCCGAACAATTCCTCAGAGCACTCCCCATGGTAGATGCGAAAGAAAATGCAAAGGGATGCAACATCTCTTCGCAGTGCCAATGAATCGAGCCGATCGGAAAGGGCTCGGTCGTCGACGATTCGAGCCGCTCTGCGCTGGATACGGTCAAGTGGAAGGAGCTGGATTATTTATATTAAAAAAAAATTATCATTTTATCAAGAACAATTTTTTCAAAAATCTTACTAAATGTTGGTAGTACAGAAATAGGTCTAAAATTGCCGGGATCTAATGTACTACCAGATTTAAATAAAGGTATTACTTTACTTTGCTTCATTAAATCAGGAAACACACCAGATTCGACACTAGTATTAAGAATAATAGCTATATGAGGCGCGATTGTATCTATTATAGACGCAATAACTTTAACGGATATCCCCCACAGATCCGCAGTTTTCTTAACATCAATAGTTTTAAAATATTTTACAATATCTTTTGATGACACTTTATGAAATGTAAAATTCTTTGTACACGCATTTAAATTTTGTTTAAGTAATGATTCGGCGACAGCAGAAGAATAATTCAGTGACTCAGTGGTCAAAATCGGAATATCAGTAAAATATTTCTCAAAAACCATTGCTACGTCCTGTTCTGATACAGTTAATTTGTTGTTAACACTTAACTGGTAATTTGAATTGCGAGAGTTGATCTTACCAGTTTCGCTATTATTTATACTCCATGTCATTTTAATTTTATTGGAAGCCGTCTTAATTTTGTTGCTCAAATGCAAAGACTTGGCTGTGGAGCAAAGAGTGGAGTGAAAGAGTGTCTTCTAAATATTTTTGAATATTTTTTTACATATTCCCTAAATTCGACGCTATGATTATATGACCTTTCATGGTAAAGATTACATAACCTATGCCTGCTCTTATGAACTCCTACTGTCGCCCATGTTTGAGAAGTAAAGTACTCGTATTATTAAATTAATTGCAAATAAAATTAAATAATGTTCCATACAAAAAATCTGGATCATTTTGGTATGAAAGTGATGGAAGTTTTTTCCCTATGTTACTTCTAAATTTCTCAAAGCGACGTGCATTTACTGGAACAGACACAATTTTTTCATCTACTTGCTTTTTGTGAACATAAGGTAACTAAACTACTTGTCCACAGTGGTCAGAACTTAATTTTTGAATTATACATTTATGCAACGGCTTCACATTTGTAAAAATGTTATCTATACATGTTGCACTAGATTGAGAAATACGCGTTGGCTCTATAAATATAAAAAGACCATATGATTTAAACAATGATCTAAATTTAATATTGATGGAGGAAGATTCTAGGAGATTGATATTAAATTCTCTACATATTACAACAGATTTATCTGTTTGTTAAGCTTAGCAAAAACTTCCTCCATATATTTTTTCAAAAGTATCGTATATAGAACATGGGGGTCTGTAGACGCTCACAACAATGAGGTGCTCAAAGTCAACACATGCCATTTCTCAGTTCACTCAATAGAGAGGCTCACAATATCATTACGTTCTTTACATGATAATAATTTACTAGCTAATATTAAGGAGCCACCTCTTAAAACCGTATTTCTGTTGAAATAACTGACCACCTGGTGATTACTGAAGTTAAACAAAAATGAAATATCGGTATATTTACGAGTATGAGTTCTACCGTGGAACCAGTGCTGTAGAAACAGCTCCAAGGATTAATGATGTGTACGGCGCTGCTATCGCAAAAGAATGCACGGTACATTTTTGGCTTCATCGTTTTAATTCTGGAAAGTCCGAACTTCAGAATCAACCACGTGGACGGCCGGAGACCAAAGTGGAAAATGAATAATTAAAGGCTATTGTGGAAGCGGATCCATCACAAAGCACTTCAAAGATAACTGCAGGCTTCGGGGTAAGTGATAAAGCTGTAATCATGTACTTAAAGCAAATCGGGAAAGTAAAAAAACTTGAACGATGGGTACCTCATGAATTGAGTGAATCGTACTTGCAAACACGCGTCGACTGCTGTGTTACTTTGCTCAACCGACACAATAATGAAGGGATTTTAAATCGAATTATTACTTGTGATGGAAAATGGATACTGTATGATAATCAGAAGCGCTCGTCGCAATGGCAGAACCCTGGAGACCCAGTCAAATCCTGCCCTAAACGAAAATTGACTCAGAAAAATTTGCTTGTGAGTATTTGGTGGACTAGTGCCGGTGTCGTTCACTACAGCTTTCAGAAATCTGACCAAACGATTACGGCAGGTATCTATTGTCAGCAGCTGCAAGCCTTGAAGGGAGAACTATTTGCTAAACAACCAAGATTGGTCAATCGCTCTAGGTCACGGCTGCTTCACGACAACACATTCTTTATACTGCACAACAAACAACCACTAAGTTAGATGAGCTACAATTGGAATGTCTGCGACATCCAACGTACTGCTCGGTCCTTGCTCCAACAGATTACATTTTTTTCTGGAATTTGGACAACTTCTTACAAGGAAAAAAATTCAACTCCGATGCGGCAGTCCAAACCACATTTAAAGAGTTTATTGATTCTCGCCCCCGTGGTTTCTTTAGTAAAGGGATCAATAAACTACCTATGAGGCAAAAGTGCATAGATAACAACGGTGCATACTTTGATTAATTAAATATATTTTACGGCGCAATAACATATATATGGAGTTTGAGGTCAAATACGATAACAGAAATCATCAGATTAATAACATAGAGACGCTTGGAACATAAGCCAAGACGCACTGAGTGGAACCAGAAACCTTTTTAATGATTTGTTAATTACGGTAGCTTACGTAAAACGCAATCAGGTTCATAAATACGACAAAAATGCATAAATTGTAAATAAATGCATGCCTTAAGCGCAAAGTGCGTAGCTATGTTCTACTAGCGCCTAAAAATCAAAATTCTATCTAACAATCATATTGAACATATAAATGATATAAAAATACATTTTCAGAAAGATAAATGATTGATGAACTTATTAATATTTTTTTTAAATCGATTAATTGCTATTTTTACATAAAAAGTGGTTTTAGTGGCTTATGGCGTAGATTTATCAAGCCCGCATGGTATGGTAAACACGATAACTTTTGAAAATATCAATTGTTTAACTCAATCTATTTTTTAATCTCTTCATCTATCATGTGAGAAGCCATGGAATGTCAATGGCAGTTTAATGTTCTTTTGTTTAGTTATCATTAATTTTTTCCGGCGTAGAAATCCGGCAATTTTCGGTGTTATAGCAGCCTTGTAAATAAATAAATTTATCTCGTGGGAAGATAGACTGTCTCTGCCTCACACACTTACTTCGGCGTCAATCGCCGTCGTAAGTGGACACTGTCGGTTGTTTGCAGCGGCTCAAAAAGATTGCTGTACAAAATACAATATGTTGGAAAAACCAAATTTAATACATTATTATTATAATAATCAGAGATTTTTATAACAATGTTTTTTAAAAGCACAGAATAAATAATTAAATATTGGTAAATCCAATTGAGCATGCCCTAAGCGCATTAAAAAAATTACGTATAACATGATTATACGGTATTTTTAAAAGTAGTTTAAATACATTTCGACAGCACTATCGGCTTCAACACCCTCGAAACCCATGAAAATGACAATCATGATGAAAAAATTGATACCTATTGCAGCCACCACCTTGGATTTACATTTGGACTGCACTATCGGCTTCAATACCCGCGAAAACCATGAGAATGACACCCATGATGAAAAAATTGATACCTATTGCAGCCGCCATCTTAGATTTATATTTCGACAGCACTATCGGCTTCAACACCCTCGAAACCCATGAAAATGACAATCATGATGAAAAAATTGATACCTATTGCAGCCACCACCTTGGATTTACATTTCGACAGCACAGTCGGCTTCAATACCCGCGAAAACCATGATAATGACACCCATGATGAAAATATTGATACCTATTGCAGTCTCCACCTTGGATTTACATTTCGACAGCACTATCGGCTGCAACACCCTCGAAATCCATGAAAATGACACCCACGATGAATAAATTGATACCTATTGCAGCCTCCACCTTGGATTTACATTTCGACAGCATTATCGGCTTCAATACCCGCGAAAACCATGATAATGACACCCATGATGAAAATATTGATACCTATTGCAGCCTCCACCTTGGATTTACATTTCGACAGCACTATCGGCTGCAACACCCTCGAAATCCATGAAAATGACACCCATTATGAAAAAATTGATACCTATTGCAGCAGCCACCTTGGATTTACATTTCAACAACCCTATCGGCTTCAACTCTCTAGAAAACCATGAAAATGACACCCATGGTGAAAACATTGATACTAAGTGCAGCCGCCATCTTGGATTTACATTTCGACAGCACTATCGGCTTCAACACCCTCGAAACCCATGAAAATGACACCCATAATGAAAAAATTGATACCTATTGTAGCTTCCACCTTGGATTTACATTTCGACAGCACTATCGGCTTCAACACCCGCGAAAACCATGAGAATGACACCCATGATGAAAAAATTTATACCTTTTGCAGCCGCCATCTTGTATTTAAATTTCGATAGCACTATCGGCTTCAACGCCCTCGAAACCCATGAAAATGACAATCATAATGACAAAATTGATACCTATTGCAGCCGCCACCTTGGATTTACATTTCGACAGCCCTATCGGCTTCAACTCTCTTGAAAACCATGAAAATGACACCCATGGTGAAAACATTGATACTAATTGCAGCCGCCATCTTGGATTTACATTTCGACAGCACTATCGGCTTCAACACCCTCTAAACCCATGAAAATGACACCCATGATGAAAAAATTGATACCTATTGTAGCCTCCACCTTGGATTTATATTTCGACAGCACTATCGGCTTCAACACCCGCGAAAACCATGAAAATGACACCCATGATGAAAAATTGATACCTATTGCAGCCACCATCTTGGATTTACATTTCGCCAACCCTATCGTCTTCAACTCTTTCGAAAACCATGAAAATGACACCCATGGTGAAAAAATTGTTACCTATTGCAGCCGCCATCTTGGATTTACATTTCGACAGCACTATCGGCTTCAACACCCTCAAAAACAATGAAAATGACACCCATGATGAAAAAATTTATACCTTTTGCAGCCGCCACCTTGGATTTACATTTCGACAAACCTATTGGCTTAAACACCCGCCAAAAACCATGAGAATGACACCCATGATGAAAAAGTTGGTACCTATTGCAGCCGCCTTCTTGGATTTTCATTTCGACAGGACTATCGGCTTCAGCACCCTCGAAAACCATGAAAATGACACCAAAGTATTTAAGAAATATGGTTATTCGAATATTGCGTATTTGTACAGCGATTTTTTTGAGTCGCTGCAAACAACCGTTGCAATGTCCACTCACGACGGCGACTGACGCCGAACTGAGTGACGCTGTCTCTATTTAGTAATAATTTATTCATACAAGGCTCCCGAATACACCGAATTTTCGCCATTTCGCAGCCGAAAAAAAATTAATTAAAGCTAAACAAAACAAAATTACACTGCCATTTACATTCAGTGTCTTCCCACATGATAGATGAAGAGATTAAAAATAGATTGAGTTAAACAATTGATATTTTCAAAAGTTATCGTGTTTACAAGCCTTGCGAATTTGATAATTCCACACCATAAGCCACCAAAACACCTTTTTTATTTAAAAATAGCAATTAATCGGTTTTAAAAAAAATGAATTCTAACACAAGTCTGCTAAAACACCGAAAATTTTGATATTTAGTAGCTGAAAAAAATTAATTATAACTAAACAAAACAAAATTAACCTGCCATTTACATTCAATGGCTTCCCACATGAAAGATTAAGAGTTTTAAAAATAGATTAAGTTGAACAATTGATATTTTCAAAAGTTATCGTGTTTACCATACCATGCGGGCTTGATAAATCTGTGCTATAAGCCACTAAAACCACTTTTTATGTAAAAATAGCAAATAATCGATTTAAAAAAAATATTAATAAGTTCAGCAATCATTTATCTTTCTAACAATGTGCTTTTTATATCATTTATGTGTATAATATGATATGATTGCTAGATTCGATTTTATTCGATAAAACGTTGGAATCTTAATTTTTAGGCAATAGTAGAACAAACCTTGCGCTTTCGCTTAAGGCATGCAATAGTACTACGTAGTACGTACTCAAAGTAAGTAGAATTTATGTATTTAAGTTTTTACTTAAATACGTCTTGGACTTTATGGTGACCTAAATGATGATATTATGCTGATCATACGATCATTATGAGTCGTGCACATTTCGATTTTTCAAACTTTTTTAAATTGAAGTTTGAGATAAAATTATTGGAAAATTAGAACTGTAATAATAATGTTATAAGCGGAAACTTGTGCATATTTAATTAGTGAAAACCTGTGTATATTTAAACTACTAGAAAAATTACGTAAAATCATATTATACGTATTTTTTTTAATCCGCTTAGGCATGCCACAATTGGATTTACCAATAGTTTTTCATTATCATCATTACAGCATTTCACAAGTTCACTGCTAAACGGGGAACTGACGGGTTTTCCCCAAGGAATGCCACAAAGCACGGTCCTGAGCCTACAACAACTCGAGCTTACAACAACTTGCTACCGGTAGTTGTTGTAAGCTCGAGTATGTTTAACGTTCAATGGACTCAAATCGTCCGGGCAGCGTTCTGAAGATTACGACTAATCTTCTCGTCAGGTATAAGTGAAACCTTGAAATGAGAATATCTGTAGTCGAACCAGAGTAACAAGCCTAACAGATAAGTAAACTGAAGTTGCAATTGGCTGGTTGACCATTATGGGGAAGAAAAGTTCTTGAGTGGCAGCCTCACAAGTGTAAATAAAGTGTACAGTGGCTCTGGAATGAGACGCAGGAAGTTGATCGATCCAGGGCTCACAACATGCTTTACTTCATTACTTGGAATGTATATGTTCAGGAGTTGCCTTGCGAAAGGCTATAATGATGATGATGTTTTAATGCAAACACTTCACTGACATGATACGTGAAAAAATACGTCTTATAAAAACAATGATAAAGTAAAAATAGCAACAATAATAGGTAACGGAATCGTTGTTTATAATTCTCTTTAAAAACTTAACACAGTTTAAAAAAATATGCATCTAAAGATACTATTGTGAACGTTTACTATTATTTTTACCGCGTTTCCAATTCTTACCTATATTTGAAGTTTCAAGTCTCAAGTTCATCTTAAAGTTATTTTAAGAAAAATTGCAAAATTTGTAACAAAAGTAAAAACAAACAAACAGACAAACAAACAAACAAAGAAGCGAGTCATTAAAAACGTACTAAAATATTATGTGTATTTTTCTTTATGGTTTTGAACCAAAAAAATAAATTACTTTAATATAATATTTATTGTGTCCATACTATGACATTTAATGTGTCTTGTGTGATAGTGTACAAAACCAGCGAGAATCTGTGTTCTTGTCTATTGAACTTTATTAGTAACGCCGGTCCCTTAACATATTCGCTCGCCTGTCAGCACTCCATATGGCAAAATACTAAACTGTAATTGATATTGCTGAACACGTCCGTGTAGCTGTACAGTACGCAAAACAAAAATGATTGAAGAACGAATTTGATCTTAATGCGTTGAAAAAAATCCATTAGATACTCGTACTTACTGTAATGTACTAACAGATACACTATAGATACCACCAAGTGCTATAATTACTACGCTAAAGAATTTGTTGTTAGAAATTCAATAAGTTGTCGCTATTCACGAAGTTCTCTTTCTCTTCGTTGTTTTTCAAATCAATATCTAGCAGTCCACGTGGTCTATCAACATAAATTCTTTAGAAGTGAAGCAAAAAAACAAAACCGCAATTATAAAAATTGATTTCCTTCAAAGCTACCCACATCACAAGGACTCTTATATATTGGCTTAGAAAGGTCCACAAATAAACACAAAAGTTCTGCATCAAAATCATAATTATAGACTATGCGAATCCACATGTATTGGAATTAAAGGCAATTGATAGCCAGTTCCTAAAATAGCGGTCACTTTTATCACTTTTGACGACGTGTTCATATATTACGTGTAGTTTCAGGATATTAATTTCAAAAGAAATTGGTTCAGTGACAAGAGTTTTTAAAAATTTCGCCCACTTTTTTCAGTTTTGAGGAAACGTTACGACCGGACATCAATTTTTTAAGGGATTAGTCCAACAACAAAAGTTTTAAAAGAGCCGGCAATTTTTTTTTTCATTTTAAATGAATATATTCATATTTTTCAACCACTTATCTCGTGTTAATCTCAGGTTTTAATCATATAGTTTTATACGGCTTTTAAAAGGTTGAATTTTCATTTAGTCATACAGATTTAATTATTTTTCAACACAATAATCACAAAATGTTATATAAACTAAATCTACAAAATATTATATAAAATTAACCTATGAAATATAACACTATTTAGTGTCACTTATACCTCATATTTCTTACATTATGCGGATGACACAGTCCTGTTATTCTCAGCTAAATCACGAGATGAGGTTTATAAGTACGCTCAGCAAGGCTTTAACATAGTATCTAATTGGCTTCTTAATAATCTCCTACGTTTAAACGCTGATAAAACACAATATATGTTATTTTCAATGCGAAATAATAACATACCTACTCACCTAAATATTTAAGCTCATAATTGTAACTCGTATAATGACACTGCATGTACATGTTCCGCATTAACAAAAACAGACAATATAAAATATCTAGGTATCACGCTTGACACAAATTTAAATTTCTGCAAGCACATCGATTTACTTTGTGCTAGAGTTCGTAAATTAATATATATTTTTAAATATCTTCGTAACATCGCTGACTTCAAATTGATAAGACAGGTCTATGTAGCTTTGTGTCAATCCATACTCACTTATGGCATTACTCCCTGGGGCGGTGCTTCTAAAACAATAATTGCTCCCACTAGTACGTGCTCAGAGAGCAGTTCTAAAGGTAGCCACTTTCCGTCCATTCATGTTTCCTACACATCAACTTTACTTGGCATGTAGTGTACTAACTGTCCGTCAGTTGTTTATCCTGAACATCATATTAAAACAGCATACCGAACTTCCATTTAACTTAAAATCCATAGACAGGAGAAGAATGGACTTAGTTTGTGTAAACCCTCAAACCAAACACGCATTTGTGAACAAATTTGACATATTTTTAGGACCCTTTCTAAATAACAAGCTCAACAAGTCACTAAAGGTATACAGTCTAAGTTATAAGAACTGTAATTTTTTTTTTATAGAATAGGGGACAAACGAGCTTGCGGCTCACCTGATGGTAAGTGACTACCGCCGCCCATGAACAACCGCAACACCAGGGGAATTGCAGATGCGTTGCCGGCCTTTTAGAAAGGTGTAAGCTCTTTTCTTGAAGGTTCCTAAGTCGTATCGGTTCGGAAAATTCGCTGGTGGTAATTGATTCCACAAAGAAGTTGTGCGAGGGAGAAAACTTCTTCTAAATCGCACAGTGGTGGACCGCCAATCATCCAGATAGTACGGATGGTAACGCGAGTTTTGTCGCGACGTGCGATGGTGAAATTGAGCGGCTGGAATTAGTCCGAACAATTCCTCAGAGCACTCCCCGTGATAGATGCGATAAAATACGCAAAGAGATGCAACATCTCTACGCAGTGCCAGTGTATCGAGCTGATCGGAAAGAACTCGGTCGTCGACGATTCGAATCGCTCTGCGCTGGATGCGGTCAAGTGGAAGGAGCTGGCACTGGGGTGCCCCGGCCCAGAGATGAGAACAGTATTCCATGTGGGGCCGAACTTGCGCTTTGTAAAGTTGCAAGCGATGTGCCGGCATGAAATACTGTCTCGCTCTGCTGAGCACGCCAAGCTTTTTAGAGGCCAATTTGGCCTTCCCTTCCAAGTGACCACGAAACTGCACGCTATTCGATATGTCGACGCCAAGGATTCCGATACTGGCTGAGGCAGCAAGGGGAGCGCCCTGAAACTGGGGAGATACGACAAAGGGGTTCTTTTTAGCGGTAAACGCGCAAACTTGTGTCTTCTGGGGATTGAACTGGACTAGATTTAGTCGGCCCCAATCCGAGACTTTGTTAAGCAAAGACTCGACTTCAGACACAAGTTTGTCCCGGTACTCGGCGACGTTTTCCCGAGAAATATTGGCACGGTCGGTATATAAGGCATCCCCAGTGCTGTCGTCTGCATAGCAATGAATGCTACCAGTTAGCAACATATCATTGATATGCAGGAGAAACAGCGTTGGTGATAGCACGCAGCCTTGTGGAACACCAGCGTTGATAGGCTTGTAATCAGAGCATGCACCGTCTACTACGACCTTGATGCTCCGATCAGCAAGGAAACTGGTGATCCATTTGCAAAATTTCTCGGGAAGCCCATAGGAAGGCAGCTTCGAAAGAAGCGCCTTGTGCCAGACCCGATCGAAGGCCTTCGCTATGTCCAAACTAACGGCCAATGCCTCCCACTTGGACTCTACTGCCTCCGCCCATCTATGAGTTTAGTAAACTAGAAGATCACCCGCTGATCGACCCCGACGAAAACCGTACTGACGGTCACTGATCAGCTGGTGATCTTCAAGGTACCTCATGAGCTGGCAGTTTATAATGGATTCCATTATTTTGGAGAACAAGGAGGTGATAGCGATAGGCCTGTAGTTGGACGGGTCTGAGCGGTCGCCTTTTTTAGGGATCGGGTGGACCAAAGCTGTCTTTCATGAATTCCGGACTACGCCTTGGGAGTAGGAGTACCGGAAAAGACGCGTTAAAACCGGTGCCAACTCCGGAGCACACGTCTTCAGCACAATGGGAGGGACTCCATCGGGCCCACTCGACTTGCTGACGTCCAGGGAGAAGAGTGCTTTGCGAACCGAGCGCTGTGTAAATCGTACATCCGGCATGGAGCACTCACATCGCGGGATGGTCGGCGGTGTGTTCCCCCCGTCATCTAGAGTCGAGTTAGACGCAAAAAGAGAGCACAACAGATCGGCTTTCTCTTTTGCGGCATGGGCCAGTGAGTCGTCCTCTCTGTGCAGAGATGGAAGGGACGGCTGACAGAAGTTCCCTTGGACAACCTTGGCGAGAGACCAGAATGCACGGGTTCCCGAACGAAGGCGAACTAGCTTCTCGCCAATTCTGCCGATGTGCTCAGACCTTGCCTTGGCAATGAGGCTTTTGAAGGACCTGGAGGCGGAATTATACTTCTTTTTAAGTGCGCTGGTGTTTAAATCCCGAGACGTTGATGCATCAGCCCAGGCCCGGTAGCACTCCTGCTTATAGCGTGATGCTATTTTACAGGAGCGACCAAACCATGGCTGGGATCTGCCTCCGATGGGCACCACAGAGGATGGACTATTTTACAGGAGCGACCAAACCATGGCTGGGATCTGCCTCCGATGGGCACCACAGAGGATGGAATAAAAAGTTCCATACCCTGAAGTACCACATCAGCAACAGAATCGGCAACAACGCTGGGATCTTCCGGCGAGAAGCAAACCCGCCCCCAAGGGTAGGATGCAAAAAAAGACCGCATCCCGTCCCAATCAGCTGACCTATAGTGCCAAACACGGCGGCAAGCTGCAGATCGCAACTGCGATTGGAGCGTGAGTGGCACCGTGCTCCGGATCAGACAATGGTCCGAAGAGCCCAGAGGGGCATCGACGGAGACCTGATATCCGTCCGGATGAGAGGTCAGCAGAAGGTCCAACAGGGAAGGTACATGGTCTTCCACATCTGGGATCCGCGTAGGCGAAGTAACCAGTTGTGTTAGACCATATGCCAAAGCAAAGTCGTACACAGATCTACCCGCATGATCGGTTAAACGAGAACCAAGCCATTCAGCGTGGTGGGCGTTGAAATCACCGAGTATCACGATTTCTGCGGATGGGACCTGTTGTAGCACGGAGTCTGCAGCCATTTGGACGTGGTTGATGAGTCGGTCTGTGTCGGCATTACCGCTATGGGACCTATAGAGGCACCCGTAAACGCGGGGATGGTCGTCGCTGTCTACGCGCAGCCATAGGATGGACAGGTCCGTACCTTCAAGGCTGCCGAGGCGTCGAAAACAGATGTCCTCTCTGACGTATACACAAACTCCAGCCCGGGGCACAAAGGAGTGTTCCAATTTGTATTCCGGGTAGGAGAGATATGAAGTATCAGCCGGAGAGGACACCTGAGTCTCGGTTAAAAAGAGCAAGGCCGGCTTCGCCGTCTCTAGATGGTAATGGACAGCGTTAAGGTTGGAATGAAGTCCCCTGATGTTGCGAAAATTCACGGATAGCGTGACAGGGGTCGCTTTGGTTGTATTGCTCCGCTTGCCCCGAGCAGCATTAGTCACGAGCAGAATTTTGCCCCCCCCTCCCCAGAATTCGCGGGGCAGCCTGAGCACCCACGCTCAGGAGTGAAGTAGTTTGGTCGTGGATGCTCAGCGAGGGATTCTCCAGGGGTGCTGGTACCCTCCTGGGGTAGTCTTGTATTTAATTCCACTACCATGTTGATGGGGGGGGGGGAATTGGGCCTCCGGCCACCTGCACTCACCAAGCGCAACGCAGAGGTAAACCTCTACTTCAGGCTGGTATTCTGTGAGGTCGTGGTACCACCCCGGTTCGAGCTGGCCCATCCGTGCGACAACAAAAGCTACCGCTTAGCTCTACCACTGTTAAAAATATAAGTGTAAGGGAATTTCTAAATAAATTAAATTACGAAGACACAGAGAAGTTGTTAGAAATTCTAAAATAGTTTGTATTAACTGTAGGTAACAATTATTTGTTATTTGGTTATTTTATTTATTATATAATATAGTTTAATTATTTAAATATCTAGTGTCCTACATTATTAAACCCATTGTGTAAGTGATGTCTGAAACACAGGTACTCAACCTAGTTCAGGCAGGTAGCTAATATTATAAACTTGACTTTTTTATTTTTCTTTTGTAGATTGTACATTACTTAAGCTACACATAGTTTTAATTTTATCATAGCATGTTATTTTTGTTAGACTTATTGTTACTTTATTTAATTGTAATCATATTTGTCCCTGTATGTAAACATGTGTAATTGGAAATGAAATAAATATTTATTATTATGTGGTATCTATAAAGTTTTCTCATCTGGTTGGGCAATATAAATATATAATTGTATATAAACATGGTAAACGTACATAAATATCAACAAAATAAAATAAATGCATAAAAAATACATAAATAAATAAAAACCCAAGCAGATGGAAGCCCTCGGCAGGGGAGACCAAACGGCCGAGGGTTAGGGGGAAAGGGAAAGAAACCGGCGGACGATGCGGCCGGTATCGAGGAGCACCGCCTTCTGCATTTGAGCATTGAGCGGTCCGTCACGGAGTCCCAGTCGCCTCAGATGACCCGAGAGGCTGACTGGGATTAATCCGTAAGAAACGACTACAGGTATAATTTCGGCCGGCAGTCCACCCCACATGTCGGTCACCTCGTGAGCCAGGTCCAGATATTTTGTTCGCTTATCTGTTTCGGCTTTCACGAGGTTCTCGTCATACGGAATGGTAATGTCGACCAAAAATATCCTTGACTGTGCCCGGTCCATCAGCACAATATTAGGCTTATTCGCAAGAATGGTCCTATCTGTGATGATGGCCCGGTCCCAGTAGAACCTGGCGCGGTCATTTTCGAGCACGGCTTCCGGCATGTACTTATAATAAGGCAGTTTCCGATCCACGAGACCGTATTTCAGAGCGAGCTCCTGGTGTGGAATCCTGGCTACTAGGTTGTGCCTTTGCAAGTAGTCAGAGTTAGAAAGCGCCGAACAACCTGAGATGACATACCTAAGTGATTCACTAGGATGGCTACAAGCTCGACAAATGTCTACGGTGCCATCCCTTAGGATGTATCTCCGATAGTTGTTGGTCTTAATAACCTGATCCTGTATTGCACAGACAAAACCCCCGAAGAGGTCACCAAAACGTAGCCAGTGGAGGGAGGCAACTGTATCTACGAAAGGCTCATGTAGAGCCTTGTAGAACCTCCCGTGGAGCTCCTTCTCCTTCCATACGGTCTCCCGATCGGAAATGCTCTGTACTGCCGGGTCTTGCCGTTGCTCGTTGGCTAAGGATAGAGGGGTAAGTCCTTTATCACAAAAAATAACGTCCCTATAGAATGGATCATCCGCTCTCGACAGAAAATAATTACGGAGGCTGCAAACTTCGCGATTATTCAGGGTAAGCGCGCTTAAAAAGCCACGCCCACCATGCTTCCGCGGCAAGTACAGCCTCATTAACGACGATCTCGGATGATGCACTCTGTGGGACGTCATTATAGTGCGGACTTTTCTGTCCAGAGCATTCAGTTCGGTCTGAGTCCACCTGAGTATGCCAAAGGTATACATGAGAACAGGGATGATCCAGCCGTTATAAACGTGTGTCATATTAACGCCCGACAAAAGACTGTTAAGCATTTTTGTCAAGCGTGCATAAAACACATCGCAAACTGACTGCTTCATACCCGCCTTATTGACACCGATGTTCTGTGACATACCCAGGTATCGGTATGTTTCAGCCTCGGAAAGGGTCCTTATGCTGATGGGCATAGGTAAGTCCATGCCCTCAGAGTTAGCAACCCTTCCCCTTTCGACATGGAGGATCGCACACTTATCCGTCCCCAGCTCCATTCCAATAGAATTGCTAAAATCACAAGTGATGTTTAGCAATTCCACAAGATGGGAGCGGCTGGAGGCGAATAACTTGAGATCATCCGTATAGAAAAGGTGGGTCACTTTTGTACCTCCTTTCCGGAGCAGAGAAATCCCTTCCCGGATCCCTCTAGTAAGGTACTGAGAGGTTTCAGAGAGAGGCAGAACCAGATTGGACTCAAACAATCGCCCTGGAAGATACCCCTTCTTATCCTTATGTGGTTCTCCGCAGCCGTCATCCGCTGGCCTAGATGACAAAGGATCGTACTCCACTGCCCCATACACTACCCGAGGAAGTCTCGAACCGGACAGTCAACCTTGTACAGCTCGAGGACCCTCTTAAGCCACCGCATTGTATGAGGCACCGAGTCGAATGCCTTTTTGTAGTCTATCCAGGCGGCGGAGAGGTTCCGACGGTTGCGTTTAACCACCTTGCCAATGACCGCGTCAATGAGGAGCGATTCCTTGGTTCCACGACCACCGCCCCAACATCCATTTTGAGCGCACGACATCACCTGATTTGAGTTCAGGTGACGAGTGATTCTCGCGCTCAAAATGGATGTTAGTGTCTTGTATATGGTAGGTAGACTCGTAATGGGGCGGTACTTGCTCGGGTCTGTGAAATCCCGGTCTTTAGGAACCAAATGAGTGATCCCAGTAGTGAAGAGGCTCGGGAGCGACTTTTGGTCGAGAGCCTCTTGAAACTGTCGGGCGAGCACAGCGTGACACACCACGAACCCCTTCAGCCAGTAGTGATACAGTCCGTCGAGTCCCGGATTTTTTCAGTTCGGTGCCCTACGGACCGCCTCAGCTACGTCATCCGACGTTATGATGACGGGGTCCATGGGCGTAATATTCGCACATTGACTCGCCACAACTTCCGTCCAAGGGCCCTCGCTGTGGTTTACGGGCTCTGACCACAGGCCGCGCCAGAATGCGATAGTGTCGGTCTGTTTCGGTGCTGGGCCCGTTCCACGTACCATTGGTCGCTCCAATGATTCATAAAGCCTCTTCTGATCACTCTGGAAGAGACGATTCTGATTGAACCGTGTCGACCTCTCGCTATATCTCCGAATCCGCTTCCCCCAAGCAGCGATTCTCTGCTTCAGGTCGTCTATGCGCTCCGTCAGTTTTTGCGTTATATCCGGCTGGGACAAACTGATATTTATCCCAGCAAACGCCATCCTGACGGTGCGCACAATTCTCGGCCTATTATTGCCCGACCTGAAGCTTATCAGTCTGCCGATGAGGACCCTTGCCTTTGTGATACGGTCCTCAATCCTTCTTCTCCAGGCTGGGATGGCGCTACTTTGTCTAGTAGCGCGTCCAGCCGTGGGAAGTTTGGCGCCAATAATACGGCAAACTGCCAGTGCGGCGCCAAAAAGAATTGAGTCCGTCTCGCAAAGGTCCCGGCTGTCTTCCAAATAGGTCACAAGCATTGGGTTAAGAGCCCTCACGACAGCCCGATTCCGCATGCTTAGGAGTATGCGCGGTAGTCGCGGTCGATTTTCGAGAGGCGTACTGCGCGTTTCTACAATCGCCTCCTCTAATTTACTCCTCATCTGCTCTAGTTCTTAGGTGACCATTTCATCATCGTCTGAATCAAGTACAACTTTTTTTTTTTTTTTTTATAGAATGAGGGTGACAAACGAGCACACAGTCCACCTGATGGTAAGTGGTTGCTGTGGCCCATAGACATCTACTTCTATCTTCGTATGTGAAATAAAATGCAGATGCGTTGTCAGCCGTGAGGACTAAGATAGAATGCCTCTTTTTCAGTAAAAAAGGGTCTCCGGTTCTCTACACTCACCATACGAAACACAGCAGCAGTAAGCTGCTATTTTACGCAGGTATTCTGTGAGAGCGTGGTCCTTCCCCGGTCGTGCCGACCCATTCGTGCTACAACTATACTATTAATATATCTGCAGCATGGCTCTACCACGTTGAAACTGGAAAATCCGCGGCGACATCGACGTGTGCAGATTGTTCTGCAATTTGTGGTGTCGCATTATCAGCTGCAGCATTTTCATCCGATGAGGGAACGGCCTCAGGTCGTAGTCGTTCGAGTTCGGCGTCACTAAATATGTTGGAGCGCAGGATGTACCGAACTCGGTCTGCCAGGTTTTTCTCTGATACATGAACAGATGGCTCCAGCTCCGCGAAAAAGCGATGCATCCGAGCCCGATACGCCAACATTCCAGTTTCTTCCCCTTTTGCCCTAAAATACGCTCGCAATGCGTTTGCGTTCATCATTTTTGTCCAACGCATGCGAAGTGTTCCACCAGCGGCGGGTGCCACTTGCTGAGTTCGAGAAGACCCAGCCGACACCAAGCCCTCTGGTGGGTATGATGGATGCGGGCGGCTACTAGGTGGTCTTGCAGCCCCCCGCGCTTGGCTGGCGAACCCGCATGCTATCGCGTCCAGCGCCAGCTCCAGACGCGCCCTGGCGACCTCCAGGCAGCGGCCCTTTGCGCACTCTTTTATTTTCCATCATCCATTGTATGGGCGTCAATTAACGGGAGACGCCCAGGCCCGGCACCATTTCATGGTGCGGCCACAAGCACAGACGGACCTTTGCACCCTCAATTCTGCCGAGGCACGGCGCACACACCTCTTGGCAAGGCGCTGACTGACTGCACTGACGTATCAGTTTTGTCACTTAACTGTTACGTCAGCGGGCGGTGGGGTCGTCACTTCCCTACGCCATTCTATTATTAATATTATTATATTATAACGAAACATTACTCTGGTTCTACTGCGGATATCCTCTTTTCTACGTTTACTACGCAGCGTAGCCCCAAGCATACCCCGTTTCACTGAGTGACCTTAAGCTTCCTCATACGGCCAGCAGAGAAGGACCACAGACACTGGCGACACACACTGCTTGTACAATATTTTTTTCAAGTATTAGGTATACCTGTAAACACATATATCGCATATCCCGAACGCTACCCAGCTGAGTTAAATCCGCCGGTTGACCTCGCGATCGATGTTGGACTTACCTAGTCGGACTATTTGTCTCAGGTTAACAAACTCAATGGATGCATGTGGGTTAGGACTTCGCTTGGGTGCTTTGTGGCATTCTTTGGCCTATATTCAATAGTAGACTTGTGGAGGGCTGTAATAATAATGATGATGATGAGTTTAAATTTATGCATTTTTATCGTATTTAAGAAGATAATTGCATTTTACGTGAACTACATTTACTTACTAAACATGAAAAAGATTTTCTGATCATAAACGTACAGTAAATCTTTTTATTCAAACTTAAAATTCTCTTTTTCTTTGCAGAGTAAAAAGCACAAACAGGACATGAAAAAAGAAAGCAAATTATCTAATAGTTCCGCGTTGTCACCGGGGAGCTCCGTGTGTAGCGTTCACACATAATTAGTATTGCGGCTAGGCGAGCTTGTGTTCCAAGCGTCTCTGTGTTATTAATCTGACGAGTTCTGTTCTGATGTCTGACCTCGGCCCCATAAACATATTTTTTGCGCCGATTTTATTAAAATAAAATCAAAAATTAAAATTAAAATAAAGTTAAAAATAGTTTTAAATAAACATCTTTTATTACTTGTTAAAAAAAGAACGCGAAAGTTAAAAATAATTAATTCTGATAAGAAATATTATTCCATTTATAGGTACATTATATCCCATTTTTTTTAAATAAAAGCGAGTTACACTTTCCTTATTTCTCTTGCCGTCAAACTGTAACACGCTTTTATAAAAAAATGGATATATTGTAGCTATAAATAAAGTGATATGTTTCATATCAGAATTAAATGATTTTTAACTTTTTAGTTTATTTTATTAACAAGTAATAAAAGCTGGTTATTTAAAAAAACTTTATTTTTATTTTTAAAATTTTGTGTTTATGATTCGGGATTTACTACAGCGTAGTTCGTAGCACGTAGTGGCGTTTTTCCGTAGCACGTTGTAATTTGTAGTATACACACATATTATGTGACTAATACAATAAAACGGAAGAGTTTTCTTGTTTGTTTAAACGCGCTAATCTCTGGAACTACCAGTCCGATTTGAAAAATTCTTTTTGTATATTATAGCTAGATTCATTTGAAATAGTATAGGCTATCTAGTAGCATTAAGCTATATCACTCAGTTAGCCTTAAATATGGATATTTGTTAAGCAAGTCAGAAGAAAAAGCACTCCAGAAATGATTTATCCGCGTAAGCTGGTGTTATCGTTAGGGATACATAAATACAATGTTATATAAATATAGGTCTTTACTCCTTCTAAAAAAAAGTCCGTGATACCATATGTCTATTTCTTATACATAAGCCATAATTTGGTATTTTGTGACAAAAAAATATTGAAAATTTAAAAGTGATTTATGAGCGTTATTATTAGGCATGGCCTATTTATCCTTACGAACGAAAGTTACTTCATCATCAAGACAATTTTATGAAGGTAATCTTTGTTCCTTATACCATGTTATTTGGACGCATAAATTAAGAGATAATGTAAAATAAAAATAATTCAATACTTTGCAGGGCGCGCGAACGACACATAAACCCTAGCCGCCTGATAAGGACTGCGAGAACTGCTCAACAGGGAGGGGGAGGGAAAGTGGATAAAACTTAACTTCGCTCTACATCATACATAATATGGCGACAGATAAAGGTACTCCATTAATTATGCCAATTTTTCCATCCATTACTATCAAATAAAATCTTTAATTGCAATTATAAAATGCTTGAACTAGGTCATGTCGCGCACCTCTGACACGTGAAAACGCGGGTGAAACCGTCACAGTATGTGATGTTTTGAGGAATGAAAGTTTTATGTAGGCATATTTTTTAATTATTTTCTTAATGGAGTTATACTTTCAAAAACTTTTATAAGAAAAAAAAAACGCGAAGAATAGGTCCATAAAATACACTACAGTGGACCACTAAAGGTATTAGGGTCTCAAGTAAGATGCAGATTTTTCTGTCATTAAATGTTAAAATGTGTAATAAAGTGTTTGCAGATAAATATAAAAGCCCATATATAGAGAAATATAGAAGAATATTGAGAAAAGTAAAAGAAATAGCTATACACAGAAAAATAGAGAATCTGGAATATTGTTGGTCTCTCTTATATAGGACAAACTAAAAGGTCCATAAAAACCCGTGTTAAAGAACACATAGCTGATGTAAAGGATCAACGCTCTGGGAAGTTTGCTGTCTGTGAACACGTACAGGATCGCCCCCATCACTACATTAGATTTGATAGACCATAAATCCTCGCTAAAGAACACCGATTCCTTCCAAGGATGATTCGCGAGGCTATTGGAATCAAAAAACATCCTAATTTCAATAGAGAAGATGGCTGGGTGCTACCATCTGCTTGGGATCTCATAAGTAATAAAATTTAATCCAAACCCAAGCATACAACTGCCAGACTTCAAGATACTGTAAATTCATACTGTATAGGTCGGAACAAAAATTAATAATTTTTAATCTGGAGGTAGCCGTGGTTAACTATGACATTGGGACGTCTTACACCTCAGTACTCCCTGTGACAATGGGCGCTGTAAAGTGTAACGTCGGGAATATAAAGTAAGTTAATATACGCGATTATTTCGTAAAATTAGTTTTATTTAAATATAACAAATATTCTTTCATCACTACAATTCACATTATTAAAAGAGAGTATATTATTGGATAATATTGTAAAGATAGTTTAGTGCGAAACATAGCAAATAGTAAGTAAGTTTAATTAGTTATAAGATAAATTCTCAGATTTTTATCCTTCATTGAACGTTATAAATCAAAGTCCAGCTGAACATAGGCAACATCATACGAGGGATATTTGCCATAGTTGCCACGCTCGCAGGTGAGCTAGCAACTGCAGTTTTTTGATTATTTGAGCTCACCACAAGAAGATGCAGCTTCCCATCTCCTTTTAAAGTTTCCCTCTGTTGACTGTTATGACACTGACTGGATGCGGTGGTGACGGAAGAGATTGTACTACCTCATATCAATTCTTAGTATAAACAAATTGTAGGATATTTATACTTTCTTTAATAACAGAAAACTCTACAACTTTATTTAGATACAAAACGCATATTATATAAAATACCATCAATAACCTTTTGATAATCTGTTATGTTTTATGTCAAAGAAATACTGTTTTCTGTTACATTCTATTTGAATAATTTGTCAAGTTCGGTGAAGTGCAAAACGGGTCGCCTGTGGACGTCAGTCAAAGAGCACTCCCATTTCAATTATATTTATCTTTTACTTAAAATGAAAAGAAGTTCTATTTAAACCCTTTGATTCAAAGGATTATTTTAATATACAACAGCTTAAGATTGTTCATTTTTCAAAAAGATTTTGTCTGCTTTATTGTGAAAAACGCAAGATGCTATACAATTTCTGTTTAAGACGAAAGTGCAATTTTTTTAACAAATAATGTCACTTGAGCCACGGTAGCACAATCTGGTTTATATTTTTTCAATTTCTTTACTATAACTTTTATCTAGTATTAGGCCACTGCTCATATCCTGCCTGATGGTAATTGGTGACGAAGTCAAAGATGGTTAATTGCACTGACTTAGCTTAACAAAAGCCTATTCACTCTCATCCTCAAAACATCTAAACCAATTTAAAACAGACCAGAACTACAAGGTGTGTCGAATCAGGCACAGCACACCCGCAGATCCATCACAAGGCGCATTCATCTCATCAATATTACTGTTTTTGTAATTATAAGCAATACTTCAATATGTATGACTACTATTAATACCATTATCATCATCTTCATTATAATAGTCCATCATAGATTCCATAGATTGCCTCATATGGATTTGCCTGACAGTTTTTTTGTTCCTGTTTAGTTCCTCTTGCGACGCCTACGTGATGATAGACGCGGTAGTGGTTACGGCGTCGATATATCTTGTCTACGCCCGTCTATTATCACAATATTATAACATTAATAAAAATATAAAGAAGTACTTTTATACGTGGTAGAGCCATGCTGCAGCTCTATTAGTAGTATAATTGTAGCACGAATGGATCAGTTCGACCGGGGCAGAACCTCGCCCTCACAGAATACCAGCGTAAAATTGTAGTTAATTGCTGCTATGTTTCATATGGTGAGTGTAGAGGACCAACACACTGGTTGTACAATTTCGTTTTCAGGTTTTGAGGTATACCTGACGAGAAGATTTTACTTTATACTTACCTGACCGTAATTTCCCGAACGATGCCCAACAGAGTTGAATCCGTCGATTGACCTCTCGGTCGAAGTTGGACTTACCTAGTCGGACTAATTGTCCCAGGTAAACATACTCGTCAACAATTTCGAGCTTAGTGCTCCCAACAACTACCGGCATAGGTGTAACATGGACGTTAAACATAATTTTTGTTTTGTCCATGTTCATCTTAATGCCTATCCGTTGGGAGACACTATTGAGGTCATTGAGCATAGTGCTTAGGCAAATCGAAGGTGAGTGACGTACTCGACATTGATGTTAATACCGCATCCTTTCCAATCCAGTTGCTTGAAAACGTCTTACAATGTAGCGGTGAAGAATTTCGGAGATATAACGTCACCCTGTCTTACACGTCTCTACAGTTGGATAGGTTTCGTACTCTGATTCTGTACTCGGATAGCCATCATAGCCCTACTGGCAAAAACTTCAGCACTTCGATATACCGACAGTCAACTTGGTACCGTTGAAGAGACTGCAGCACCGCCCAAATTTCGACGGAATCAAAGCCTTTCTTATAGTCTACATACGCAAGGCAAAGTGGCAGATTATACTCTTCTGCCTTCTGTACAATTTGCCAAAGGGTGCGTATGGTGTAGGTATGCTCTATGTTACTAAAGCCTTTTCGGAAACCGGCTTGTTCGGGAGGCTAGAAGTCATCAAGTCTGCGTGCGAGACGATTCGTAATGACTTTCGAAAACTGCACTCGGCTCTGCACTTAGACTCGGCTCAGAAGGGAAATCGGTCTGTAGTTCTTTAAGAGCGCGTTGTCGTCTTTCTTGAATAACAACACCATGGGGCCCTGCCGTTTATAAGCTGCTAGAGAGCCATTCCATAGAATGGTTCGGGACGTTAGGACATTGGACGTCCGGGAAATCTTCGGAAAAGTGTCGGATAAGACTCGCTCTTGGATCGTTACTCAGACTTGCGTGTGGTTCCAATGATAACGAGTACAGCTGCCCATAGAACCTCTCAATCTCCTTCAAAATCTCAGGTTTCGCGGAAAAGATGCTGCCACATTCGGTCGTCAGCTTTGACAGTTGGCTCTTTCTGGCAGACAGATCTCTGACAAAGACTTTAGAGCCTTGTTTCCACTTAATCGCTTCTTCAATACAAGCTGTATTTAAGTTGCATAAGTCCCGCCGCATGCATTTGGAGATCTGTCTGCTGTCATATCTGTTGAAGAATGTAGCGTCATCTCACGCCTGACAGCCATGAGATTAAGTGTGATCGGAGAGTTTTTGTGTTCTTCTGCAACGGGTCTTGCAGAACTTAGCTCCGACCGCATGGACAGTTTCCACGAGCTTGTCATTTATATCGTCCACTTCATTGTAGTCTTATACTGCCCAACTAAGCGCAAAAGCGGTATCTCAATGGAAGCGAGTTTCGACTTAGTTGACGTTATGTAAGTGTTTTAGTCTTTGCTTTATATTAAGATTTTTTGTTTATCAAGTAATATTTATAATATAACATTGGGTCTATTTGTTATCACAATAATTGGAATATCAAAAATCTTTGTGTAATTACCTTATTCATGAGATACTGCTACATTGCTTAGTGAATTAAAGAATTAAAGTTTGAGTTACCGCTTTTTTGTTACCTCTTCTCCTACATGACTGTATATAAAAAGATATAAATCTTTTGTGTATAAAAAAATGTGTTATTTTAAAGAAAAAACTCAGTCAATATATGTTAACAAAATCTTTTATTCATTAAATTTGAAATGGCATACATAATATATAGCAAAAGAAACGGGTTCTATGAAATTTAGTCAAATGATACAAGGAGATCTCTCCAAAAGGACATTATATTTTGGGGTATAATATTTTGAAAGGATTTCAAAATATTTTCTTTTTTGCTTTTAAAAATGCCTTCCGGAGCAGTTTTCCTTTTTGGTGGTGGCAAAACTTGAGCTTTTAAAATTTTATTTCCGATTATGCTCGCAGTGATAGGGTCCTTATTGAATCCAGTTCTGTATGTCAGATCAAAACTGCCCCTGTTGACCTCTATTTCGACCATTTCATTAATATATGGACGCGGTGCAATTCGAGACAGTTTATACTGTGTCGTGTAATCTTCCCAGTCATAAAAATCTTGTAGAGTCATCTCTTTAGGTTTTACATTTTTTCCTGCAGTAGTAACTTTCATGCGCTTCATAGATAACTCCACCCTGTGGTGGAAACTGTCGGCAGACATAAAAGTGTGGCCTGGTTCGAAATATTTGATCACGATCTTGTCGGCGTTGATGTCATTTGAATTGACTACGTAAATTAAGAACGAAAAAAATGTCCAATTTTTGTTTTGTGACGAACAATTGTCGACCCACAGTATGATTTTCTTTTTATCTCGATGAAAAATAAAAAAATGGAGGTATGCGCTTATGATTTCTGATTTGGAGCGTCCAAATAATCCTTCATACCATAGTACAGGAAAAACACTCAAACCTTTTCTGCCTTGACCAGTGGGCACGAAACTTTCATTATAAGCAACTATCCTGTGGGTGAAAATAGCAGTTTTGAACATGTCTATCCTGGGCAGCATGATAACTTTTTGTAAGTCGGCAGAATATACAACAGTACCAGTTTCATTTAGCTCACTGTCTAATTTATATTGTGCTCTCGACATAGTTGCCCGTTCATTATGACTTGCCCACTTTGTGCAACCTAAACAGCCTTCTTGGAGATTTTCTTTGGTGTGTGTATTGTCATGCAGACGGAATTCTTCACAGTCCTCATACTCTTCGTGGCCAAGCTTCACAAAAGATATATTTAATGCTGCGATCACTTCTCGGTATTTGTCGTAAGATACGCTGTGAGAGGGATTTTTTTCTAAAAAGTCTCTGTGCATCGCATGAATTGTCAAATCACTGGGTAAGTATAAGCGATTGGGCGCGTGCTCCCGCCTATAATGAGATATACTAGGCTCGAAGCTCATTATATGTTCCTTTATAGGATTTGAGTCAATCTTATTATGAGGAGCAGCTCCCAGTCTCCTATCTACTGGCGGTGCAACTGTCTCCTTGCAATTGGCCAAAGCAGTCTGTAAAGGTTTATCGTTAGATAGTTTGTAGCCCAAAGTTGTCAAGAAGAATGTTTTACATACTCCATACGATGTCCCATTCCCGTCTTTAAGTGAATAACTATAGCTTGTTTTTTTCCTGTAGTCTTCTGATTCAGATCTTGTTACTGTTCTTTGTTTCACAGGTTTTGCTGAAGTGTGATGCAGCATAAATGCCTTCCTTTCTTTATCACCTAAATTCCAGAACCTTTCATTTATAATTTTTCGTTGATCCTCTGATATATTCTGGATACATAGCCTTTTGCAGGAAGCTGGACAGGGTGGTTGTAAGCCATGTTTTTCTCTTATCTCATTTTTTTTCGCGTCTTTTCTAACATTGAGTGGTTGGTTGTATGTTTTTCTTTTTCTAATTGTACCTGCTTTTGTATAAGTTGTAAGATCATGTGTATTATCATTAGTTCTCTCATTTTGTGTCAAATTTTCAGTGTCCCTTAGATTAACACTCCTTATGACTTCGTTTCCTCGGAATGGATCCTCCACCGATCTTTCTTGTTCAGCATGTGACCCACTTGATTTATTTGTTAGAGGGTCAGCAGTATAATTCGTATTTTCAAAAACAGTTATCATTGTTTGGTCTGTATCAACTTGAAAAGTACAGGGCATTTGCTGATCATTTGTCTGACCAGTCTGTGTGTGATCAGTCTGTGTGATCAGAGTTCCAGTACTAGCGCTATCTACATTACAACCATTGTCTTTATCAGAACAAAGTACTGGCGACGATGTTTCAGTTAAAATATTATATTCAGTAATTGGCACAGTCGTTAATGTAATCAAAGAGTTCATGGAAATGTTGTTCTCGGTTTCTGCGTTCTGATCGTGTTGATGCTGATTGAAATAGTCAACTGTCGATGTGGACGGGCCCGAAATACCGATTTCTGTGTTCTGGTCTTGTTGAGGTTGATTTAAATAGTCAACTGCAGTTGATGTAGATAGGCCCGATACAAAGTTAAATTCTACAGATTCGAGATAATTTGACGGATTATTAATCTGAGCCAGTGGTTGGTCTGCACTATCGTATCTTGAAAATGGAAGATCGTCATCTGAATCACTGCTAGGGAAAAAGTCAGGATCGATTTTATGAATATTAAGTTGCAAATATTTTGAATCTTTAAACTTTTCTCTCAATGCCTTATTTTTTTGTGCCAGTAGCATCATCATTTTCGTATTTCTTTGTGACATCGTTTATCTGAAACAATATTCGTTTATAAATATTAATTTAATAATTTTATTGACATAATAGGTAATAATTTTTTGTATTTTTCTTGTATACAATAAAGTGTTCTTTACAGTAGAAAAGTAGAGTAACTCTACTCGAACAAAAAGTTTCACACATTCACCATAAATTGGTAAATTCTTAATCTGAATAAAAAAGGTTTGGGAATAGGTATAATCAATTGACATGACAGCGAGTAGTAAATAAAGTTCCGTTTCGCTTTGTACGTTTGGCGTGAGTGCCGGCCGAACGAAAGTTGGAAGAACCTTAAATTTCAATGTTGAGTATGATTGTATTGTACTAAAATTATGTTTACAGGACTTACCTGACTCGCGAAACACAAAATTACATCACTAAATACGTTAATTCACCATTCTTTACTTATTTAACAAGGTAATTACAAGATTACGATCTAATTGCAACGAAAACAAACGAGTTATGACGCGAATTTGTCAACAACACGAATAAATCACCATAAAATGTATTAGAAATCCGATCGTATCGTTTATACCATAAGGGCCAATTTTATATGCCACTGCAGCCGTATCTCATGTAGTCCAAATGATTTGCGGATCAAGTAACCATTGTAATACTAAGCGTCATAGCGGTAAGTCAGTAGTTTACTCGTTGTACATATTTGCCACTATTTGGCTTAGAAAAAGTGTTGTTCTTTATTAAGAGATTTGGCGGTATTCAATTATACGGCCAGTTGCCTTCGTGATATTGATATACCTCTAATACCCTTAGTGATTTGAGGTATAACTGAGATAGGAAAATATTTCTTAAGGCTTTTTTCACATGTTTTGAACAAGATACCGCTAAAAGGCTTAGTTCATTAGATGCGTATTTTTTTAAGCTATCCGATGACATAAAAATCGAATTTTCGGTATTTTTTTGAGATACCGCTTTTGCGCTTAGCAGGGCAGTATAGGCACTGGAAACGATTTTATAACTCTAGCTGAAAGGTTTCGGGACTTTGGAATAGAGCACGATGGAGTGGGACGGAGCTTTGACTTCATTGAAACAGAAACTTTCTTATTCCATAAAGATTATAAATAATACTTATTGAAAGTCACTCTTTTTTTTTACCACTGGTTCAGAAAAAACCTCTGGTCTGAGAAGAACCAGCAAGAAACCGAGCGGGTTTTTTTTCTTAAATAACAACTTACAATCATGTATGTTACACACATTAACAACACAACAAAATAGAAATTGTTTGGTAGCGATCACCTCATTTCCAGGGGTTATTATCATCCATAAATTCCTTAATATTATAATAACCCTTTTTATACAAACTTAGTTTAATAAAGTTTTTGAACTTTGAGCAGGTCAAAATTTTGTGTATTTTCTGGAATTTTGTTGTAAAAGCGTATAAATCGCCCCCAGAATGAATTACTGACTCGATGGAGTCGAGTAACTGGTACTACTAGCTTGTGTCTGTTCCTAGTATTTACAGAATGAATATCACTTATTTTTGTAAAACTACTTTTATTTTTGTGTACGTACATTACATTTTCATAAATGTATTGAAAGGCCAAAGTTAATATATTAATTTCCTTAAATTTTTGTCGCAGCGACTCTTTAGGCTTGAAATTATAAATTGCTCTTATGGCCCTCTTCTGTAAAACAAATATAATTTCAGTGTCAACTGCGTGTCCCCATAGCAAAATACTATACGACATTATGCTATGGAAATAGCTAAAGTAAAATAGTCTAGCTGTTTCAACACTGGCTAGGTCATGAATGTTACGTTTTGTTGAATTTGGCATGGAACACTAATAAACCAAAATAATTAAGCATAGGTCAAATAAAAAAATGCTCCAAAACAAATTTGCTCTGAACTGAATGGTTTCATTTCTAAAAGCGCTTGTGGGCGAACTGGTTTTGCTTGTTTGTTTAGAGAATTTCCTATTTATTTGCCTCACAGACTACTCCGTTCAGTTATCGGGAAACAGTTTTGTCGGTAAAAACTATCTTCATACCGCAAAATATTCGCTACGTATTGGACTTAAAAGCATATAAGTTATGGCGTTATTTTGAGCATTAACTCCTTTCCTTCGAATCAAAAGCAAGTTTACTTGATTTATGCCAAGCGCTTGAAATTTCTGGAAATTTAAAATACTTTAATGTATATTTTATATATTTAATGAGATACTTAACATTTGCTCAAAGTCATAGTCAAAACTTTTTCATGTCACACTATTTTAATCATATTAATGCCAATATATACATGCATCCATGAGAATTTACAGATTTTGAAACGTACATTAGTAGTTTCAATTACCTAATTTTGAACTAAGTAGTAGCAGGCTGCATCTGTAATAGGTCAGTAGTACAAATTGACAAGCTCGACCGGGGCAGCACCACAATTGCGCAGAATACGAGCGTAAAGTAGCAGATAAATGCTACTGTGTTTCCTATGATGAAGGAAGAGAACCGAAAACTATTTTAAGTGGTAAAGAGGGACGCAACCTTAGTCCTTTGAAGGGACAAGAATTCACAGATTTTGAAACGTACATTACGTTTCAAAATCTGTAAATTCTCATGGATGCATGTATATATTAGGCATTAATTTGATTAAAATAGTGTGACCTGAAAAAGTTTTGACTATGACTTTGAGCAAATGTTAAGTATCTTATTTAATACATAAAATATACAATCAAGTACTTTGAACTTCCAGAAAACTCAAGCGCTTGGCATAAATCAAGTAAACTTGCTTTTGATTCGAAGGAAAGCAGTTAGTGCTCAAAATAACGCCATAACTCATATGCTTTTAAGTCCAATACGTAGCGAATATTTTGCGGTATGAAGATAGTTTTTACCGACAAAACTGTTTCCCGATAACTGAACGGAGTAGTCTGTGAGGCAAATAAATAGGAAATTCTCTAAACAAACAAGCAAAACCAGTTCGCCCACAAGCGCTTTTAGAAATGAAACCATTCAGTTCAGAGCAAATTTGTTTTGGAGCATTTTTTTATTTGACCTATGCTTAATTATTTTGGTTTATTAGTGTTCCATGCCAAATTCAACAAAACGTAACATTCATGACCTAGCCAGTGTTGAAACAGCTAGACTATTTTACTTTAGCTATTTCCATAGCATAATGTCGTATAGTATTTTGCTATGGGGACACGCAGTTGACACTGAAATTATATTTATTTTACAAAAGAGGGCCATAAGAGCAATTTATAATTTCAAGCCTAAAGAGTCGCTGCGACAAAAATTTAAGGAAACTAATACATATACTTTGGCCTTTCAATACATTTATGAAAATGTAATGTACGTACACAAAAATAAAGGTAGTTTTACAAAAATAAGTGATATTCATTTTGTAAATACTAGGAACAGACACAAGCTAGTAGTACCAGTTACTCGACTCCATCGAGTCAGTAATTCATTCTTGGGGCGATGTATACGCTTTTACAACAAAATTCCAGAAAATATACAAAATTTGACCTGCTCAAAGTTCAAAAACTTTATTAAACTCAGTTTCTATAAAAGGGGTTATTATAATATTAAGGAATTTATGGATGATAATAACCCCTGGAAATGAGGTGATCGCTACCAAACAATTTCTATTTTGTTGTGTTGTTAATTTGTGTAACATACATGATTGTAAGCTATTATTTAAGAAAAAGTCCCGCTGAGTTTCTTGCTGGTTCTTCTCAGAACAGAGATTTTTTCTGAACCAGTGGTAATTAAACAAAAGAATGACTTTCAATAAGTATTATTTATAATCAATATTGAATAAAAAAGTTTCTGCTTCTGTTTCTGTTTCAATGAAGTCAAAGCTCCGTCCCACTCCGTCGTGCTCTATTCCAAAGTCCCGAAACCTTTCAGCTAGAGTTATAAAACCGTTCTAGTGCCTAGAAGACTGCAATGAAGTGGACGATATGAATGACAAGCTCGTGGAAACTGTCCATGCGGTCGGAGCTAAGTTCTGCAAGACCCGTTGCAGAAGAACACAAAAACTCTCCGATCACACTCTAATTCTCATGGCTGTCAGGCGGGAGCTGAAGCTACATTCTTCAACAGATTTGACAGCAGACAGATCTCCAAATGCATGCGGCGGGACTTATGCAACTTCAATACAGCTTGTATTGACGAAGCGATTAAGTGGAACCAAGGCTCTAAAGTCTTTGTCAGAGATCTGTCTGCCAGAAAGAACCAACTGTCAAAGCTAAAGACCGAGTGTGGCAGCATCGTTTCCGCGAAACCTGAGATTTTGAGTGAGATTGAGAGGTTCTATGGGCAGCTGTACTCGTTATCGTTGGAACCACACGCAAGTGTGAGTAACGATCCAAGAGCGAGTCTTATCATACACTTTTCCGAAGATGTCCCGGTGGTGTTATTCTTCAAGAAAGACGACAACGCTCTCTTAAAGAACTACAGACCGATTTCCCTTCTGAGCCGACTCTACGTGCAGTTTTCGAGAGTCATTACGAATCGTCTCGTACGCAGACTTGATGACTTCTAGCCTCCCAAACAAGCCGGTTTCCGAAAAGGCTTTAGTAACATAGAGCATACCTACACCATACGCACCCTTTAGCAAATTGTACAGAAGGCAGAAGAGTATAATTTGCTACTTTGCCTTGCGTATGTGGACTATAAGAAAGCCTTTGATTCCGTCGAAATTTGGGCGGTGCTGCAGTCCCTTCAACGGTACCAAGTTGACTGTCAGTATATCGAAGTGCTGAAGTTTTTTCACAGTTGGGCTACGATAGCTATCCGAGTACAGTATCAGACTACGAAACCTATCCAACTGCAGAGATATGTAAGATGGGGTGACGTTATATCTCCGAATCTCTTCACCGCTGAATTGTAAGACGTTTTCAAGCTACTGCACTGGAAAAGATGCGTTATTAACATTAACGTCGAGTATATCACTCACCTTCGATTTGCCGACTATATACGAGTAGTCGTTATGTCAGAATCGCTGGGGGACCTAAGCACTATGATCGACGACCTCAATAGTTTCTCCCAACAGATAGGCCTTAAGATGAACATGGCCAAAACAAAAATTATGTTTAACGCCCATGTCACAAAAATGGGAAAACTAAGCTCGAAGTTGTTGACGAGTATGTTTACCTGGGACAATTAGTCCGACTAGGTAAGTCCAACTTCGACCGAGAGGTCAATCGACGGATTCAACTCGGCTGGGCAGCGTTCGGGAAACTACACATCATCTTGTCGTTAAACATACCTCAAAACCTGAAAACGAAATGGTACAACCAGTGTGTTGGTTCTCTACACTCACCATATGAAACACAGCAGCATTGAACTACAATTTTACGCTGGTATTCTGTGAGGGCGAGGTTCTGCCCCGGTCGAACTGACCCATTCGTGCTACAATTATACTACTAATAGACCTGCAGCATGGCTCTACCACGTATAAAAGTACTTTTTTTATATTTTTATTACTGTTATAATATTGTGATAATAGACGAGCATAGACAAGATATATCGACGCCGTAACCACTACCCCGTCTATCATCACGTAGGTGTCGCAAGAGGAACTAAACAGGAACAAAACACTGTTAGGCAAATCCATATGAGGCAGTCTATGGAATCGTTGATAGACTGTTATAATGAGGATGATGATAATGGTATTAATAGTAGTCATACTTATTGAAGTACTGCTTATAATTACAAAAACAGTAATATTGCTAAACTAGCAACTACGGCAGTAACATTGTCTGCAACATTCATCTGCAACATTCAAAAAAATCATTTACTCGTATATGATTTTTTTTTATAGGATAAGGGTGACAAGCCAGCACACAGTTTACCTGATGGTAAGTCGTTGCTGCGGCCTATAGACATCTACATCTATCCTCGTTTGGGAATAAAATGCACATACGTTGTCGGCCGTGAGGACTAAGATGAATTGTCTTTTTTCCAGTAATATGGGTCTCCCGTTCTCTACACTCACCAAACGAAACATTAAGCTTAGCTTTAAGCTGCTATTTCACGCCGGTATTCTGTGAGAGCGTGGTCCTTCCCCGATCGAGCCGACCCAATCGTGCTACAACTATACCTACTATTATATAGCTGCGGCATGGCTCTACCATGTATAAATTTGTAAAACTTACGTCACCGTTCCGTATTGCACTATTCGAGCACGTAGTGTTTAGTCAGTAACCCTATACTTAGTATAGCCATGCTGCACCATTTCCTATAAAAGAGGAGCAAACGAGTATGCGTCTCACCTGATGGTAATTATCAATTACCGCCCATCTATAACTGCAACAACTGTTGCGCCATGTATCGTTCCAGAAAAATCGCCGATGGTAATAAATTCCAAAAAGTAGTCGTGCGAGGAAGAAAACTCCCAGTAAATCGCACAGTAGTGAACCGCCAAGCATACGGATTATGTTTAATTATTTTTTAAATGGGGTGACAAACACGCACACAATCCACCCGATGGTATGTGGATACTGTAGCCCACAGATGTCTTCATTTATTTTCGATTTAGAGTCAAAATGTAGATGCATTGTCATCCCTGAGAATGACGATGGCCTCTTTTACAGTAAAAAAGATCTCCGGTTCTCTATACACCATACGAAACACAAAAGCTTTAAGCTGCTGTTTTTTGCTGATATTCTCAGAGAGCTTGGTGAGAGAGAGTGCCTACCCTGGTCCAGCTAACCCATTCGTCCTTTAACCATAATACACCTACAGCGTGTCTCTACCATATATTATATATTAATGGTAACATTATATGAATGTTAGCGTGAGTTTAGTCGCGAAGTTTAGTAGTAAAATTTGGCGACCAGAATTAATCCGAACATTTCTTTAGAGCACTCCCCGTAGTAAATGCGATAAAAATACTCGGGAGCTAATAGACAGGGTACTTGAGTAAAGGACAATAGCATGACGTTGAGGTATCCGAAGTTTGTTGGTTGCGTGTTCACATCACGTTGGTTAGTCACCAATGTAGCCGGGTGGAAGGAAAAGGTGAGATCTCCCGTTGGGCAAGGTGTTTAGCCCGGGCATTGGCTAACGATCCGTGTTTATTTTTTTCTTTATAGGAGAGGGGTAAACTAGCATGCGGTCCACCAGGTGATAAGCGGCTATCGCCGCCCATGAACAACTGCAACACCAGGGGAATTGCAGATGCGTTGGCGGCCTTTTAGAAAGGTAGAAGCTTTTTTCATGAAGTTCCCTAAGTCGTATAGGTCCGGAAAAATTGCCGGTGGTAAAAAATTCCATAGAGAGGTTGTATGAGGAAGAAAACTCCTAGTAAAATGCACAGACGTGGACCACCAATCATCCAGATGGTATGGATGGTATCGCAAGTTTTGTCGCAATGGGCGATGGTAAAACTGAGCGGCTGGAATTATTCCGAACAAATCCACAGAGCACTCCTTGTGATGTGGTATAATACGCAAAGATATGCAACACCTCTACGCAGTTCCAGTAAGTCAAATCGATCGGAAAAAACTCGATCATCGACGATACGAACCGGTCTGCGTTGGATGTGGTCAAGTTGAAGGAGCTGGCACTGGGGAGCCCCTGTCCAGAGATGGGAATAGTATTCCATGTGAGGCCCAACTTGCGCTTTGTAAAGTTGCAAGCAATTTGCCGGCATGAAATACTGTCTCGCTCTGCTGAGCACCCCAAGCTTTTTAGAGGCCCATTTGGCCTACCCTTCCAAGTGACCACGAAAGTGTACGTCACTCGATATGTCGACACCGAGGATTTCGATACTGGCTGAGTCCACAAGTTTTGTAGCTTGAATAACCGGTTTGCAACATATCATTGATATGCAAAAGAACCAGCGTCGGTGATAGCACAAAACCTTGTGGAACAACAGCGTTAATAGGCTTGTAATCGGAGCATGTCCTGTCTACTACGACCTTGATGCTCCGATCTGCTAGCAAACTGGTGATCCAATTGCACAATTTCTCGGGAAGCCCATAGGAAGGCAGCTTCGAAAGAAGCTTTTTGTGCCAAACCCGATCGAAGGCTTTCGCTACGTCCACACTAACGGCCAAAGTCTCCCTCTTGGACTCCACTGCCACTGCCCATCTATGAGGTAGGTAACCTAGAACATCACCAGCTGAGCGACCTCGACGGAAACCGTACTTGTTATCACTTATTAGCTGGTGATCCTCAAGGTACCGCATGAGCTGGCAGTTAATAATGGTTTCCATTACTTTGGAGAACAAGGAGGTGATAGCGATAAGCCTGTATTTGGACGGATTTGAGCGGTCGCCTTTTTTAGGGATCGTGTGCACCAAAGCTGTCTTCCGTGAGTTCGGGACTATGCCTAGAGAATAGGAGTACTGGAACAGACGCGTTAAAATCGGTACCAATTAAGGAGCGCACGTCTTCAGCACAATATGTAGGACTCCATCAGGCCCACTCGACTTGTTAACGTCCAGGGATAGGAATGCTTCACGCACCGAACGCCTTATAAACAGCACTTCCTGCATGGAGCACTCACACCGCGGGATGGTCGGCGGTGTATTCCCCGCATCATCTAGAGTCAAGTTGGAAGCAAAAAGAGAGCCTAGCAGATCGGTTTTCTCCTTTGCGCCATGGGCCCGTGTCACACTTTGCAGAGATGGCAGAGATGGCTGACAGAAGTTCCTTTGGACAGCCTTGGCGAGAGACCAGAATGCACGTGTTACGGAAGGGAGGCGAACTAGTTTCTCGCCAATTCTGCCGATCTGCTCTGACTTTGCCTTGGCAATGACACTTTTGAAGGACCTGGAGACGTAATTATACTTCTTTTGAAGAGCGCTGGTATTTACATCCCGGGATGTTGATGCATCAGCCCAGGCCCGGTAACACTCTTGCTTATAGCGTGTTGCAATTTTACAGGAGTGACCAAACCATGGCTGAGTTCTGCCTCCGATAGATGCCCCATAGATGATTTAATAAATGATTCCATTCCCTGAAGTACCAAATCAGCAACAGAATCTACAACAACATTGGGATCATCCGGCGAGAAGCATACGTGCCCCCTAGAGCAGGATGCAAAAAAGACCGCATCCTGTCCCAATTGGCTGACCAATAGTGCCAAACACAGCGGCACCATACTTCCGTCCGAAGAGCCAAGAGGGAATTGTCAGAGACCTGATATCCTTGTGTTATTTTGGAGCTATTATATATATAGCTCAGTAACTTAGAAACTTTGATAGCGCGACTTACGCTCGGTGTGTTTTTAGTTGTGGCGCGACGACAGTGCTTCTACAGATGCAATATCACTTCGCAGTGCCGGTGAATCGGGCCGATCAGAGAGAACTCGGTTGTCGATGATTCGTGACGATTAGCCTTCTCTTCCTAGTAACCACGAAACTGCACGTCATTTCATGTTTCGACGTCGAGGATTCCGATACTGAGCAGAGCAATAAAACAACAGTAGTGCATTGAAACTGTATTAAGCATCACCAGTGCTGTTGTTCGAAAAGGAATTAATAATATTTGAAATATATTATCATTGATATTATGATGATGCACTATTATCAATAAAAATTATTATTATTTTCTATATAAATTCATCTAAATATATCTTAAAAGTACTATTTTGAAAAATTAAAGTGTACTAATAAGCATAGTGTTCATCATCATTATCATTACAGCCCTTCACAAGTTCACTGCTGAACATAGGCCTCCCCCAAAGAATGCCCCAAAGCTCGGTCCTGAGCCATCTGCATCCATCGAATTCCTGCATATCTTACCAGGTCGTCACTCCATCTAGTGGGGGGACGCCCTACACTTCGTCCGCCGGTACGAGGCCGCCACTCGAGAACCTTTCTTCCCCAACGGTTGTCAGTTCTTCGAGCTATATGGCCGGCACATTGCCACTTCAGCTTACTAATCCGTTGGGCTATGTCGGTCACTCTAGTTCTACTGCAGATATCCTCATTTCTAAGTTTATCACGCAGAGAAACTCCGAGCATAGCCCTCTCCATAGCTCGCTGAGCGACCTTGAGCTTCCTCATCCGGCCAGCAGTGAAGGACCACGTCTCAGTACCATAGGTCATCACTGGCAACACGCACTGGTTGTACAGTCTTGGAGCAAAAAAAGCATAGTGTTAAAATACATTAATTTAGAAACTTAAGTATAATACTAAATTAAAGGCTTAATAGTGTCTTTAAAACTTAATTGAATTTACTAAACTCTGCTTTAAATATTAAAAAGATTATTGAACACTACCACAATATATATACAAGTCATTTTTTTTTACACTCACCATACGAAACAGCAGCATCAAGCTGCTATTTTATGCTGGTATTCTGTGTGAGCGTGGTCCTTCCCCGGTCGTGCCGACCCATTCGTATTACCACCATAATATAGCTGCAGCATCGCTCTGCCAGTTAGATTTTATTTTTAATAAACGCTTCGTTGTCTTCGTTGCGTAAAACGAATGGTATGTGCTATGATTATGGTATGGTTATGTGGATATTGTGCCGATAGATATCTAAATCTACCCTTGGTTAATAATCAAAATGCAGATGGGTTGTCACCCCTGAGGACTAATACGGAAACTCTCATTTTCAGTAAAATGTGTTTCCGGACATCTAGACTTACCATACAAAATACAGGAGCATTAAGTTCTTAAGACTTGGCTGACGCGGCGCTAGTGTTACATAATTATGTACTTTTATGGCTGTATAGAAGAAGACGTTGCTATGCGGAATAAAAAAAACTCATAAAACATTTGCAAACACCATAAAATAGTTATATTTTATTTTACGTCCCATATTAAGTACGGAGACATAAAATACATTATTTATGATACGGCGCATAAAAATATTTAGCGAATAAATTATTCAGAAACGCCTCATATAGTGCAAATTCTTCGTTTTTTTTTAAACAAAATATTATACTAAAATACAAAATAGCTATGTCAAGCACTTCCGTTCATGTTACAGCTTTTAATTAAAACATTTGATTATTTATAAAGTTGTTTTATGTACTGGTATTGAATATTGAATAAGTAATAATTATTTATTTATCGTTTTTGTTTCATATTATTTTGCATGCCTAAATATAATGCCATACCTACGCATGTTCTACTAGCATCTAAAAATTAAGATTCCAACGTTTTGTCGCATTAAATCGTATCTAACAATCACATTGAACATATAAATGATATAAAAAGCACATAGAAAGATTAATAATTGTTGAACTTATTGTTGTTTTATATAAATCGAAAAATTGCTATTTTTACATTAAAAATAACGGTTTTATTGGCATAAGGTGTAGATTTATCAAGTCCGCATGGAGGCGGAAACACAATAACTTTTGAAAATATCAATTGTTCAACTCAATCTATTTAATAAACTCTATCATGTGGGAAGCCATGAAATGTAAATGGCAGTTTAATTTTGTTTTGTTAAGTTATAATTAATTTTTTTCGGATGAGAAGTAGCGGAATTTTCGGTATATTGAGCAGCCTTGTATTAATGCATTTTACAAAATACACTTTGCCTCACTCCCAGCCACAGAATACTTTTATACCCCGGGATCTTACCTATGTGACGTGACTTGAAGATGTACTTCGGTATTTGCTACTGGAACTCTGACGAATAGAACTACAAGTTACATTTCTTAATTTTTTTCACTGTCATATGAGCATTATGATTCGTTTCTTTTGGATTTTTCTAAATTTTTTTTTGATTGAAGTTTGACATAAAATAATCGATAAATTGAAAGTATAATAATAAGATTATTAGTGGAAATTTGTGTTTATTTAAACCACTTTAAAAAATTAGGTATAATCATGTTATACGTATTTTTAATGCGCTTAAGGCATGAATAATTGTATTTACCAATAGTTTTTTTTTTAATTGTATTGAAATAATAATTGTCATAGACTATTGTCTCATAGTTTTTTTAAATTCATTTTCTAAGCATTTTTAACTAATTTACTTATCAGTAATAAATATTTATAACAGTATTTTATTTATTTTGTGAATATTTTGGATTATTTATTTATTACATATTCAAATTCAATTCCGATTTCAAGCGACAGTAGGCTAATGGCAGGGTGTGGATCGCTGTGGATCGCAAACTAAAAAGGTCATGGTTCGTTAACCACTCCTAACGCAACAATTTTGAGCTTACCAGGAATGTTACAGGGAATATTATTAATGTAAATAGCATTGCTAGTATTTTTTAATAAAATAGATAAATTCAAACTGTCTCTCGGTTCGGATTTGATACGCTACCGTCATTATGTGATAGTATTTAAACCATTGCAATTTTATTCCCTCTATTTTCATGTTGTCAACTTGTAAAAGCTAAACAGTCGTTTGTTACCCATAAAAATATTTCCTGTAATATTTGAAAAGAATGTCAAACTCCGACTTAGTATGCGCTGTGGAAACTGTTTTGCTTGGCGTGTAGACAACAGCGTGCAATCCACTCGAACTGCTCAGTTATTCATGGCGCGCTTTTCAGGTGCGCTGTGACCGACATTCATACATCAGTTTTGAGGTATATAGGTTAGCTGGAAACAACCACTTTAAAGATTAGGTGGAAATAAGTAACAAAACACAATTCGTTAGTTTACTTAAATCTATTCTTACGTAACTTTTTTATTCTTATGTAATATTTTATCTCACTTATTAGGACACAGTATCTCCTCTAAGGAATGCTACAAAACAGAAATCAATTTCCTGCATGTCTGACTAGGTTTTCATTCTATCTATTGGGGCCCAATATACAGAATGCGAAAGTTTTAATGTGAGGTTGCTAATCAAAACTATTTTTGTCTATTTGACACAAATAACCGGAGTAGTCTTGATGTTAATAAATTTTGCTTAGCAATAACAGATGAAGGTAAAGTCCACCAAAGAGATGGTTTTGTCAAGTTATTTAGACTTTCCATATTTCTTTATTCCGTTCTAAAAAACAGACATATTATGCTTTACCATAAGTGCATTGCACGTACACAAAATGTATACTTACAAATATAATAACTTATAGCAAGAGCTTAATTTCCAAAGCGCACGTAAGGTTGAGAATTATTATTTTTTCTTTTAAATACTATAAATGCAATAGAAAACTACTAACGCTATTAACATTACTAATGAACATTACGAATTTTCTTCACTTACAGACTATTATGACGTCACATAAAATATAACGTGGCGAATCTTTGCGAACTTAAAGTGTTTCCCAAAAAAAGTTGAATTAATATTAAAATATCTTTTTGGAAATACAAGTGTCAAAACAAATCTTTAGATCATTATAAATATATATAATAGTATAAGCCTCATTTTTTAAAATTTAATGTCTAATTATACACGGCTAAAACACCCATTTCAAAAGAGTTCGTGTATTAAGCTGTAGAACGTTAAATATCTAATGAAATTTATCACATATTAAAATAATATTATATCAATATAAAACAAATGATTAAGTAATAAGGAAATAAAATAAAAATTATTTCTAAAATGGTATTACTGGACGCACAAAGAAGGTCAAATATTCAATACATGTTCAATTGGACAATCGGTCAATAAGAATGCTTTATTGCCGTCCGTTCGTATTCGACTGTAAAACGGAAAAAAAAATAAGTAACTGGGAAAGTTGCTGAATCTTGTGATGAAATACAAAGGCTATTGACATTTTCATCTATGTTGTTAAAAAGCAAAGCTATCGAGAAGCAACTACTAGACACGTACGTGTTTACACATGGTAGAGCAACGCTGCAGCTATAATATGGTTGTAAAAAGAATAGAAACATACATCTATCCTTGATTAAGAGTCTAAATGTGGATGCGCTGTCACCTCTGAGTCTAAAACATAGTGAAAAGAGTCTCCGATGCTCTATTTTTAACATACAAAATACAACAGCACTAAACTGTTATTTTTTACCGGTATTCTGTGGAAGTGTGGCTCTTTCCCGGTCAAAACGAACCGTTTGTGCTACAACTATATAGCCGCAGCATGGTTCTACCACTCTAATCATTTTCCGTTGAACTATCTTCTTCGTATATCTTACAAGTGATTTTTTAACTATCGATAGTAGCGTGATTTGAAGCCATTACTGGCGTGTTCACTCCAGTATTAAGTATTGCATCGCAGTTGTACCAAATGGAGTAAAGACAGGCGAGCACAATATTTTAAGACCGGATGCTTACTGAGCTCTCCAGACACGAACTGCTTGATATAGTATCTTGAAACTCTTCTGTATTTTATTAGTATTAGAGTTACAAAATGTAACATAAAAGTGAGACACTTGCAGCCAATTTAAGATAAAAAACCCGATGCGTTGCCAGCCCATATTAAGTTCGCTTTTCGTATTTATTGCATTTTATTGTATTAGGAAAACTTAAAGCTTTTACTTATTTAAAGAAAACGTATAATTACGTAAATATGATTTTAATTTCCATTCACATCCTATCGATGGTTGGCAGATTACTAATGTTTGTTTCATGAAGAATTTTCTGCCACGCACAAGTATTGTGGAACTTTTTTTTGTAGAATTGGGTGAAAAACGAGCACACAGTGCACTTGATGGTAAATGGTTGCTGTGGCCCATAGACATCTACATCTTTCCTCGTTTGCGGATCAAAATGCAGGTGCGTTGTCACCCGTGAGGATTAAGATGGAATGCCTCTTTTCCAGTAAAAAGGGTCTCTGGTTCTCTACACTCACCATACGAAACACAGTTGCTATTTTACGATGGTATTCTGTGAGAGCGTGGTCCTTCTCCTTTCTAGCCGACCCATTCGTGCTACAACTATACTACTAATATAGCTGCAGTATGGCTCTACCATGTATAAAAACTACTATCTTCAGTTATTTTCGGACTGACACGACCAAGGAACCTTCAAGAAAAGAGCATGCTCATTTCTAAAACCCAGCAAGACCCTTACCTACAAACCTATTGGGGTTGCACATGTTCATGGGCGAGGGTGACCGCCTCCCATCAGGTGAGACGCGTTCTCCTTTGCATTCTGTTATAAAAAAAAAAAATTTTTCAATTTTATAATTACAAAAACTTACAGATAATACTACACGAAACCTGTTTTATACCACTGCTGGTATAGGACTTTGCAAGAATAATTATTGGGAGCAACGAGTCTATTACGATGGTGTTGGTTCTACGCTCACCCACACGGCTGCTCAATGTACTGAGATTTAAACAGGCTGATGATAAACGATTCAAATAGAAAAACATAACTACAACTCTTTTTATAGCGCTGGTAGTTGTCTGGTAGGAAGTGGTATTTAGTAAGAGCGTAAACTTTCATCGATTGAGCTGCCCCATTCGTACCGCATCCATAAACAACTACAGCCTGGCTCTGTGACGTATGATATTATTACATAAGTAATTTAAATTTGTGGTCTTTATAGCTTAAATAGTGCACGAACACCGATTTTTACCGATTCTCGATTATGCTGACACGTGTTATCTCAATTTAAATGAGGAGATGCTTAATAAACTTGAGCGCATTCAGAATCTATGCATACGGTTCATATTTGGACTTCGAAAATATGACCATGTCTCCGAATATCGCGAAAAACTCAAGTGGCTTCCGATCCGTCTTCGCAGGAATACTCACATTCTTTCTCTTTTATACTGTATACTATTCAATCCCACTGCCCCTACTTACCTTAAAGAGCGATTTGAGTTTCTTGGTGACAATCACTGTCGCTCTCTTCGCTCTGATAAAAACCTCACCCTAAAAATTCCATCTCATAACACTTCCTTCTATTCTAAATCCTTTTGTGTTGAAGCTGTTAGGCTCTGGAACTCCCTACCGCTGCACATTAGAAGTGCGCAGTCTATTGATAAGTTTAAAAAACTTGTCAAAGCGCACTTCTTTCCTCCTTAAATAGTCATTCCTCTAAAAAATTACTACCTACTCATTTTTCCTTACGTTTAGGCTTTGATTTCACTTGTTTAATCTTTTCTGCTCTCGTATATGTATGTATATATTTTTGTATTTAAAATGTATTTATTTATATTATAGATGTATGTATTTATGGATTATATTATATATGTCGTGTGTATTTTCTATCAACCTACGTACACCCTTACCATTTCTCACAGGTCATTTTATCCTCTGCAATGTGGTTGCCTGGTAGAGATCGCTCCCAAGCGATAAGGCCGCCAATTGTACCTTTAAATAAACTATGTTCTTTTTTATTCTCATATGTATTTTTTTGGTGTACAATAAAGTGTATTTCATTCATTCATTCAACACACGCACTCATTTCATCATAATGTTAAACTGAAATGACAAACGGTAAGTCCGTTAGTCCGTCAACATCTAGAGCCGACTTCAAACAAAGTAGGCTACGGAGTTGTCACTTCCGAGGGAATGCCTCACAGCCTGGTACTGCTCTTTTAAGCTTATATTATATTAATATCGACCAGAAGTAAAATTAAATTAAGAAACATTTTAGTCATCATCTTGTAACACGGCCTCTCCTGACAGGCGGTCATTCTCATCCGCAACCTTTATGTGTTCGAGATATGACCTCGACACAGCATCCTCTGAAGTGTTATGTAACGAGTCATCCGACTCCGCTAAAAGTTACAAATGAATTGGACACATTAGAATTTATCATCATAGCTCGTAACAGCATACTCCTTACAAAGAAAACGTTCATGCTTCATGATATTACACTCATTTCTCATACAAAACGTTCAAACTATTAACCACGTTCACGCACATCGTTCTCTGGAGTGACAGTAACTCCTTTGGACTAAATGTCCTGTCGTAGTAGAGAACCACACTCGACACCAACGTGAACATGAAAAACTCCGAATGAGTAGTCTATCTCCCGTGACACAGAAAAAATCTTTTATTTTTTTTATAGGAGGGGGCAAATGAGCTTGCGGCTCACCTGATGGTAAGTGACTACTGCCGCCCATGAACAACTGCAACACCAGGGAGGGAATTGCTGTTGCTTTGCCGGCCTTTTAAAAAGGAGTACGCTCTTTTCTTGAAGGTCCCTAAGTCGTATCGGTCCGGAAAAATCGCTGATGGTAATCGATTACACAAGGAAGTCGTGCGAGGAAGAAAACATCTTCTAAATCGCATAGTGGTCGCCAATCATCCAGATGGTGTGGATGGTATCGGGAGTTCTGCCGCGATGTGCGTTCGTGAAATTTGGCGGCTAGGATTAATCGAAGATGCGAAAGAAAATACAAAGGGATGCAACATCTCTTCGCAGTGCCAATGAATCGAGCCGATCGAAAAAGGTTAGGTCGTCGACGATTCGAGCCGCTCTGCGTTGGATGCGATCAAGTAGAAGGAGCTGGCACTAGGGAGCTCCTGCCCAGAAATGGGAACAGTATTCCATGTGAGGCCGAACCTGCGCCTTGTAAAGTTGCAGGCGGTGTGCCGGCATGAAATACAGTCCCGCTCTGCTGAGCACGCCAAGCTTTTTAGAGGCCAATTTAGCCTTCTCTTCCAAGTGACCACGAAACTGCACGTCACTCGATATGTCGACTCCAAGGATACCGATACTGGCTGAGGCAAGAAGGGTAGTGCCTTGAAACTGAGGAGATATGACAAAGGGGTTCTTTTTAGCGGTAAACGCGCAAACATGTGTCTTCTGAGGATTAAACTGGACTAGATTTAGTCGCCCCCAATCCGAGACTTTGTTCAGCAAAGACTCGACTTCAGACACAAGTTTGTTCCGGTACTCGGCGACGTTTTCCCGAGAAATATTTGCACGACCGGTGTATAGAGCATCACCAGAGCTGTCATCCGCATAGCAATGAATGTTACCAGTTAGCAACACATCATTGATATGCAGAAGAAATAGCGTTGGTGATAGCACACAGCCTTGTGGAATACCAGCGTTAATAGGCTTGTAGTCAGAGCATGCACCGTCTACAACGACCTTGTTGCTCCGATCTGCAAGGAAGCTGGTGATCCAATTGCACAATTTCTCGGGAAGCCCATAGGAAGGGAGCTTCGAAAGAAGTGCTTTGTGCCAAACCCGATCGAAGGCCTTCGCAATGTCCAGACTACCTCCAACGCCTCCACGCCTCCCCCATAGACTCTACTGCCTCCGTCCATCTATGGGTCAGGTAGACCAAAAGATCACCAGCTGATCGACCCCGACAAAAACCTTATTGGCGGTCACTAATCAGCTGGTGATCCTCAAGGTATCGGATGAGCTGGCAGTTAATAATGGATTCCATTATTTTGGAGAACAAGGATAGGCGATAGGCCTATAGTTGGATGGGTCTGAGCGATTGCCTTTTTTAGGGATCGGGTGGACAAAAGCTGTCTTCTATGAATTCGGGACTACGCCTTGGGAGTAGGAATACCAGAAAAGACGCGTTAGGATTGGTGCCAACTCCGGAGCACATGTCCTCAACACAATTGGGGGGATTCCGTCAGGCCCACTCGACTTCTGGATGTCCAGGGAGAGCAGTGCTTTGCGAACCGAGCGCTGTGAGAACAGCACATACGGCATGGGGCACTCACACCGCGGCATGGTCGGCGGTGTTTTCCACCCGTCATCAAGAGTCGAGTTGGACGCAAAAAAGGAGCCTAATAAGTCGGCTTTGTCTTTTGCGTCATGGGCCAGTGAGTGATCCTCCCTGTGCAGAGATGGTAGTGATGGCTTACAGAAATTACTTTAGACAGCCTTGGCGAGAGACCAGACTGCACGGTTTCCCGAAGGAAGGCGAACTAGTTTCTCGCCAATTCTGCCTATGTGCTCTGACTTTGCCTTGGCAATAACTCTTTTGAAGGACCTGGAGGCGAAGTTATACTTCTTTTTAAGTGTGCTGGTGTTTACATCCCGAGTCGCCGAAGCCGCAGCCCAGGCTTGATAACACTCTTGCTTACTGCGTAATACAGGAGCGACCAAACCAAGGCTGAGATCTGCCTCCGATGGGTACCACAGATGATGGAATAAATAGTTCCATTCCCTGTAGCACCACATCAGTGACAGAGTCAGCAACAGCGCTGGGATCATCCGGTAAGAATAAAACCCGCTCCCCTGGGTAGGATGCAAAGAAAGACTGCATTCCTTCCCAATCCGCCGACCTGTAATGCCAAACACGGCGGCAACCTGCAGAACGCAACCGCGAAGGGAGCGTGAGTGGCACCATACTCCGGATCAGACAATGGTCCGAAGAGCCGAGAGGGGCATCGACGGAAACCTGATATCCGTCCGGATGAGAGGTCAGCAGAAGGTCCAACAGGGAATCCGCGTAGGCGAAGTAACCAGTTGTGTCAGACCATATGCCAAGGCAAAGTCATAAACAGATCTCCCCGCATGATCGGTTAAACGTGAACCGAGCCATTGGGCATGGTGGGCGTTAAAATCGCCAAGGATCACGATCTCTGCGGATGGCACCTGTTGTAGCAAGGAATCTGTAGCCATTTGGACGTGGTCGATGAGTCGGTCTGTTTCGGCTTTTACGCTATGGGACCTATAGAGGCACCCGTAGACGTGCGGATGGTCGTCGCTGTCTACGCGTAGCCAAAGGATGGACAGGTCTGATCCTTCAAGACTGCCGAGGTGTCGAGAACAGATGTCCTCTCTGACCTACACGCAAACTCCAGCCCGAGGCACAAAGGAGTACTCCAATTTGTACCCCGGGTAGGAGAGATACGATATATCAGCCGGAGAGGAAACCTGCGTCTCGGTCAGAAAGAGCAAGGCCGGCTTCTTCGTCTCGAGATGGTAGTGGACGGCGTTTAGGTTAGAGTGAAGTCCCCTGATGTTGCAGAAATTCACGGATAGCGTGGCAGGGGTCGCCTTGGTATTGTTGCTCAGTTTGCTCCGAGCAGTTATGTTTTTGAGCGGAATTTTGCCCCCTCCCCCACCCAGAATACGCGGGGCAGCCTGAGCACCCACGCTCAGGATTGGAATAACATGGTCGTGGATGCTCAGCGAGGGATTCTCCAGGGTTACTGGTACCCTACTGGGGTAGTCTATAGTATATATATATATATATATATATATATATATATATATATATATATATATATATATATATATTTCAATTATGTAAGCTACTGCTGTCGAATTTTAAGTCTGTCATACTGTATTTTAATTATAATTAATAAATATAGTAATAGACAGAACATGTTTAGCGACTGCTGGTTTCTTCTTGAAAAGGGCACCGGCAAAATATCAGCGCTGTGGCACAATGCTCAGTTGGATGCCTATTTGTGTTATGTTTTATGATGTGTTAATGTTATTGTAATATAATTTATTTATATGGTACGGTTATTTAAAATGTAGCTTTAAATATAGATGTGTCTTCCTTTATTTCTTGCTAATTATACAACTGCAACTCCATTAGTGTTGCAGTGTTGTGGGCGGTAGTCAACACTTACAATCTGATGAGCCTCATGCTTGTTTGCTTTCTATTCTATAAATAAAATACACAGTTGGGTAATGTTTTCATCCCAATCTGAGCCTCTACTCTGTGTCAACTGTTAATGGGATTAATATGCTGGGTGATCCAAGTCAAAAGTGCAAGACGTCTGGTACTTTGCTTGCCAGTCCGCCTGCCACGCGAGTTGATATGCTAATTGAACTGCTCACAATTTCCAAAATACATCCTTTAGAAGGATGATTATCAAAGAGTCTTTATGTTTGCTTTTGGGTTGCTTTCAAACGTGGTTATATCACCTTTAACCTAACTGGTCATAGTGACTGGTTATATGGGACATTTAATACCTTACAATGGTACTTTCTCTTAATCTGCTGGTTTTATAATATTACAAGAATGTGTTTATAAAAAGTACCCTTAAACTTGAATGAAAAGAGAATAAAAGAACCGAGATCCGTCCGATCATGCTCATAAGAAGATCGGGCCCGTGACAAATACTTCATTCCCAAGGGCCTAAATTTTGCTTTTACGTACAATACGTGACCTTATGTGAAGAATATTGCCTGCCAGTGAGCAACCCTCAATATAAATAACGAAAAGCAAATTCAAATAGAAAAATAATGAATAATAATAAAAAAATATTCGTTGGCGCCTTTTCCGTTTAGGATACGTAGATACGAGGAAAATAAAATTATAAAAATTAAAATTATAAATATTTAAAGGACAATGTCCAAAACCGCCCTGTGTAATAAAAGTATCGGACATACACGATAATTATTTTTCTATTTTATTGTTTTAGTTGCAAATACTTTTATAACACGGACTAGCTGCATGCAAAAACGAACATTAAAAAGTATTATATTCTACTAATTTAATTACATTAATCGCCGCCATCTTCGCCAAACATCACGTGGTGTCGAAAATGATTAGGGATGCCCAATCGATTGTAATCGATTTTTGAATTTTTAATGAACTGTTGTATATTTTTTTAATCTGAATTACATTTTAATTTATTTCGAAAAAAGTTGCTAAAAGAAGCTACAATAAAAATATTATATTACCATTTCTTTATATTCTTTTATATTATTCCCTAAAAGTATAATTTTAAAAACCTACTATACATATTGAATGTCATACTCGATTTTGAATAGGTAGTTAGAATATTGCTGAAAAAATATTCGTAAAGATAATTATTCAGGATTTTCTAATGATCGTTTAGACAGGAGTATATTATACGTCTTACTAAACGATAACGTACGAGTTTACGACAATTAATTAAAAAAAACTGTTATCGTTACGGAATTCATTATAAATGTATTTTTTAAAAAGAGCAATATTGCAGACTAGATACAGATATTATTATTAATATTGTTACAAGTATGGAAGAAGTAGAGACGTACGTGTTATTATAAGTAAAGTAGGACAGTGTTATGGTATTAATATTATCGTATGACAAAAGATCATAAAAGTACTCGGCCTAACCAAGAAAATAAACAAATACTAAATCAGTTATATTTTTATTTTTCTACATAATCACCATCAAGTTCAATACACTTTTGCCACCTCCCCTTCCAAGCATTTAGACCGTTGAAAAAAAATGATTCTTCCTTAGAATCAAAATATGCGTCTACAGCTGCTTTGACCTCGTCGTTTTTTCGAAAATCTTTGACCTCCCAAGTGCTTTTTTAGGTTAGGGAACAGAAAGAAGTCTGAAGGTGCCAGATGAGGTGAATACGGCGGATGCGGTAACAGTTCATAAAGACATAAAGACATAAAGACATTTATTCCGACACTTCATATTACAATGACAAATTAATAAACAAAATTAATAAGAATAAGAATAAAATAATAATAAAAAATATTAAAACACAAGAAAATGAATAAACAAAAAAAATAGAGGATATAACAACAATTCATGACTTAATAATCGAAACAGATGAAGTGGCGGAAGGGACCGCCTCAGCATAAGCCGCGGGATAGCGACGCTGATTTTCAGTCGGCCCCATACGGTCCTACGGAGACCGTGCCGTAAGTGTCGACATTAAGCGAGTAGTAGATACATATAACAATAACAACTGATGAATGACAATAACAAAATGGAAAATGCGTATTGTATAGTTGAGCTGAATGTAAGTTACTGAACGCTACGTTAGATGTGACGGGAACATTAGTAAGTGTCATAATATAATTTAACAGTGTATATTATAAAATCACTAGCTGGCCAGGCAGACGTTGTTCCGCCCTTAGCGGCGAAACTTTGTACTATAAAAATCCTTAAATTTGCAATAAAAAAAAAAATTAAAGGTCACTTATCGGGATAAAAACTATCCTTTGTCTCAAGCTGGACCAAACTGCACAGAGTGTACAAATTTGGGGTGAGTGGTTTCGGAGTTCATCGCGGACAAACAACGGGACACGTAATTTTTATATATAAAGATAATGTAATGTATGATTTGTTATATATACACACACATACATACACACATACATACATATACACATACATACACATACACATATACATACACACACACATATATATATATATACACACATACACACATATACATATATATACATAGATACATACGTTTAATAGGCTTTTTGTAATAAATAATAATATGTAATAGCGTAATAAATATTATGTAAACGGAAAATCAGCTAACGTCTAACCTCTTAACAATACTCCTATTTATTAACTATACCCTTCTGTTCGTTTATTAGGAGATATTTTAAGTGTTTTCTAAACGTGCCTACTGTGTTCAAAGCCACAGTTGTGAATTTCAGCAATTGACTGTATTGACGTGTGAACACGGGCGTTATCTTGATGAAACAGGACTTTTCTTCTGAGCATTCCTCGAGGTTTTTCTTTTATTTCCTCTCGTAAACGACGTAGTAAGGTGCAGTAGTAATCAGAGTTTATATTCTGACCCCTTTCAAGATAATCAATCATAATCACACCTTTCGAGTCCCAGAATACTGAAGCCATCACCTTATTTGCCGACAAAATCGACTTAGCCTTTTTAGGGGGTGGTGAACCAGGTCTGCTCCACTGTTTTGATTGTTGTTTTGTTTCCGGTGTACAGTAATGAACCCATGTTTCATCCATAGTAACAAAACGATTCAAAAAATCATCTGCATCGGCTTCAAATAACTCCAAACAGTCGCGTGAAATAGTCAAACGCGTCCTTTTTTGTTCAACTGAAAGCAGTCGCGGAACCCACCTCGCAGACACCTTGTGGAAACCCAACTCGTTGACAATGATGTTTTGAGTTCATTCATAAGAGATGCCTATAATCTCGGCTATCTCTCTAATTTTTAATCTGCGGTCTCCCATTATTAAATCAAGTACTTTTTCAATATTTTCGTCAGTAGTTGACGTCGAAGGCCTTCCAGAGCGGGGTTCATCTTTCACACTCTCTCTACTACGCTTAAATTCTGCTATCCATTTTTTGACGGATGAATATGACAGAGCACAATCGCCTAATGTACTGACCATGTCATCATGGATGGCTTTTGATGATAGCCCCTTCTTATGGAGGTACTTAATGACGGCACGCTGCTCGATTTGCTCCATTCGCGGAAATTATGTCCGATTACTTTGTTAATAAATTTATAAAATCACAACTAATCATCGCACACGTTTCGAACTTCACACAATGAACTAGTCTGAACTGAACTAAATAATGTGGGTAGATTTGATTTTTAGAATTGAATGGATCTGTGTTAGGCCGAGTACTTTTCAATCCACCCTCGTAGATGGTATACTGTTTGTAACGTACGGCTATTATAAATCTTAGGAAATATTCATAAGTTGTATCGTAAATGGCGCTCCTAGTTTTGATGTCACTAAATGGTCACTTGTCAGTCTCTCTTAAAAAAAATACGATCTCCAAATCGATGCAAATCGAACATACTAGAATCGATTCTCGATTAAATCAAGCATTAACAGATCTATTTTTGATCAATCGCGACATTTTCAAACATGCCTAATATAGACACAGAACATTATTGACGATAACTTACCGTTAATACAAGTAACTGTATAGAAAAACCATTAAATTAATAAACATAACATTACGCTAGTATTTTCCAGAAGGAGTAGGTAGAGGTGTGTAAGTACTGTCATGTTATACACCCCATGTAATAGGGGATGCGCGTATTGCCAAACACCGGACACAAATCCAGACTCCGTGTTACTACTGGGAACTTCAAGTTATAAAAACCCAATAATAATTTGCCTGAGCCTGGGATCGAACCCAGAACAGAACAGTTTTTCTGTCTGTCACAAGTAACAGATGTTCCAACTATGCAAAAGTATTTCTTGAATCGTTTGAAATATAGCTAGTTCTTGAATAAGTCCGATTCGAGAGGTTTCTGTATCGATATCGGACAAGGATTCTTCAGATCTATATCGATCTGGAAAATCGATCCTGTTACTATAAACAATCGATTAAACGATTTCAAATGGACATGCCTACTTTCTACCGTCATCTCTAATTCTGTCAAAGTTACATTGGTTGGCGTCGTTTGCAATTGTAATTGTCTTTGTACATAATTGTATCGGTGTTGTGGTGACTTTCGCGACTATATATTGAACATTACTTACGACTCGGCTATTTTAACGGACTCTGATTGCTTTCAAGAACGACTTACCTTGCTGTGATTTTTGGAACTGTGTACCACTCAAACGATAACCTAGCATTCATAAACGGACTTACGCATACGCAATGGAAAGTGTATTTTGTGTAAATAGCGGCTCTGCTGGTGGTACATTATTGTTTAAAGATGAACAGAGAAGCAATCGTGCAATATTGCTGTAATTGTATCGTTGTACGCAGAACCATCGGTTGCTGCGCCCATGTTATGACCATTATTTGGTACGTGAGTTTTACGAGACATCAAAATAATATCGACATCCCTGCACAGTTTTTATACAATATTCTTATTTCCCATTTAGAAAATGAACAATAAACATGAAATTAATCTGTGTTTTATTTCTAATTCAAACATAATAAGTTAACGTACGTGTAAAAACAACGGTACGACTTTCCATTGACTTCAGTGGAGTTTGGTGTTGATACGTATTTTTACAGAAAGATTACACTATTATAAGCACACACACAAAGTCTCAATATACGGAAACGCGTAATTTTTGAGAAAAGAATAATTGAAAATCAATTATTCTTGCAATGTTTATGTCTAATCTGCTAATAAACTGGCGCCATTTTGTAATGTCATTGTCGACGTCAATAGGGATGTCGATTCTTACCGAGAAAGATCGATTTTTTAAATAGATTCGAATTGTAAGCTGATGTATCGATTCCCAAAAAATCGATTTCTAAAATATCGATATTTTTTCATTTTTGCATTTATAATGTAAATATAAATCCATTTTATGAGAAAAAAATCCCCTTCATCATAAAAAAATAAGGGGACTGATTCATAAGGATTTCTGTATCTATTTTGAGACTGCTACGTCTCCGGCGCTATAAAACCACTCTAGGGGTAGGACAGACTCGTACCAGGTGGAGTCGGGATCAATCAATTCGGTTCTTTGACATAAATTGAACCTAACCTATTTTATTTGTTATCTGCCCTAATAGGTACTGTTAAATAAAACAAATTTCAATAAGAGATCATTTATAAATAGAAATTATTACGATATTTACATTATAAATAGAAACATTAAAAAAATATAGATATTTTAGAAATCGATTTTTTGTGAATCGATACATCAGCTTACGATTTGAATCGATTTAAAAATCGACCTTTTTCGGAAAGAATCGACACCCCTATTGACGTCGACAATGACATTACAAAATGGCGCCAGTTAATTTTAGCAGATTAGACATAAACATTGCAAGAATAATTGATTTTCAATTATTCTTTTCTCAAAAATTACACGTTTCCGTATATTAAGACATTGTGTGTGTGCTTATAATAGTGTAATCTTTCTGTAAAAATACGTATCAACACCAAACTCCACTGACGTCAATGGAAAGCTAAGCCAAAACAACTTATACTACCAATTAGGTACTAAGTCGGTAGGGCTGGTTTCATAGTCACGCGTTTGAACAGCGCCATCCAGACGCACACACTTGCAAATGTACTAGATAGTAGTCTATAATATTCACGCTGTTCATGCGCGCGCTGTTGAAACTTGGTTGAAACCGTGGTTGATACGCTCGCTGTTCGATGGCATGTCTAGCGGCGTGACTGACAGCCTCAATCATTATACATTTAGGTACTAGGTATCTTACCGTACCGTATATGCTAATGACAATATCTAAATGCTAACAGCCATTATATACATATATTTTTATTTTTACATTAATACACACAAACATTATCTCTCATTTCAAAACCATTGCTCAGAAAGCAGGTTTGTTAACTACATTCTATGCATTTATACGTTGCACTTACATACACTTAGGCTTTAGAACAAAAATTGCATACCTAATTATGTAGATAGGTACTAGAAATAGCTAAATATTTTAGGACATCGTTTTTCAGTTTGTTAAAATTCACTCGGATCTATGAAAAACCGTAATATTCATGGTTCGATTATAACCTCAAAATCTGATACTTTTTTTGAAATATATCTATTATGCAGCTAGTCCGCTATAAAAATAAGATCAAATAGGAATTTACTAATAATCAACAATAAAATACATAATTTTCCGATGCTCTTGGTTCCAGGGCGAACAAGGTATGGGCGCAGAGCAATGTCCTTTACAAATGAATAATTTAATATGTAATAATAGTTTAAATTTGACATATAATTGGAATGGTAATAATGAAAAATTTAATTTAATTGACATAAATAATTGAACAAAAAAGTTTTGGACAAAAGATATATTATAAGACTGGTTGCAAATATGCTATTTTATTATTTTATTTTTAACTCAGTCAAGTTTTTGGATACAAAGACTGCTGTTAATTGTGTAAAATACATGATTTAAGCATTTACTTTAAAAACAAAATTCCCGTTGGATTTCTTGCTGGTGGTAATTAAACAATAGAGTGACTATCAATAAGTATTATTTATAATCTATATTGAATAAAAGAGTTTCTGTTTTTGTTTCTGCTTCTGCTGCTGTTGGGCAGCGTAATAATTTGCAATTTAATTTGGAATCAGTTCCAACTAATTAAAATTAGTGAATGCAACAATAGAGGCAATCTCTAGCAATAATAAGAGTTTAATTAATTTAGAAAGCAGCTCACAAATAAGTAATAAAATTACTTACACCTGGTGCATCAAAATATACAAGGCACCATATCGTTAAGGTAAAGAGAATCGATTAGAAAGAGAAAGATATCGTTAACTATCTAAAACTGTTCATGTTAAGAAAATGGCAGAATTATGGTAGACTTCCGTTAAAGTTTTTTTTCTATAATAGATACAATAGCAGCTTATCTAGCCACCTTTTTTATTACAAGAGTCAAATCTGGTGTGTTTCCTAATTTAATGAAACATAGTAAAGTAATACCTTTATTTAAATCTGGTAGTACATTAGACCCCGCCAATTTAAGACCAATTTCTGTCCTACCTCAAAAATCACTCATATCTTATATTAATCGCGCTTAAACTTTTTATTTCATATTTAAGTATTAAAACTCAGAAAGTTATTATCAATGGTAAAAGTTCTTCCGGGTCACCTGTACTAATAAGTGTCCCTCAGGGCTCAATTCTCAGCCCATTCCTATTACTAGTGTATATAAATGACTTACCTTCTCTTGTCAGGGATAATAATGATATAGTATTATTTGCTGATGTTACTTCCTTGATTTTTAAACTTAAACGTCAATCATTTAATTGTAACGAAATGACTAATGCTATATTAAAATTAGTGCACTGGGTTAATGTTAATAATCTACATTTAAACATCACCCTAAACGCAAAGCATCAGCAGGCCTTCATATATCCAAACTACGAGTAGCAAGACTCGAGTAGTATATTATAGATTAGTATATTTCAATAATTTCCATGGCATAATGTCTTATGGATTTTGCTGAGGGGAAATGCGGCTGATTTAGAAACTATTTTCGTTTTACAGAAGAGGGTTGTTAGAGCTATTTAGAACCTCAAACCAAGGAAGTCTAATTTAAAAAAAAAAAGAAATAAATATGTTAACTTTGGCATCTCCGTATATTTACGAAAATTTAATGTATGTTCACAAAAAAGGTAGTTTTAGTTAAAAAAGTGACATACACTCTGTAACAACTAGGAACAAACACAAGCTAGTGATGCCAGTTTCTTGACTCCACAGAGTCAGCAATTCATTTTTGGAGAAATGCATGCGCTATTACAACAAAGTCCCAGAAAATATACAAGCTCCCTCTATTATCATGTTTAAATATTTTATTAAACTAAAACCGTTTAAAAAGGGTTATTATAATATAAATGCTTCTTCAATAATCGCAACAACTCATGTAAAATTTATTTTAAAAAAGTCCCACTGGGTTTTTTGTTGGTTTTTCCCAGGACAGAGGGTTTTTTCGAACCAGTGGTAAAGTAAAAATGACTTACAATAAAAATAATTCTATTCTAATCTATTCTATTATTGTATTCTATTCTATATTATAGTATACAATAAAGAATAAAAAAAAATAAACAATATGCATCGGCGTCACTATCATACATATAAACCGACCAACACAGACACCTACAAACACGGTTCTGCGCCATCTGCATCCATTGCCTCGAATAATTTTTTACTTGGTAGAGTCTCTCTACAGCAACAAAACGGGCCGGTTCGTCTCGGAACAACCATGGTCTCATAGAATACCAGTGCTAAGATTTTTTTTACTGTTAAAAGGTTATTCCAGATTATTCCTAAAGAAAGACAACAGAAAAATGTAAATATCCATAAAATACAGTCTCCACTTATCATTAGGTATACTCTGTGCTCGTGTGTTATCCATAAGTCTATAACAAAAGTTTATTTTTAACTCTTGAAAATAAAACTTCCAAACGTAAAACATCGGAAAAATTTATTCTTCGAAAGTAAATTTCAACTAAATATATTGCTTCAAAGAAACGCATAAAGCTGCCATCATAATATATCGTCGCCAATACAACTGAAAGCTTTTACGATGTTCATTGTACTTAACTATGTAGAATACATCTACATAGCATATAATATGAGAAATCTATCCAGTAAATGTTACATTCGATTCAAAAAAGAAGGAGGTTATAAATTCAAATTTATGATTTTTTTATGAATATTCCGCGATTTCTTCGTCTAATGTGAATTGAATTTGAAGATTCTTGTTATTTTGAACATCATATACCTCAGGTATATGATGTTTATGTTTTTAATAATGAAGTTTTCAATGTTACTATTTACATATTTATTAACATAAGAGTTAGAAATATTCCTTTAATAGTACACTCCAAAGGTTAAAAAATCAAATAAAATATGTCTTAGCACCGACTTCAGAATGTAAAATCATTTTACTCGTTCTAGTTCTTTGGAGTAGGCTTTTATTTTGTATCAAAAGTTTAATGTTAATTACTAGTATCCGATCTGATATATTTATTTATCAGTCATAGTTTCATTGCACGCCTCATAACGCGAAGCGTTATAAAGAACGACACGTCAAGGCCAAGCAATTTTGTGTTCTTAAAATGCTTCTATCATAACCATGTGGCACTTAAACAATAATATTCGTAGCCGTATATCAAGAAAACACTAATTAATCCATCTCATATTTTCTATAAATCATTTTATATTGCTACTTTGAAAAAATAAAACGGCTTGAAAAACATTTTACGTTGACATCCGAATATTGGCTTTGTATGTGGCCACGATAACTCCCGAAAAAATGTCGTATCGATTCGGTTTTTTTTTTATTAACTTCAGAATTACATCAACTGGTTTCCTATTTTAAATTATAGTGTGCCTTGTTTGTTAATAAAATGATTTTAAACTTTGCAGAGGCCAAATATTAAAATCATTTTACTAAACAAGTTTTATTGCTATTATCAATTTAAAGGCGCTTTCATATTATTTTAGTCATTGAAAGACAAAGCAAATATGTACCATAGAGCCTATATCTTAAAAAACCTGTTAATAAAAAGCACTTAATTTAAAACACGTGAACAATATATTTTGGTTAAAATCGTTTCAGCCATTCCGAAGATTATCCCAGACAGACATATATACGAAATTTAAAATATATCATTAATATACGAAAGTTTAAAAATGGTTATCTATGTCTTAATAGCATATAAATATCCCCCTGAGCTAAATAGAAGCTATTTCAATTTTACACACACTCTTCAATTTTATTTATATGTATGGATTAAGTTAATCGCAAATGCTTTCCACTCTTAGCTTTGAGCACACAGTCTAAAATGAAAAAGATTTTTCTTTTATCTATATTACAGAATCATTTTATCCGGAAATATTCATAAAGAAGTTTTCGGATCTGTCCATTCAAAGACATAAGGCGATCTGACCCATAAAGAAACTTTATTCATAGGGAAACTGGCTTTTTTATATTTTAGTTTAGTGTTTTTATCTTGAGAATATACGCATATGGTTGCTAAATATACGGTGGACATCTTTTTAATACATTCGCTGTCCCGTGTTTTGCATATAGTTCATGGCTATTGTATTACGAATGTGTCTTAAAATCGATGAATGTATTTACCCACTTTCTGTTGGCTTGACTTACAAGTCAATGTATGTGTGTATTCTGTATGAATATAATGATTTTTTTACATACTACATTTACCATCAATTAAGAGTAAAAATGTATATGCGTTGTTACCCCTAAGAACTAAGAAGGAATGCCTCGTTTCCAGTAAAAAGTATCTCGGGTTCTCTACAGTCACCATACGAAACACAGGTGCATTAAGTCGCTATTTTATTCGTATATTCTTTGAGAGCGTTATCTACCTACCTCAGTCGAGCCAACCCATTCGTTGTACAATCATAATATAGCTGCAGCACTACTAAATATTTCGACGTATTAGAAACCGATGAGAATAGAATAAATTTGTGCCTCTTGTTCTCACTAGAATCAGCTAATGATAATTTTCTTTATACTCGTATAAAGCTTGACCTGTATGTATGAATATATGTATATTTTATGAATGTTATATTCTAAGCTTAATTTCATCTACTGCCGGATGTCTGAGTGTACTGAAACTTTGCAGTCGTATGAACCGAAGGCAATTAAATATTTTCACGACTATGACCCAGTAATATTACTAGAATCATTAAAATTTAATGACCAATGTGTGTCGGTAATGTTTTTCTTACCTCATCTCATTTAAACTCTGATTTTAATTTTATAAGAGTGATAAACGAGCCTTGATGGTCACTCTAGTCTATGGACACCTTCGGTCAACTTTAAACATAACGGCTTCAGATGCGTTGTCACGTCTGATTACTAAGATAGAATGCCTAACAGCCAGTAAATATACTCTCACGCTTGTCACCCAGAAAGAGCAAGGCCGGCTTCGTCGTCTCGAGATGGTAGTGGACGGCGTTTAGGTTAGAGTGAAGTCCCCTGATGTTGCAGAAATTCACGGATAGCGTGGCAGGGGTCGCCTTGGTATTGTTGCTCAATTTGCTCCGAGCAGTTATGTTTTAAGCGGAATTTTGCCCCCTCCCCCACCCAGAATACGCGGGGCAGCCTGAGCACCCACGCTCAGGATTGGAATAACATGGTCGTGGATGCTCAGCGAGGGATTCTCCAAGGGTACTGGTACCCTCCTGGGGTAGTCTATAGTATATATATATATTTCTATTATGTAAGCTACTGCTATCGAATTTTAAGTCTATCATACCATATTTTACTTATAATTAATAAATATATATAATATATATATATTAATAATTATATTTTAATAAATATAGTAATAGACAGAACATGTTTAGCGACTGCTGGTTTCTTCTTGAAAAGGGCACCGGCAAAATATCAGCGCTGTGGCACTATGCTGAGTTGGATGCCTATTTGTTGATGTGTTAATGTTATTGTAATATAATATACTTATATGGTACGGTTATTTAAAATGTAGCTGTAAATATAAATGTGTCTTCCTTTATTTCTTTATAATTATACAATTGCAACTCCATTAGTGTTGCAGTGTTGTGGGCGGTAGTCAACACATACCATCTGATGAGCCACATGCTTGTTTGCTTTCTATTCTATAAATAAAATACACAGTTGGGTAATGTTTTCATTCCAATCTGAGCCTCTGCTCTGTGTCAACTGTTAATGGGATGAATATGCTGAGTGATGCAATCATCTCTTTCAGCGTCAAAAGTGCAAGACGTCGGGTACTGTGCTTGCCAGTCCGCCTGCCACGCGAGTTGATATGCTAATTGAACTGCTCACAATTTCCAAAATACATCCTTTAGAAGGATGGTTATCAAAGAGTATTTATGTTTGCATTTGGGTTGCTTTCAAACGTGGTTATATCACCTTTAACCTAACCAGTCATAATGACTGATTATATGGGACATTTAATACCTTAAAATGGTACTTTTTCTTAATCTGCTGGTTTTATAATATTACAAGAATGTGTTTATTAAAAGTACCCTTAAACTTGAATGAAAAGGGAATAAAAGAACCGAGATCCGTCCGATCATGCTAATAAAAAGATCGGACCCGTGACAAATACTTTATTCCCAAAGGCTTAAATTTTGCTTTTACGTACAATAAGTGACCTTATATGAAGAATGTTGCCTGCCAATGAGCAAACCTCAATATAAATAACGAAAAGCAAATTCAAATAGAAAAATAATGAATAATAATAATAATAAAATATTCGTTGGCGCCTTTTCCGTTTAGGATACGTAGATACGAGGAAAATAAAATTATAAAAATTAAAATAATAAATATTTAAATTTACAAATGAATAATTTAATATGTAATAATAGTTTAAATTTGACATATAACTGGAATGGTAATAATGAAAAATTTAATTTAATTGACATAAATAATTGAACAAAAAAGTTTTGGACAAAAGATAGATATTTCTAATCCAAATATATTATAAGACTGGTTGCAAATATGCTATTTTATTATTTAATTTTTAACTCAGTCAAGTTTTTGGATACAAAGACTGCTGTTAATTGTGTAACATACATGATTTAAGCATTTACTTAAAAAACAAAAGTCCCGTTGGATTTCTTGCTGGTGGTAATTAAACAAAAGAGAGACTTTTAATAAGTATTATTTATAATCTATATTGAATAAAAGAGTTTCTGTTTTTGTTTCTGCTTCTGCTGCTGTTGGGCAGCGTAATAATTTGCAATTTAATTTGGAATCAGTTCCAACTAATTAAAATTAGTGAATGCAACAATAGAGGCAATCTCTAGCAATAATAAGAGTTTAATTAATTTAGAAAGTAGCTAACAAATAAGTAATAAAATTATTTACACCTGGTGCATCAAAATATACAAGGCACGATATCGTTAAGGTAAAGAGAATCGATTAGAAAGAGAAAGATATCGTTAACTATCTAAAACTGTTGATGTTAAGAAAATGGCAGAATTATGGTAGACTTCCGTTAAAGTTTTTTTTCTATAATAGATACAATAGCAGCTTATCTAGCCACCTTTTTATTACAAGAGTCAAATCTCGTGTGTTTTCTGATTTAATGAAACATAGTAAAGTAATACCTGTATTTAAATCTGGTAGCAACAGTGGTAGAGCCACGCGGCAGCTTTTGCTGTCGCACGGATGGGCCGGCTCGAACCGGGGTGGTACCACGACCTCACAGAAAACCAGCGTGAAGTAGAGGTTTACCTCTGCGTTTCGCTTGGTGAGTGGTGGCCGGAGGCCATTTTTACTGGAAATGAGGCATTCCATCTTAGTCCTCACGGGTGACAACGCATCTACATTTTGTAGATGTAGATGTCTATGGGCCGCAGCAACCACTTACCTTCAGGTGGACTGTGTGCTCGTTTGTCACCCTTATCCTATAAAAAAAAATAGTACATTAGACCCCGCCAATTTAAGACCAATTTCTGTACTACCTCAAAAATCACTCTTATCTTATATTAATCGCGCTTTAACTTTTTTCATATTTAAGTATTAAAACTTAGAAAGTTATTATCAATGGTAAAAGTTCTTCCGAGTCACCTGTACTAATAAGTGTCCCTCAAGGCTCAATTCTCAGCCCATTCCTATTTCTAGTGTATATAAATGACTTACCTTCTCTTGTCAGGGATAATAATGATATAGTATTATTTGCTGATGTTACTTCCTTGATTTTTAAACTTAAACGTCAATCATTTAAATGTGACGAAATGACTAATGCTATATTAAAATTAGTGCACTGTAACCCAGTGCAATGTTAATAATCTACATTTAAACATCACTCTAAACGCAAAGCTTCAGTAGGCCTTCATATATCCAAACTAGCAAGACTCAAGTAGTATATTATAGATAAGTATATTTCAATAATTTCCATGGCATAATGACTTATGGGATTTTGCCGAGGGGAAATGCGGCTGATTAAGAAACTATTTTCGTTTTACAGAAGAGGGTCGTTAGAGCTATTTAGAAATTCAAGCCAAAGGAGTCTTTTTTTAAAAAAAAAAAGAAATAAATATGTTAACTTTGGCCTCTCCGTATATTTACGAAAATTTAATGTATGTTCATAAAAATGGTAGTTTTAGTCAAAAAAGTGACATACACTCTGTAAACACTAGGAACAAACACAAGCTAGTGATACCAGTTTCTTGACTCCACAGAGTCAGTAATTCATTTTTGGAGCAATGCATGCGCTATTACAACAAAGTTCCAGAAAATATACAAGATCTCTCTATTATCAATTTAAAATTTTTTATTAAACTAAAACTAATTAAAATGGGTTATAATAATATAAATGAATACATGGTAGATAATAACCCCTGGGAATGAGGTGGTTGCTTCAATAATCGCAACAACTCATGTAAAATTTATTTAAAAACAGTCCCACTGGGTTTTTGCTGGTTTATCCCAGGACATATGGTTTTTTCGAACCACTAGTAAAGTAAAAATGACTTCTAATAAAAATAATTCTATTCTATTCTATTATTCTATTCCATTGTATATTATAATATACAATATAGAATAAAAAAATAAATAAATAATAAACAATATGCATCGGCGTCACTATCATACATATAAACTGACCAACACAGACACCTACAAACACGGTTCTGCGCCATCTGCATCCATTGCCTCGAATAATTTTTTACTTGGTAGAATCGCTCTTTAGCAACAAAACGGGCCGGTTCGTCTCGAAACAACCATGGTCTCATAGAATACCAGTGTTAAGATTTTTTTTACTGTTAAACGGTTATTCCAGATTATTCCTAAAGAAAGACAACAGAAATATGTAAGTATCCATAAAATACAGTCTCCACTTATCATTAGGTGTACTCTGTGCTCGTGTGTAATCCATAAGTCTATAACAAAAGTTTATTTTTAACTCTTGAAAATAAAACTTCCAAACGTAAAACATCGGAAAAATTTATTCTTCGAAAGTAATAATAAATAATTTAATATAAATAATAAATTAGTTAATATAAAGCACTTAATTTAAAACATGTGAACAATTATTTTGGTTAAAATCGTTTCAGCCATTCCGAAGATTATCTCAGACAGACATATATACGAAATTTAAAATATATTATTTATATACGAAAGTTTAATAATGGTTATCAATGTTTTAATAGCATACAAATATCCCCCTGAGCTAAATAGAAGCTATTTCAATTTTACACACACTCTTCAATTTTATTTATATGCAAATGCTTTCCACTCTTAACTTTGAGCACACAGTCTAAAGTGAAAAAGATTTTTCTTTTATCTATATTACAGAATCATTTTATCCGGAAATATTCATAAAGAAGTTTTCGGATCTGTCCATTCAAAGACATAAGGCGATCTGACCCATAAAGAAACTTTATTCATATGGAAACTGGCTTTTTATACTTTAGTTCAGTGTCTTTATCTTGAGAATATACGCATATGGTTGCTAAATATACGGTGGGCATCTTTTTAATATATTCGCTGTCCCGTGTTCTGCATATAGTTCATGGCTATTGTATTACGAATGTGTCTAAAATCGATGAATGTATTTACCCACTTTTTGTTGGCTTGACTTGTAGGTATGTGTGTATTCTGTATGAATATAATGGATTTTTTACATACTACATTTACCCTCAATTAAGAGTAAAAGTGTAGATGCGTTGCTACCCCTAAGAACTAAGAAGGAATGCCTCGTTTCCAGTAAAAAATATCTCGGGTTCTCTACAGTCACCGTACGAAACACAGGTGCATTAAGCCGCTATTTTGTACATATATTTTTTTAGAGCGTAATCCTACCCCGGTCGAGCCAACCCATTCGTTGTACAATCATAATATAGCTGCAGCACTACTAAATATTTCGAAATTATATAGACGTATTAGAAACCGATGAGAATAGAATAAATTTGTGCCTCTTGTTCTCACTAGAATCATCACAGCTAATGATAATTTTCTTTATATAAAGCTTGACCTGTATGTATGAATATATTTATATTTTATGAATGTTATATTCTAAGCTTAATTTCATCTACTGCCGGATGTCTGAGTGTACTGAAACTTTGCAGTCGTATGAACCGTAGGCAATAAAATAGTTTCACGACTATGACCCAGTAATATTACTAGAATCATTAAATTTAATGACCAATGTATGTCGGTATTGTTTTTATTATCTCATCTTATTTAAATTCTGATTTTAATTTTATTAGAGTGATAAACGAGCCTTGATGGTAACTGGTCACTCTAGTCTATGGACACCTGCGGCCAACTTTAAATAAAATGGCTTCAGATGCGTTGTCACGTCTGATTACTAAGATAGATTCCCTAACAGCCAGTAAATATACTCTCACGCTTGTCACCCAGAGGGTTAGACAGAGATCACGGAATTCCATTTGGCACGATCCTTACACACTTCTTTTGTTATTTTTCTCAACAATATTCTGCACATAATCATAGACGAGCATGCTCGTCTATGACTATTCTTGATTTCTTATGATTTATGCGATGTATTCGTATTTGTACCAACACGAATACGCACACCATGCCTTTGGATCAAGCATGCACACACATACACACGTACACACATGCTTACGCATACACATGCTTACGCACACACGCCCGCACACTTGCGCGCATATACATACACGTGCACACACGCGCGCGCGCACACGCATACGCATGCACATATCACGTGACCATGGCTGCTGTAATGTACCCGAAACATCGAGGATTATAAAAGTTACAATTAAACGCGATAAAATCGGCAAAATTTGTTTTATTTAGTACTCGAAAGTAGGTTTTTTTATGTAACTATATGGGCGATATTCTTGTCGTTAAGCTTGTGCTATTCTTTAGCCTACTAAAGAGTCTAGAAACCTTAAAAAACCAAAAAGGATATATAATAATTTCTACAAAATTTAATTGCTTTACTCTTTGTTGTTCGACATGTGATGGCAGCGTAAGTTTATCCACCACTCCATTTCGGCCCATGGGTGTTATAAAAGGCGACTATGGGAAATGACAGGAAAATCTTATGACTACCGATAGATGGCGCGTTATCACCAGACGCTTACTATCTAGACCAGCGACGAGGGGCAGAGTCAAAGCTGCAAGACGTCTTCTTTTATAGGATATTGGTGACTACCGACACACTATTAACGTGATGGTAAGTGAATAATGACGCCAAAAGACCTACATTTATTCTCGATAAATCTAAATGCAGATGCTTTATCACACCTTACTACGACTAATATATATCTGTAAAAAAATATTAAGAAATAATATAACTATAATAATAAATGATATCCTCCATATGTGTAGTACACGTATCTTTATAAAAAGTACAAATAATTCTAATTAGTTCAGTAATATTATATTATATGTATGGAAGAAGACACCATTCTTCCACGTAACACGAAACCTACCCACTACCTTTGCACCTACGTCATAATTATTATATATAAGTCTTATTAAATTTAATAAAGAGAGAGTTGTTAAACTGCAACAGTGAGTTTAATTTCTTGCCTTGCCCCCAACATCACACTTGCTTCTAGTAAAAAGGTTCTCCCATTCTCTACAGTCATCATACGAGATACAATAGCATTTAAGCAGCTATTTTCGATAGCATAGCGTGAGAGCGTGGTCCTTCCCAGGTCGAGCCGAACACGAGCTATAACCATAATATAGCTGCAGTGTGACTCTACCACGTATATGTTGTATTGATAATTCATGAAGTGGCTTCAGCAAGAGATAAATTATATCTTTTTCATCACCAATAAAGTTGTTAATTATAGTTTTCAGTATTAATAACCCATTCGTGCTACAGCCACCATGTTTGGTTCTACCACGTGTAAAAAGTCTAGTAGTCTGTCGGCAAAGCGTGGCAATTAATATTTTAAATTTCAGAAGAGGCAAACGAGCATGCGGTTCACTTGATTGTAAGTGTCAACCGTTGCCTATGAACAACTGCATTACTAGGGGAATTTTTATTTGTTTATTTATAGCGGGTGCGTTGCCGGCAATTCAAAAAGTATTAAACTCGTTTCTTGAAGGTCCCTAAGACATCGGTCCGCAAAAATTGTAGGTGGTAAACAAATCCACAAAGAACTCGCGTGAGGAAGACAACTCTTAGTAAATCGCACAATAGTGGACCGCTCAGCATCCAAAAAACTTACGATAGACCCATGTCCAGCAGTGGAATTTCATAAGATGATGAAGAAGAACAAGTTTCACTTCAATTATGTTATAAGGAACATAAGTGATAGAGACTTGCTGCAGCTATAATATGTTAGTAGCACGAATGGGTCCGCCCGACCACGCACTCACAGAATGCCAGTGTAAAATAGAAGATTTATATTGCTATGTTTCGTATGATGAGTGTTAAGAATTTTTACTCAATACGAAGCGTCCCATCTTAGTCCTGCGGGGTAACAACATATCTGCATTTTTATTGTTGTTCGAGGATAGATATAGATGTCACGGGCCACAGTATCACGAATCAACTGTACTCCATAAAACAAACGAACTTTATGAGACAAAATAAAAAATAATAATATACAAGTAGAGTTCCAAAATAAACAGAGCAATGTTTGCAAATAAAATCATAACCTCCTAACACAACTGCGGAGGTAAAACGCGTGTCCCGAGGGCTACTGCCGGGATTATTGCAACAGAGTTAGTAAATACGCTAATTAATCTGAAATTGCTTGTTAAAGCTGTAAAACCAGACGCGACTACAGGTGCAATAACTGAAACAGTTTATAGAAAGGAATGGATATAATTTTAAATAGCTGTAAAACGATTATTACATAACTGTAATGATGTTTTATATTTACGCGAACACCACACATTGAATAAAACAATTTTAACGGATTTTATCGCGTGTATCCTTGGTACAATACAATGGATCCTGCAAAGTACTAAAACGGTCGGGATTATAAATAAGTAAAATAAAATATAATAAAACCTTTAAAATATTTTATTCAACGGCATTTATTTTGACGGCTCCGTGGCGCAGTGGCATAGCAATGAGTTGCTGCGCTGGGGGGCGCGGGTTCGAATCCCGCATGGAACAAGTATTTGTATGGCCTACAAATAATTGTTCCGGGTCTGGATGTTTGTCCTTGTGCAATTTGTGTTTGTAAACTGAATCCACGATACATGAAAAAACCCTAGTGTGGGGGTAACGTATTTTAAAAAAAAAAAGATAAATAGTGTAACTCCAACACCGACTGTAGATGGTGTCGGTCGACGTCAACGGTCGAGCCGTGTATCGTCAAGAGTAAACTCCGCGTATTTTAATAGATTAAAACTACTAAAATAATAATTTTACCTTAAATAAATACTAAATCATACATAAAACAGTGCAATAATCAATAGCTTATGTTATCTAGACAAAATTATTAGAGAAAAGTGCGTAAAGACGTCTTCAAAAGGTGACAATAAAACTTTGTTTACACTAAAAGTACAGTGTTCTTCTTTCTTCTAACAAATTAAAAACAAACAGTGCAGTTCAAAAAACGATTATTAACAGTGCAACAATATAAACATAAAAACATATACCAGTGTATTTACGTAATAGAAAAAGTGAATAAAATCATCTCATCTCAATTCAAAACTTCAAATACCGTCTAATGTTTTTATAAAATAAAGTGCGTACATACAGAACATTAATTTCGTTAAGTTTCACATCTAATTGGTGGCGCAGCGGCGTAATATTCGGCATTGTCAAGTTAGGTGTTTGGCATGAGTTCGTATCCCGCATTCAACATGTCTTTTTGTAACAGTTTTCGCTATGTCTAGTAATTTCTCAGAATGTTTCGAATATTAAGTTAAATGAGACTAAACATAATTATCTAAAAATAATAAAAATAGCAGACATTCAAAACAATGGATAAAACCACGTCAACATCAATGAATTCTACACAGGAAGAAAAAATGCAATATATAACATTTAGAAAACATGTTACCCAACTAAATACGAGTAATTCGGATGATGAATCATTTATATCGTTTAGATCAGAAAAAATGAACAGAGCAAGAAGTCTACCAGACTTATCAACGAGGTGTGATGAAACTATGGAGGAATTAAAAGATGAAATACATACATTAAAAAGGCAATTGGAAATTGCTAATAAGGAAATAGACAACTTAATCTTAGAAAATAATAATCTAAAATCTAAAATTATGTCATTAGAATACAAAATAAAAAACCTGAATAAAATTTGCTGTAGTTTTTCAGACTCTCCCAGGAACCCAAGTACTTCTACAATAAAGAAACCTACTCGAAAAATAAAACGCACTGTTTTCACGCCAGAAATGGACTTTTTATGTTCAAATAACACTAAAGAAGGAACTGTTTTGGATACTACGGCTCAAATGGCGAAGTTAAATATCGCAAAGCTGCCTTCAGAAAATATTCAACAAAGCTCTGAAGAGGTGTTAAAAAAGAGTAAAATTTTCATAATAGGAGGACAACAATGCGTGGGTCTGGCATCAAGACTGATTTATTCTAGAACAAACACGAAATTTGAAGATTTTGACATTTTCTCTTGGACAAAACCTTATGCCAAAACAGAAGAAATCCTTAAAGGTTGTTATAACATTGAAGATTCTAACACTAACTATTTTATTTTGTGTGTTAGGGAAAATGACACGAACGTTACAAAGATATTCTTTGAAACAGCTGCAGTAATAAAAATACTAAAAAACTCAAATTTTATTATACTTAATACAAATTACAATAAATATTTAAATGAATATAAACTAAATAATATGTTAAAAAACTTGCGCTATAACATGCCAAATTGTAATTTTATTGAACGCACCAACAGGTCTAGGACGGAATATCACGCAAATATTTGTGCAAAGATTAATCTAATGTTAGATTCTAAATATTACGAAAAGCATTTTATTAAAAATATAAAAGCTATTATTAAAAATCGCAGTAATGTATCTGATAAGATGCACATTATGGGAAAATCCCAAGAAATAATTACGTTATCTTACGAAAGTAAAACTGCTGAACCTAAAATTGGCACTATACCATATTATTTCAAAAAGGTGAATAAATTAAATAAGACATTAACTGTTGAAAATAGCACAAACCTAAATATGTCCACGACTCCATTTTTTCGCACACAATAACAACCAAAAACATGAAATTACTTCCATACTACATCAAAACATAGCAGGTTTGCTTAACAAAACTGATTCGATAGAACTATGTATTGATGAGCTAATAAATGAGGGGCAATCAATAAGCTTTTTATGTTTTAGTGAAACATTTGTTAAAAAGGGAGATGAGAGTAACATTAAGTTTAAACATTTTAAATTAGCTTCACTATATTGTAGAACAAAAGAAAAACGTGGGGGAGTATGTGTCCTTATTAGAAAGTCAATAGAATTTAAAGTTATACAATTGTGCCAAGAATTATCTGCAGACAAAGTTTTCGAGTGTTGCGGTATAGAGGTACCAAGTTACAACTGTATAATTTTTTGTGTATATAGAACTCCTAATTCGCCAGTATCAATATTTTTCAACAAATTAGATCTTATTTATCATAAACTGGCATTGAAGCTAGACAAAAAGAAAGTCATTTTATGTGGTGACTTTAATATTGACACGCTTAAAAATAATAACGTCACTGATGACTTAAAAAATTTATTATACAACTACAACCTTAAAATACATAATGATAAACCTACGAGACATCACACATGTATTGATCATATAGCTAGCAATTTCAAAGAGTCGTATGTTTCTAGTACCCTGTACAATTTTCATTTATCAGATCATAACACCTGTCAATCTCTAAGATTTCCAATTAAACTGCTACCTAAAATTAAATACTGGTATACTACCAAAAGAAATTACTCTAATGAAAATATTGATAAGTTTAGTAAATGTCTCCGAAATATATCGTGGGAAAAAGAAACTACAGATGACACTTTTAATAATATTTTTAATAAATTTCATGATATTAATTTGTTTATTATATGACCTCTGCTTTCCATTACAAAAATATAAAATCAAAACAGACAATCTCGCTCCAAAGTGGATCACAAAAGGTATAAGAGTTGCGAGTAAAACTAAAATAAAACTAAAACATAAATATTACGAACACAAAAGTTTAGAAAACAAATTAATTTATGACAAATATTCAAAATTATTAAAAGGATGCGTAACATGGTCAAAAAAAAATTTAAACATGCAACACCTGTTACATTCAAAAAGTAAAAGTAAAGCTACCTGGGAAATTATTAAAAATTATGAATATAATGATATACGATATAATAATATTGACTGGATTAATTGTAAAGGAACTAAAATAGATCATCCTTTCAACATTGCCAGTAAATTTAATGAGTATTTTATTAATGCAGCTCTTCGTGACTCTTCTTCTTTAAATAATAAAACTAAAAGGAATATGTATGAAAATGTTCAATCATCGATCTTTTTAAAACCTTGCACATTAAATGAAATCATACTTATAATAAACTCTCTTAATAATACTAAATCTGTTGGTTATGATTCTATTACTACACACATACTGAAATCATGTGTAAAGGAACTTGCTCCAATTCTGACATATTTAATAAACCTTTCTTTCATACATGGAAGATTTCCAGATAAATTAAAAAAATCTATAGTCAAACCCTTATTTAAAAAAGATGACCGTCATGAGATTCGTAACTACAGGCCGATCACGTTAGTACCCATTCTATCCAAAGTATTTGAAAAAGCCATGCATAGTCGAATTACTAGTTTTGTAGCCAAATATAATATACTCAGAAACGAACAAAATGGCTTTCAAAAGCAAAAATCTACTAAACTTGCTACCTTTTCACTGATACGTCGAATAACTGAATATATTAATAAAAGAGTACCAATAGTAGCCATCTTTATTGATATGTCTTAAGCCTTTGACTGTGTAGAACATAGTACGTTGTTGTACAAATGTGAAAAACTAGGAATCAGAGGACCGGCTTTGGAATGGATCGAAAGCTATTTGACAAATCGGCAACAATGTGTTGAAGTACCACGTATTAATAATAATCTAGAGTTAACATATTACAGATCTCCTTATCTACAAAATGACTATGGGGTACCTCAAGGGAGTGTTTTAGGGCCTTTATTGTTCATTCTATATATAAATTACCTACCGAGTATAACAAAGCATTAGTCCATACTATTTGCTGATGACATATCAATTGTTATACCCCACACTTATAATTCACAGATATATGAACAAGAGATAAATTCCACTATAAAATCAGTTATATCATGGCTAGAAGATAATAATTTACAAGTCAACACTAACAAAACTAAACTACTAACTAAAATATATTCAATTTGCAAATTATAAAACAAAACCACAAAAATTAGACTTAACATATAAGGGTGAAAGATTGGTAGAGGTAGAAGATACACAATTCCTAGGTGTTGCTATTGACCACCATGTCAACTGGAAATTACACATTAATAAGGTATGCAAAAAAATTAATCAATTTGTTTATGCACTACGTAGACTTCAAAATGTAGCAGGTCCGCAAGCAGCGCGTGTTGCTTACTACGGGTACGTTGAATCCGTCTTAAGATATGGATTAATCTTGTGGGGCAACTCAACAGACGCAAACAGAGCCTTTCTGAGCCAGAAGAAATGTATTCGTGCACCGTGTAACGTAGGCCCTCTACAGAGCTGTAGACCCCTGTTTAAGGAAAAAAATATTCTCACTTTAACTGGGTTATATATTAGAAATCTGCATTTTTGTAAAAAATAATACAAATGAATTTGTTACCGTGCAGGAAAATAATGAATTTGCAAAAAGAGATCCGACACGTCTACTGATGCCACCTTGTAGAACTGCATTATTCCACAGGAATTGTCTCGTAATGTGTATCAAGATATATAATAAAGTTCCTAAAAATATTCGTGAACAGCCATTAACGCGAATGAAAAAAAGTTTAAAGCAGAGGCTAATAAATACTCCCTTTTATAACATCAAAGAATTCTTTAACTATAAATTTTGATTTTGCTTTTGATTTCTTTTTTGTTGATTTTGTTTAGCTATGTAAGTTACTATAGATCCAGGATTTTGCGTGATACTTCTCAATTGAATTAAATGTTATTTTTCGTATTTTGTTATGTTCTTCTAAAAAGAAATGTAATCATTACTAAGTGGTAGTTACATACTTGAATATTATGTGTATATTTCTAATGTTAGTTCATTTGTTCTAAACACATTTATATTTTTTTTAAAAATTTTTTTCGCATGCCATGAATGGCAAAATATGTGGAAACAAATATTGACTCTGTATCCATCCGTCTGTATCCATGTTTTTAGCGAAATAAATGATTTGATTTTGATTTGATTTGAAAGATTTATAAATAAATTCAACGATTCTGTTACCAAAAGTCTAATAAAATTTTAGTGCATTTTCATTATTTCCTACTAATTCTAATACAGCCCATCACAATTCAACTGCTGAACATAGGCAACCCCCATAGATTGCCACAAAGTCCTGAGTCACCTGTATCAATCGACTGCTCACGTGTTTAATCGAGTCGTTACTCCATCTAGACCCCCATGTTACCCAACGCTGCGCTCGCCAGTACGAGGCTGCCACTCGAGATTATTTCTTCTTCATCGGTTGTCTGTTTTTGAAGCTATATGGCTATAATATCATCTTTTAATTTGTCTATTTATCTTTTATTGGGAACCTCGTGGAATAAAAATTTCAAAGAGTGGACTTAGTAAGTATTGACATTCTCTACCAGTCAACCATAGGTGTGTTGGGAACTCATATTAGATGCATTTTTTAATAAAACTAAAGAAATAAACGAATTTAGAGCCCCTCTATTGGTAATTGCAGCCCTTGAATACTTTAAATAAAGAAGAAGACAAAAGGCTTGTCACTCCGAGGACTAACATGAAATACCTCACAGCATAAAGTTTTCAGCAATGCACACTCTGTTGTTTGGCAACAGAAATAAGAGGGTAGTACTAACTCAGACGAAGTGCTAGGCAGAAAAGGAATCCTAACACCTTGTGTAAAAAAAAATATTAACTAAATTATGAAAATTGTATAAAATACTAGCTGGTACCCAGCGCATAGCTGTAGAAATATTTGTGGAAATATCATTTCAAATTTGGAAGAATTATACAACACGTAATAAAAAAACCTGTGGTTCCTCTTAACTGCGTTATCAGAATCAGTATATCCAAGCGCAAAGAAATCATTTTAATTCAGAAAACTCGAACATATTTTTTAAAAATAAATTTTAATAAATTTTTATTTACATATTGTATGCGGTTTTATAACTGCATGCGATTTATCAGTTAGAAGTATTTAAAACAACATAATATTTTCAAATAAAAATTAATTTAAATTTAATTTAATTTTCGAAAAGAAGCTTTTTACGAGAGGACTTTGAAATTCTGATCCGCATCCTTTTTGTTTAAAGAAAAGTGGTGGTGGTAAACATCAGTGGTCATTCAGGTCGATCATTCAAATCGCGAACACATACCATTACATACCATCAAGTATATACTAATACAATTACAATTACAAGATAACAACGGTCTGCCGTTCAAATACTAATGTTATATTAATTTTATTTAAGACAGTTACCAAGGTACACGTATTTATTTTAGAAAGAGTGATCATATTTGAGTAATAGCGCCCTCTACTACATTCTATAGGTAAAGTCATTTTATCGAACAAAAATTGATTGACTTTCAAGGTGGTATGTAGAGTAGATGTTAGATGGCATAAACCCAAAAAAATAATATTAATCGGTAAGTTTTGAAATCATGGATTGTTATGAACGGATTGGACAAACACGGTAACGATTAAGATATCTAGCGTCTTTTCTACGTACCACCACGGGAGTTAATCTATTTTGGTTCGATAACATGACTTTACTTGTATAATGCAATGGATGGCGCTATTATAAAATGAAAGGAAGTAATTTAAAACCCGATAAAGCAGAGCAGCGTTTATTTAAAATAACAATTTGTAAATTTTAATTAAAAAAAATTGTTGAAATTATATAAAACTTTGGTTTAATTATTATAAAATTACATAAATAATAGATAATTACCAATAATTATAAACCAATAATTTCTGTTCTTACGATCTAAGAAAATGATGGACTGTGACTGTAACACATATGTATTTATTTAATGTAAATAAATGAATGATATACACAGTCTATGGTATTCAAAATTCATTGATAAATAACTGAAATGTTTCCCTGTAATACAATAGTTTTACTTCTATCGTGTGTCTTCACAGCATATTTTACTACACAACAGTTTATTATGGTCTAGTTTTCAAAAGTAAACTTATTTATACGTTTGAATACTGGTTCTGATAACATACTTGTCGGATCGTGGGTGGCCGAGATGCGAAGCATCGGGTTTTCTTCACGCTCCGACATGGTTTTACGAAAATGTGGGCACAGGAACGAAAGATTATTTAAATCATAATAACTTTATTTAGACTAGTGGTTGTACACGAGAAACAAACACGTGCGTCGGTAGCGAGCGTTTGCTCTGGCTGTCCGAACTCGACTGCCACAACACTCGGTTCCTTCTCTAGCCCTCGCTGGCTCGCTGCATCCCCGCTACCGATGATCGTGTCCAATTGCTAGGGCGCGCTTTCGTTTCCGGTAACGATATTATTGATTTGCAAAGCTCATCGTTAGATGGCGCTGCTTGTTGCACTATGGCGCCATCAATCCACGACATACTTAACTGCTCTGCTATACATCCCCCAAATTTCAACCGGGAGGCCAAATATAAGATATGTTTTTTTATTTTCAATTAGTTAATTATATACTTTTTTATATATTATGATAATTTACTTAAGGGGACACGGTATTTAGTGGGAGGGGAAAATACACTCACCGGTGCGTGCTAGGCACTGGGAATGAAAATTTAATTTCCAACGTCTAACACGAACCGGTGCGTTTTCAATTTATTACTGGTTTTGTGGTGTTTTTGAATTATATACACATGCATTTAATCAACTGCAACTTTTATTACACTCATCTTACATATCACTAACAAAATAAGAATCCTATTACACATTTTTACCTAAGAAGCAAACATGTTTATCTTATAACAAATAAAAATAACGCAGGAATTATAATTACGGTTCAAGTTCTGAATGGTAATTAAAAAAGCACTGTACACATAGTCCAGGTTTGTGAGAACAGTCGTCACAATACCAGGGAGTGTCAGTACGATTTTTGTTCTTGGTACGCTGGCAGCATGGCTTTTGCTTGAGTCGCCCATTTCAACAGTTTTCTTTATCTGATGAGAAACCAGTCTTCTTTGGATATTTGAAGGTCTTTCTCGTCGATTTTCTGGTAACAGAGGATTTATGACATTCATCCGGTAATCGTAATGAGTAACTTTAGGTTGCCCTGAATATTTATTGTAAATCTTCATTGAATTGATGAAGAGCAGCTGGAGCGCTACCTTTATTGGGATTGCTACCTTTAGATACCAACGTAAAGTTTTTCTTTCGCAAGAATAGAAGGATAAGAGCTGGTCCTGCCTGTCGACTCCTGACATATAGTCGTCATATTTTGATTTGGCTTCCGGCTTATGGGTAACTTGGCCACGTTTGTTTGCGACTGGCACCATTCTATCTTCATACTGGGAAGTAACATAAAGGACAAGACGTTTGTCCTTCCACTTGCCAACATGCACTCCTGCCTGAAACATTGAGAAGTTTACCCCTTTCTTTAAAGTTTTTTGAACTACTTTTCGTGGATTTTCTTTTAAATCTTTCTGCAGAGTGCCAAGATGATGCCAAATTCTCCTCATCAGGCTGGAAGTCGTCCTCAGAATCGGCATCATACAGTGCCTCTTTTATATCACTGTCACATGTAACATAAAACATCTGTTTCCGCTGCCTTTTAGACCCTGAAGGGCCTTGTTTAGAGTCCATTTTTATTCGCAAAAAAAAAAACAGAACCGCTCACGATAGGAAAAAATCACAATGTCAGCGGAATTTTAGAAACTCAAGCGTAATGCCGCTTCAAAAACAACTTTCCTGGCCCAATGCCGGCACTGCACTCGCTGAATGAAGTTTACTAAGCGAGAGCACGTACCGGTACGTGGCCGGTCCCCCGCTTAAACTATCTCCACACGCACTGGTGCGTGGGTAGCAGCGAAGTCGTTAACGGGAACCACAGGGTTTTTGTTACATGCTGTACTGTTTAAATACATTAATCAAAATTGAATTATATAATGTAAAGAAAAATAATTAAATTATAATTATATATATAATTATAATAAAAAAATTATATTGTTGCCTTTATTATTCAAGATCTTTAGAGGAGACAATATTTTTAGTTTTTCCGTCTTCAGCTAAAACAAATAAATTTCTCAGATGTCCAACGCGTGAGTATGCAACATCCAACTGGCCATGTGAAAAACATGGATTTTCTAGTTTCATTCTGCAAACTTGGAGTGATTGACTTTGTGTTTTGTTGATGGCCTTTGAGAATACAACTCTAATGATGTACTGCAGTCTTTTGAAATCAAATGGCATGTCGATAGGAGTGATAGGAATGCGTGGAATAAGCGCATCTTCTGCTATCGACTTTCCGTTAAAAATATTTGCCTCGATGATATTCGGCATCGGGTTGTTCACAGCCAGTCTTGTTTAATTACACAGTCAGGGTGGATCAATAATCCGCAAGAGAATAATTGGCACGCCGACTTTGAGCGACAATTTGGCGGTGGCACCCTAGGAAGTTTCAATGAATTTAAAAACTCGTTTGGATATTTTACAACTTTGTTCGCATTCATGACACTGTCAATAGATTTGTATATAATAGAATCACCAGCAATTAGTTCTTGAATTCTGTGGTTAATTGCATTAACTTCAGTGTTTTTTGTTGCCGAAATAGCACGTTCGCAAATCCATTTATGACTTTTATAATTGGTAACAATTTGTGGAAAAACTTTCTGAATAGGATGTTCGATGGATACCAGAACGCCGAAAAAGTTTAATGGCACGAAATACATTTATTAGCAGAATCAACTGGTATTTTTCCTTCACCTATGTCCAATTGCTGTTTTAAAAATGTGGCTGCCAACTCATCACGTTGCAAATATACGCGCATATTTTTTTTAAATGAGTTTTTGCACATATATCAAAAGATACAATGCTTTGAGGCAAGCATTTAGCTCATCAGCTGGTTTTTCTATAGGTATCACTGGAAGAGTTTGTCAAAAGTCACCAGATAATAAAATACATGCGTCAGTATCGTGGAACAGGTGATTGGAACGAAGTTACTTTCGTAGAATATTAATATTGATAAACGTATTATATTATTCATTAACAAATATAAATAAATAAATTACTAGCGTTTATTAAAATGAAACGACATTTAAAATAAAATAATTTTTTCATAGTGCGAGTAAGATGGATATTATTCCATATCACTTCCTTATATCCCCCAAGGCTATCTACACTTCGTCAAAAGGGGTTGTGACGGAAAAATCTTACAATTCTTCTCGCCAAGCCTCTATCCGCCAAATTCGTACCATTCAATAAGGAACTTCGCTCCTATAAGACCGCCATCGAAAGGTTATGCATTTGTGTGCTTAAGTGTTTAAGATTTCGATCAAGTGCTACTTATGAGCCATTGTGAGATCGTCCCATATAATAAGTTTGCAATTTTCCAGAACTTTAGCCATTCCAGAAACCTTAGAAATGTTACATAATGAAGATTCCGAGAAATGCATATCCAATGGCAAATTGAAGGCTGAATGCTCTGTATGTCCACCACCTAATAATTTAGTTCCAATATCTGACGATGCAAGAACCAAAGCAATTCCACTTCCAAATGAAATGTGAATAGAATAGAATAGAATAGAATAAGTCATTTATTGTGTTAGTTGTAGGTTTAAAAGATTTAACACTATAAAAGTAATTAAGTATCACCACAACCTGCCTAGATAAGGCTTACAATATTATTAAAATTATGGAACTTAAAACATTATCTCATTATTCATTAAATAAAATCAAATAACACGGATAATAAAGCATAATGTCATACAATGAAATATATCAACAAACGTGGATAATAAATAATAATGTCAAAAGTACAATAGAATTATGCCAGTATAAGCTAAGTCTATGAATGAAATATTGATATGTCAAAATACATGTAAGCTTATAACTAAAACGTAGTGATTTTAATATTCTTTGCTTAAAACATAATTCAGAAAAGATTTCAAATGTCAATTAATTTAGAATGTAAGTTTGTAGCTCAAATAATCTTTTAAGGAGTAAAAACATCTTTCAATCAATAATTCTAATAATTTATGCTTAAATTTTTTTATTTCTAAATCTTTTAATTTGCCAGGTAAATGATTATATATTTTTGGTCCTAATGCATAAAAACTTTTTGAGAAAAAGGCTGTCCTAGATGTGTGAAACGGTATAATAGTAACATTATTCTTTGTTTGCCTCGGGTGCTTAGCAATGTGCGAGTTAAAATAATGTAAATTACTTTTGACGAATAAGCAGGCTTGGTATATGTATAATGAGGGCAGATTTAGGATTCTTAATTTTACAAACAGAGGTCTGCAACTGTCTGACACCAAACATTGCTCTGAGACACTTTTTTTGCATACTAAACAATGGCAACAGTTTAACATCAGCCGTGAGCAAAAAGCATAACAATTTTTAAATATCGGTTTGTATGGGTCGTTTTTCTATACACAGTGTGACCTATGGTATTATCAGGATTTCTAATGACTAGCACATTTAGGAAAGCTAAAGAATTATTTGCCTCTAACTCCATAGTAAATTGAATTTTAGAGTTTATGGAATTAAGATGTTCTAAAAATGCAGTTACTTTGTCTGATAGTAAAATTGTGAAAGTATCGTCTACGTACCGCTTGTAGAAACTTGGAGTTACTGGTGCAGTAAGCAGGGCTTTCTCCTCAAAGTCCTCCATGAAAATATTGGCGACAATTGGAGATACTGGTGAGCCCATCGCAACACCATCTACTTGCTTGTAAAACTGTTCCTTCCACAATAGATAGCCAGATGTAAGGCAATGTCTGAGTAATACTGCATATCCTGCTGGCATGTTGTTTTCCTCTAGTTTCCTAGTTACAATTGAGATGCAGTCTTCAACATGTAGGCATGAAAATAGAGACTGAACATGAAGACCAGATCTTACGATTCTCCGCGCAGATGAAGGTAATGGTTCGGTTATGATGGATACGTCGGATTACAATTTTAAAATACAACAACAAGTTGCCGAAGAAGATCAGTCAGTTCTTACCATCCGTCAAGTGCAATATTCGTCTACAAGATGCAGGAGTGTGCAAGCTTGATTACGAGTGTGGTCTCTCATATATAGGGCAAACAAAACTATCTATAAAAACCCGCGTAAAAGAACACATAGCTGACGTGAAGCACCAACGTTCCGGGAAGTCTGCAGTTTGTGATCATATCCTAGACGGCCCCCGCCATTACATTAGATTTGATAAACCACAAATTCTCGCGAAAGAACATCGATTCCTGCCAAGGATGATACGTGAGGTTATTGAAATTAAAAAACATCCTAATTTCGATAGAGGCTGGGTACTACCACCTGCTTGGGATCCTGTAACTCATAAAATTAAAACTAAACCCAAGCATACCACTGCAAGACTTCAAGACACAGATAGTTCATTCTGCGTAGATCGGACCAAAATTGTTAATTAAAAAAGCTGAAGGTACTTCGGTTTAACACTGACATCGGGACGTCAATCACCTCAGTCCCCCGTGACCAAGGTTGCCGGAAAGAAACCGAAACGTCGGGAATATAAAATAATTTAATTAAACGCGATAAAATCCGTAAAAATAGTTTTGTTCAATAGTTATTGTTTCAATGTGTAGATGTAATGTTTTTACTAAGAACAAGGAAAAGAACGAAGTTGAACAAAGTTGAAGAACAAAGTTCGTACATGTATGGATGAGAAAAAAACCGAAAGAGTAGGTGTGTAGGATCCAGTCCAGTTTTAGCACACCCCTCTGGGTAACAGTCATACCTGTTGAGTGAGTTTATGCTTATGTTCAATTAAGCATTCATTGAAATGTATACGTGCTATAAAGGTACAGATGTTTTAGGCACACATATGCGACACAACATTACCTAAAGTGGTAAAATGAAAAATTTTATAACGCAAACTTGAAATATTATGTCAATTTAGAACAGGCTACATTTAATTCAATGTATCAAAATAGAACTCAAACAAAACATAGGAATCTACCTCGAACGTGAATCAACATAATGACACAAAGGCTCTTTAGATTTATCGTTCACGTACACTTGGTGTGTAGGTTACCATTTTTATTCAGTGTAAAAAGGTACAGTGATGGTATATAGTTTTAAAACGTTCTCTGTACATTTTTCTTTTAAAGAAATTAAGGTTTTCTTTGTTTCCTTCGGTATCGATATTCATAATTCGGGTCTGGATATTTGACTTGTTGTCCGCAGCTCATAAACTGCGCGACCACATCATTCGACTCGAGATGGCCGCAATATTTTATCCGTATAACTATAATCGTTCCAGCTTACGATCGCCTGACGGACTTTGATTAAATATTAGATGTCTTTGCGGCCTTTCATTGCCGTTTTACTGATCTTTTACTGACCTCCATTTGCCAATAAAGTAGATTAATTTATTAAATGTAATTATGGCATAAAGTAAATATTTATTTTTATTAAAGTAAAATATTTTAATCGCATGCAATATTTTAATCGATTGCAATATTATTTAAGCTTTTGAAATTGTGTACAATTTAATTTGATTATTTTAAGATATATTTGCACACCGGTACAACTCCCGGTAGAATATTATTGAGACTTACTCTAATAATAAATACCTGTATTACCTAAACATTTTATTCTGCAAATAAAGATTTTGACTTGAGTTGACTTGACTTTGTTAAAGCCAGAAAAATCCTATGTCTACCGATAGATGGCGCTGTACCAATATTTAACAACACACGTAATTTAGCCATACTTAAATTACTTGGAATAGCGATGGCGAGCAGAGTCAAAAGTGCGAGACGTCCGGCATTTTAATCACCAAATCCCCTCATATGCATAACCTCACTAACGGGAGAGGCCCGAGTCCAGCTTTCATCAGCTGATGAAGAAGAAAGAAGAATATCTTCTTCTTTCTTCTTCCGTGAGTGTTGTGAAAGGTGACTTAGAGAAAAGCCATCTCGTATTAATAAATATATTAATTAAAAAATTGTGTTTTTGATAAAAAAGCAGACTCCTCCAATTGCGATATTTGGCACAATATACTAGAGGATATGCAACATATTCTAACAGAATGTGTCTAATATCAATCGGAAATGGAGAATCTAGTGACAAAAATTAATATTAATTTGGATAAAATAGGTTGGTTTTTAAGTAAACTTGCGCAGCCACACTCAGAGGCTTACTTTATTTTTATTTTTATTCATTTATATAACAATGATTCCCTATATCTAAATACTCATGATTTATGTGTAACAGGAATATGGTAGGGGCTTTTTTTTATATAAAAACTAAAAAAACTGGTCCAACTACTTACAAAAAGCATAAAGTTATTTCATATCAAATCACCTCAAATTCTCTACGAATAAATTTGAGTCCGGGGAAGTCCGCTCCGGGTAGTCTGCAGTCTGTAAACACGTACGGGATCACCCCCGTAACTACATAAGATTTGATAGACAACAAATATTCGATAAATCCTTCCAAGGATGATTTGCGAGGCCATTGAAATAAAAAAATAACATCCTAATTTGAATAGAGAAGATGGCTGGGTGCTACTATCTGCTTGGGGTCCTATAATTAATAAAATTAAATCACAACCCAAGCATACAACTGTAAGACTTCAAGATACTATAAGGTCATACTGCGTAGCCGTGGTTTACTATGACATTGGGAAGTCAAACACCTCAATCCACCCCGTGACTATTGGTGCTGTTAAGTGCTCGTATATAAAAATAGTTAATATACGCTTTAAAATCCGTAAAACTAGTTTCATTTGAATAATTTCGAATAAGACGGTTTTTAAAAGCACTTAGTGTTATAAAACGGGTAGTAAAGAAGAACGAAAAGTTTTTGAATATAGTAATCAGGTATAAGTATTTTTACTGCAGTATAATAATATGTTTTCTGTTTCTTTTTTTTTCAATATATTTTTGTTGTGGTGGTGTAGGATTGTAATGGATACTCATTATACTATCCCGTCGGTGTCGTAATGGGCGACAAAGTGAAACTGAAACATCAGACCAGCAACAGTTTCTTCCTGAATTTAAAACTGGTTTTCATTAATTTATTTACTGCGTAATGTTATTTGTAAGTTTTAAAAAATAAAATAAAATAAAGAATACTAGCGAAAAATAGCAACCTGATGTTGTTTTGCTTCATATGTTGAGTGAAAAGAGCTGCAGACACAAGATGTAGATGTCTATGAGCCACAGCATCCGGTGGACGGCGTGTTTGTATGTCACCCTCATGCTATAAAACTTCTTGATTGGATTGTAACTGCGAAGGACGTTAAGAGAGTTACAGCTCATGTTATAAATGTGTAAATTGACTGTCGACGATAAAGCAAATAGCATATTCTACGTGAGACATTAAACGTCTACAAGTGCCTCTTCTCACGTCTTAACTAAGGTTTATAGATTTGTTTCTATGGCGAATAAATAGAATTAAATCCTCTGTCTTACTGAAATAAACAGTTAGCATTTACTTAGAATGTAAAATTTTTGTATTGAATAATGGCATACGTTAAGCTCCGTTTGAACAAATGGTAACATTAAATATTTTGTACAAGCGACTTCAATATAAATTAGTAACGATAACCCAAAAACGATTAATCAGATCCTAATCAAATTTATATGAAATAACATAAGATTTACCAGTTTACAATTAAAAAAATATTCATCGAAATGGGTTCACCTAGAAAAAAGTTATGAGGTAACATACAAAAATTGTATAAAAATTAAGAGTTTCAGAAGAGAATGGGGATGGTATCTGTACACAACTTTACTACAAATGATTTTGACTGATGTATAGATCCCCCCGAGTAGTGGCGGGTAAGAATACTCACTAACCCATATCTTCCCGTGGGTGTCGTAAGAGGCGACAGAGGGAAACTGAGGCAGAGGATGGGCAGCAGCATCTTTCTGATAACAGCAAAACAACAATAAAAGACTGCGGTTGCCAACTCGCTCGCCAAGCGTAGCAACTATGGCAATATACCCCATATGATAAAAGTTACAAAAAGACGGCCCCCAGACCCCGGCGGCCCCGCTATTTCTGGCAACGGTGGCGAGCATGGTAACGGCGGGGCAGGGGGTGCTAAGAATCTCCGGTAGAGGTTCGGTTGCCACTTACGATGACTCGACCTGGCAACTTATAACGCACGCACCCTGAGGACTAAAGAGAAGATCCTGAAGCTGGATGAAGAGATAGACAAGTTGCGCTGCAATATCATAGGATTATCCGAGGTCCGAAGAGAGGGGGAGGACACGGTAATCCTCGAATCCGGCAACTTGCTCTATCACCGGGAGGGCGACCATCTGTCCCAAGGAGGTGTCCGATTTATCGTCCACAAGTCTCTCGTTAACAACGTTGTAAAGATTGGGAGTGTGTCGACGAGGGATGCGTACCTTATGCTCAGAATCACCAAAGGGTATTTGCTGAAGGTCATACAGGTTTACGCACCAACCTCGGCAAACCCCGATGAGGAGGTGGAGGAAATGTATGAGAATATCTCTATAACCATGCATTCCTCCAAAACCCAATATACGGTGTTAATGGGAGACTGCAACGCAAAACTAGGCATAAGAGAGAACGGTGAGCTGAAAGTAGGGAAATTCGGAATAGGGCAACGGAACCCAAGGAGCCAGCAGCTGGCCAACTTCATGGAGAAAGAGGGATTTTTTATGACGAACTCTTTGTTGCAGAAGCAGCCCCACAGGAAGTGGACCTGGACGGGCCCCGACGGTTCGACAAAAAATGAGATTGACTTCATTATGACGACCAGACGACAACTGCTAAGTGATGTCTCAGTGATAGCGAGGGTGAAAACCGGCAGGGATCACCGAATAGTGAGAGGCACACTGAACCTAAACGTTAAGTTGGAGAGGTCTCGTCTAATGAAGTCAACGCTCCGTCCCTCTCGTGCTCTAATTCAAAGTCCCGAAACCTTTCAGCTCGAGCTACGAAACCGTTTTCAGTGCTTAGAAGATTGCAATGCAGTGGACGATATGAATGACAAGCTCGTGGAGACTGTCACACTCTTAATCTCATGGCTGTTAGACGGGAAATGAAGCTGCAGTCTTCAGTAGATTTGACAGCATACAGGCAACTGAAAAGACAAATTTCCAAATGCATGCGGCGGGACTTACGCAACTTTAATAGTGCTTGTATTGAAGAAGCGATCAAAGTCTTTCCTAGAGATCTGTCTGCCAGAAAGAGCCAACTGTCGAAGCTGAAGACCGAGTGTGGCAGCGTCGTTTCCGGGACACCTGAGGTTTTGAGTGAAATTGAAAGGTTTTATGGGCAGCTGTACTCATCATCGTTGGAGTCACACGTGAGTGTGGGTAACGATGCAAGAGCGAGTCTAATACGACACTATTCCGATAATATTCCGGACGTCAGTCTGAGCGAGATTAGAATGGCTCTTCCGCACCTTAAAAACGGCAAGGCCCCAGGGCGAAGATGGAATTACAGCGGAGCTTCTGAATGCGGTTGGTAAACCGGTACATGAAGTCCTTCAGAAGCTATTTAATTCCTTTCTCAATTGTGGCATTACACCGAAGGCATGGAGTAGAAGTGCGGTGGTCTTGTTCTTCAAGAAAGGTGACAACGCTCTCTTGAAGAACTACAGACCGATTTATTTTCTGAGCCGCGTCTATGTGCTGTTTTCGAGACGCGTGCGCAGACTTGACGACTTCCAGCCTCCCGAACAAGCCGCTTTCCGAAAAGGCTTTAGCACCATAGACCACATACATACCCTTCGGCAATTTCTACAGAAGTCCGTGGAGTACGATTTGCCACTATGTCTGGCGTATGTGGACTATGAGAAAGCCTTTGATTCCGTCTGAATATGGGCGGTGCTGCAGTCCCTTCAGCGATGCCAAGTTGACTATCGGTATATTGAAGTGCTGAAATGCTTGTACAGTAGGGCTACGATGGCTATCCAAGTACAGAACTAGAGAACGTTACCGATCCAATTGCAGTGAGTTGTAAGACAGGGTGATGTTATATCCCCGAAACTACACCGCTGCATTGGAAAACGTTTTCAATCTTCTGGACTGGAAAGGATACGGTATTAACATCAATGGCGAGTACATCACTCACCTTCGATTTGCCGACGATATAATCCTTATGGCAGAATCGCTGGAGGACCTAAGCACTATGCTCAAAGACCGCAATAGTGTTTCCCAATGGATAGGTCTGAAGATGAACTTGGACAAAACAAAGATCATGTTTAATTTCCATGTCACACCTATGCCGGTAGTTGTTGGGAGCAGTTAGCTCGAAGTTGTTGACGAGTATGTTTACCTGCGACAAATAGTTCTAATAGGTCTACTACTACTTATAGGTCCTTCAAAAGAGTTATTGCCAAGGCAAAGTCAGAGCACATAGGCAGAATTGGCGAGAAACTAGTTCGCCTTCCTTCGGGAACCCGTGCATTCTGGTCTCTCGCCAAGGCTGTCCAAGGGAATTTCTGTAAGCCATCACTACCATCTCTGCACAGGGAGGATGACTCACTGGCCCATGACGCAAAAGACAAAGCCGACCTTTTAGGCTCCCTTTTTGCGTCCAACTCGACTCTTGATGACGGGGGGAAAACACCGCCGACCATCCCGCGGTGTGAATGCTCCATGCCGGATGTGCTGTTCTCACAGCGCTCGGTTCGCAAAGCACTGCTCTCCCTGGACATCCAGAGGTCGAGTGGGCCTGACGGAATCCCCCCAATTGTGCTGAGGACGTGTGCTCCGGAGTTGGCACCGGTCCTAACGCGTCTTTTCCGGTACTCCTACTCCCAAGGCGTAGTCCCGAATTCATGGAAGACAGCTTTTGTCCACCCGATCCCTAAAAAAGGCGACCGCTCAGACCCATCTAATTATAGGCCTATCGCGATCACCTCCTTGTTCTCCAAAATAATGGAATCCATTATTAACTGCCAGCTCATCCGGTACCTTGAGGATCACCAGCTGATTAGTGACCGCCAATACGGTTTTCGTCGGGGTCGATCAGCTGGTGATCTTCTGGTCTACCTGACCCATAGATGGGCGGAGGCAGTAGAGTCCAAGGGGGAGGCGTTGGCCGTTAGTCTGGACATTGCGAAGGCCTTCGATCGGGTTTGGCACAAAGCGCTTCTTTCGAAGCTCCCTTCCTATGGGCTTCCCGAGAAATTGTGCAATTGGATCACCAGCTTCCTTGCAGATCGGAGCATCAAGGTCGTTGTAGACGGTGCATGCTCTGACTACAAGCCTATTAACGTTGGTGTTCCACAAGACTGTGTGCTATCACCAACGCTGTTTCTTCTGCATATCAATGATATGTTGCTAACTGGTAACAATCATTGCTATGCGGATGACAGCACTGGTGATGCTCTATACACCGGCCGTGCCAATATTTCTCGGGAAAACGTCGCTGAGTACCGGAACAAACTTGTGTCTGAAGTCGAGTCTTTGCTGAACAAAGTCTCGGATTGGGGGCGACTAAATCTAGTCCAATTTAATCCTCAGAAGACACAAGTTTGCGCGTTTACCGCTAAAAAGAACCCCTTTGTCGTATCTCCTCAGTTTCAAGGCACTCCCCTTCTTGCCTCAGCCAGTATCGGTATCCTCGGAGTCGACATATCGAGTGACGTGCAGTTTCGTGGTCACTTGGAAGGGAAGGCCAAATTGGCCTCTAAAAAGCTTGGCGTGCTCAGCAGAGCGGGACAGTATTTCATGCCGGCACACCGCCTGCTACTTTACAAGGCGCAAGTTCGGCCTCACATGGAATACTGTTCCCATCTCTGGGCAGGGGCTCCCCAGTGCCAGCTCCTTCCACTTGACCGCATCCAACGCAGAGCGGCTCGAATTGTCAACGACCGAGCCCTTTCCGATCGGCTCGATTCATTGGCACTGCGAAGAGATGTTGCATCCCTTTGCATTTTCTTTCGCATCTACCATGGGGAGTGCTCTGAGGAATTGTTCGGATTAATCCCAGCCGCCAAATTTCACGAACGCACATCGCGGCAGAACTCCCGATACCATCCACACCATCTGGATGATTGGCGGTCCACCACTGTGCGATTTAGAAGATGTTTTCTTCCTCGCACGACCTCCTTGTGGAATCGATTACCATCAGCGATTTTTCCGGACCGATACGAATTAGGGACCTTCAAGAAAAGAGCGTACTCCTTTTTAAAAGGCCGGCAACGCATCTGCGATTCCCCTGGTGTTGCAGTTGTTCATGGGTGGTGGTAGTCACTTACCATCAGGTGAGCCGCATGCTCGTTTGCCCCCTCTCCTATAAAAAAAAAAAAAAAAAAAAAAAAAACGGTAAGTTCAACTTCGACAGATTCAACTCGGTTGGGCAGCGTTCGAGAAATTACGGCACATCTTTTCGTCAGGTATACCTCGAAACTTATAAATGAGGCTATACAAACAGTACGTGTTGCCAGTGATGACCTATGGAACTGAGACGTGGTCCTTCACTGTTGGCCGTATGAGGAAGCTCAGCAAATATATATATAGATTGGGTTATTCTAGGCGTTTCTCTGCGTGATAGACTTAAAAACGAGCATATCCGCAATAGAACCAGAATTACTGACATAGCCAAAAGAATTAGTATGCTGAAGTGGCAATAGGCCGCCGATATAGTTTGAAGAACCGACAACCGATGGGGAAGAAAGGTTCTCGAGTGGCAGCCTCGTACCGGCGGCCGAAGTTTAGGGCGTCCCCTCACTAGATGGATTGACGACCTGGTAAGACATGCAGGAAGTCGATGGATGCAGGTGGCTCAGGACCGTGCTTTATTGCGGTGACATTCCTTGGGGGAGGCCTATGTTCAGCAGTGGACTTGTGAAGAGCAGTAATGATGACGATAGATCAATATTTTAGCGACCTACTCGGATTACGTTTACGTTTTACAAAAATATGGGTTTGATGGCAAATTGTGGATGTGGATGAAGTTATAGATAGATAGCCCATTGCTTATATAATTGCAAACAATAAAATGTGGGTGCAATTCAAACGCAGTAGAAGTTTAACCTTAAAATGAGATGTAATTTAAAATAAAAATAATCCACGATAAATGGTTTATTTAATATGATCATTTTCAATCACATATGCGCCATAAAATATAAGATAAAAGGTTTATTTATTCTACTAATAATTTTACAAACGTGAAAAATTGGGAGGGTGTATGGATGTTTGATAATCTTCTTCGCAAAAACTACTGAATTTATTTTAATGAAACTTTACAATAATATATCTAATACATCAGGACAACAAATATGCTTTAGTTCTTTTATAAGATAAGGGTGACAAACGGGCACACAGTCCACCTGATGGTAAGTGGTTGCCGTGGCCCATAGACACCTACATCTATCTTCGTTTACTAATCAAAATGCAAATGCGTTGTCACCCGTGAGGACTAAGATGGAATGCCTCGTTTCCTTTAAAAAAGGTCTCCGGTTCTCTACACTCACCATAAGAAACACAGCAGCGTGAAGCTGCTATTTTTATTCTGTGAGAGCGTGGTCCTTCCCCGGTCGAGCCAACCATTTGTGCTACAACCATAATATAGCTGCAGCATGGCTCTACCGCGTACAAAAGTTAATAAAAATATAGTGTAAATTGGTCAAAATATAACGATAAGTGTTAGGTAAGGAAAAAATCTGTCATCTGCAACTTGATTTGGCGTGCGGTGCAAAAACTGTAAGAATTACACACATATAATGTATGGTGGAACTGTTTCTCCTAAATAGTTACTTTTTTGTAGAACCGTAAATAAAATAAAATCTTATACTTTCTTTCCAATGCACATTCTGCATTAACAAATTGATTTTATCAAAATATATACTTTAATCGCTTCTGATGTTCAAATCAGGTAGTTTTTTGTTTTAAAACTACGAAATTTGGTCAAATATTTTCAAAGTAACGACGATATAAAATTGAGCAGACCGGCGCGCGCAGTGCGGTCGGGCGTACTGCGGGTGAGGTGGGGGAAAACATCGCTCATCGCCGCGTGAGCAAATGTACATCTCGACGCTTAAACCGCTGAACTGACTTAGATGAAATTTGGTATCGAGATGGTTTAAGTTCTGGGAAAGGAAATAGGATAGCTGTGATTATGGAAATTATCCTTAGACAAAGTGATGGAATTAACTATAAAATTGTGATTATTGATGGATGATTTAAAGTATAATACCTACGCGCAAGAAGTCGCGGGCAAAGGCTAGTAGCAAATAAATGTTAGAACCAGTCAGTCACACTAAATTTAAGTACTAAATGAAAAGCGGACGACAGTGGACAAGAGGGAGCGCTCAGTGAACAATATATCAGCCGTAACAGATATTGTTACGGCCTACGGTTGCTCCCTTAAAGGATCCAATCCTCTGGGGCCCATGAGCAGAAGACCTCCCGAGCAAACGTAGGTCGGGCCTCAATGTGGCCACGTGGAATCTCTCTAATGACACTAAAATATATGGGGGAGCGTTATACTACGGCCAGTCGACCGGAAGGAATTTGGACGAAGCTTACTTACCTATATCCAAGGCGACTGGTCCCTCCAGAGTCGGTCAGGTCGCATGTGGTTGTGTAGTGCAAGGGAAAGAAGGGTGATGTGGTGTGTATCTGGGTGTGACTGATGGTGATTGAACCTAGACCTTGGCCGTCGGCAGCAGCCCGAGCGTCGACACCGCTCCAACTTGAGGGGCCTTTCGAGGTTGTCCACAGTCACTTTCTTCTTTCGTCACGTTGACAGTCAATTAACTCTATCGTACGATTTACTAACTTACAGAAGCCACTAACTATCGCTGGTTATAAGGTTAACACACAAAACGCACACGGAGTTTACAGTTTATTAAAGGTCACTACCGTTTCGCGTCGCCACAGTTAGTTCTAGAATATTAGAGGCCGCACTAGCTAATATTGCCTAATGCACTTATGCAGATTCTGAGTCAAACACAATGAGTCCCTGGGAAGCTCTCCAGCAGGAATGCGCGTCACAATGATAGACCGTATATTTACTGGCCGCGCCAAATTATTCCGAGTACCCTAACAGAATACAGCATGCCAATCGTTAGCACCGCTTATGGACGACTGACGCACTTGCGACCCGCACGCCACTTGCCACGCTCGGCCTAATTTCAAACCGGTATCGCCTAGCGGCGCGCTCTCTAACGTCAATCCCGAAATCAGCGTTCGGGCGTAAACAAACCCCCGTCCCGGACATAAGGATTTAGGTCCGCGAGCAAACCGGTCAGCGTGACAAGGTCGCGAAGGCAAGTTGCAAGACCGAATTCACAACCAAACTAGGCCACCTTAGGCAACCCATCATATCTTGCAACCCTAACCAACGCCTCAAAAGATAGCCCTAATGTGGCAAGCCGGAGGGTCAGCCTCCACTGGATGCCCCTCCTGGGCATCGCAGCACTTTGATAAGTCCTGTACTGGACAGAAGTCCGACGACCTCATTCAAACACCTATCTGTGCCCCTATGATTAGTTCCGCAATCCGACCGGATCAGCTCTGCCAACAGCGACGCTACACGAAGCTGCCCAGACAAATTTTGTGCCAACAGTTGCTTCAGTGCAGAGCGCACCCACAAATTCCACGAACGTCGTCTGTGGAGAGCCAAACGAAACGCACAGATAGTCCCTAGTATGAATTTTCAACAAGTAGGCCTAGCCAGGCCACCCACCATATTATCATTTACTAAAATAGTGCGGCAGCTGATTTCAATCTGATAATCTCCAAAACTAGCTAGCCTGTTAGGCAAGTAGTCCTATGCTCATATTTCAACTAATTTTTCAAAAGCATCAATGTTCAACTACAGAATTAATTCAACCAAATTAATCACCGATGCGCATAGGTCAACTTGCAAATTAAACAAACAATAACGTAAGGGACAGCCCTACTTCTTCGCAAAGCAAAATGATTAAACACTATCATAAACATAAACATAATTTTTCAAATAGTGCGCCATTCAATTTCCTTTCAGCAAACAGACGCAACAATCAAATACAGTGATTAAATATATGTACAAAACACATGCAGTAGCATTTAAAGGAGTAGATTAAATTCAATTCTTTTATTTTAAACCGCTACAAATAGGAAAATTTCTCGGAAAGCCCAAAGCAATTTTTAATTTTAATTCAAGTATTTTTTTGACTAAGTGCTCGACCAAACCAAATCTAATACCCCTTGACAGCGTGATTCAATGCTCCAGAGGGGCCCTAATCTTCCCACCACCAAGGGGAGGCCACATGGCGTGAACCCGAGATCGCTAACAAACGCCACTCGGGTTGTACGCCTTCACTGAGGCCGTCGGCAACATAATATTTTGACAAGTGGACTGTTGACGGCTTAAGGCTCAGTGGGGGTGGCCGTGGTGGGAGCTAAGGCGGCAGCTAGCCAGGGCCGCCTCCATCAAATGGGGAACAGTGGTACACCAGTCGCGGCCACTCAACTAACGGGAGTGAGAAGGGTCCAGCGGACCGATGAGTGGCCGTGAAGTTCCTCTCCACACGCTTAGGGGGGGTGATGACACCCCCGCCCCTGGGGGAATTACCCCCCGACTGGTCGGGGAAGGGACCCCTTTCAAACTTAGGGGCCTGATGGCTGGCTGGCGGGCGCCGAGAGTCGCCCGGCAGAGGGCGTGGCTGAGCGCCCCCGCCCGTGGGGGTCGAGGGCCTGGCAGAGCCCCGAGAGGAGACGCCGTTCGCACTCAGGCACAAAACGGCATGATAATTGCCCTGGCAATGCAGACAGGGCCGCCGATGCGGACAGTCTCGCTGGAGGTGTCCTCCCAAACATGAGCAGCACCAGCGGCGCTCCTTGGCGATAGTTCGCCTCGCTGGAACCGGCTTACCTAATAATTTCGGGCACGACATTACCCGATGATCAGATGCTCGATAATAGGAGCAGGGGGGGGGGGGGGTTGACGACGACTCGCCTGGAGGATTCAGCCTCTCACTGGACACGGCTCGTAAGTCGTCAACGGTGCCCGCCGCGCTCTCTATCTGCCGGCACTGCTCCTCCAACAACCGCAGCAGGTCATAGAAGGGCGGAATATAGGAGGCCTCGTCCTCGCCGTACCTCTCCTCAAAATGGATTCGAAGGTCGAGAGGTAGACGGGACAGCACGATGCGGAGCAACAAAAAAGCCCATTCGCCCACTGGTAAACCCAGCCGCCTCAACGTATTACAGGCCACCAAGACTGGATCCAACAGGTCCGGACGCAGTCTGGCCCGGACACTAAGCAGCGGGAGGCTTAGAAGCTGCTTAACATGTTCGTCCGCAATTCGCCGGACGTTGGCATATCTTCTGGCTAGGAGGTCCCGAGCAGTCTGGTAGGCGTCGTCCGACAATCTCAAGTGGCCGACGACGCCCAGGGCCTCCCCCTCCAGTGAGGCCAGGAGGTACACCATCTTTTGGCTCGGGGTCAAGTCACTCCGGGCGTCCACTAGGCTGTCGAAAAGACCAACGAAGGTCAGCCATTCGGAAAGGACCCCGGAGAACTTTGGCAGGTCCAGAGTTGGGAGTCGTCCCAACAGCTCCGGCTGAAGCTACTTCAGAGAGGACTCGGACAGGTCACTCATCCGAGCTTCACGCGCCTCCTCGGCATACCTGCCTTCAGCCTCGATCAACTCGTCCGTGAGCCACAAGAACTGCTCATAGTCCGCGAAGCAGGAGTCCAGGACTCCCTTCTCCACATCCGAATCCTCGAGCTCAGCGTAAACCTCCTCCACTGCGGCCCTTCGAGCATCCACCTGCTCGAATTGCTTCATCAAGTTATGGACCCTATCCGGTCGACCTATCAAAGCATGGGCGCTTGTGGCCCAGCGTAGCTCAGTCCGCAAACAACGGATCAGTAGCTTGGGTGATGTCATCACTATTAAATGCAAAATTACGATGCGGCTTGAGCACAGACTACAAAGATAACAAACAAAAAATACAACAAAAATTAACAGTTAATAAATGCAGTTCCTATCAAATCGCGTTGAATAGAAATTACACAAATACGAATTACTACGTATCAACCAAATAGAAGTTAGCACAAAAGAAAACACACAAATCAAATTGACAAATAACAAATACTAGTGCGATCAAATCAAGTTAAATTAAATTGCGCAAATACAATTATTACTCTTTAGTTCAAATACAAATTACAGTATAAACGAAGACACACATCTCGGTCGATCAACAAAAAATGCCTAGATCGGAAATCGACCCTTCGATAAGTAATCCACTACAACTATCCGACAACGATAATTAACCGATTACGTAAAAATAACCATCTACCTACATGACGTATATCTCTAGAAAACTCCCGCTTGCGCAACCTAGGGCGCGGCTTTTCAAATCCCCACTAACCAAAAAAAGGCAAGCAACAAAGAACAAAGGGAAATAATTCTATTATTACGTACAAAAAAAATATTTTTACGTATTACGGACGGGCGTGATTGTAAATACAGATTAAACCAATCAAACCAACGCTCCCTGCCACCAGAATTGTTTAATGTTTATCAAACACTATGGTCGGGATCGACCGGGAATCGAACCCGGAACCACGCTCTGCTACCAGTTTGTTACGGCCTACGGTTGCTCCCTTAAAGGATCCAATCCTCTGGGGCCCATGAGCAGAAGACCTCCCGAGCAAACGTAGGTCGGGCCTCAATGTGGCCACGTGGAATCTCTCTCATTACACTAAAATATATGGGGGAGCGTTATACTACGGCCAGTCGACCGGAAGGAATTTGGACGAAGCTTACTTATCTATATCCAAGGCGACTGGTCCCTCCGGAGTCGGTCAGGTCGCATGTGGTTGTGTAGTGCAAGGGAAAGAAGGGTGATATGGTGTGTATCTGGGTGTGACTGATGGTGATTGAACCTAGAACTTGGCCGTCGGCAGCAGCCCGAGCGTCGACACCGCTCCAACTTGAGGGGGCCTTTCGAGGTTGTCCACAGTCACTTTCTTCTTTCGTCACGTTACTTACTTACTTACTTACTTATCTTCACGCACAATCCCTGACGGGGTAGACAGAGAGAACAGATCGCCAAGTGTCACGATCCTTACAAACCTCTTTCGCTTCTTTCAGTTCTCTTCGAGCAATTTGCTCACATGGTCTTCGAAAGTTAGTCTCGGTCTACCTCGACACCTTTTAATATTAACTTTCGCGCTATATATTTTCTTCACCATTCGGTCTTCACTCATTCGCTCAACGTGCCTAAACCACCGAAGCACGCCCTTATCAATTTTTGTGATAAGGTCATCTTTCAAACCTGCCATATTGCGAATCTCTTCGTTTCGCTTTCGGTCGGCCATGGTAACGCCGCACATTTTACGAAGAGATCGCATCTCCACTGCATTCAACTTACTTTTATGCTTCTTCTGGCATACCCAGGTTTCGCTGCCATATAACAAAGTCGGTACCAACACTGCGTTATGTATTGCAAGGCATGCACTCTCCGCTACGCCTTGCCTTTTGACTAACGCAGTCAGGGCACCATTGACTTTGTTCCCGGCAGCGACACGCCTGTCCACATCTAAATCACATCTTCCATCCCGGCTAAAAGCACTCCCCAAGTATACAATTTCATTTACCTGTTCTAGACATTCCTGATTTACCCATATTTCACACTTCGTTCTCTCTTCGTCCCTTTCAAATACCAGAACCTCAGTTTTATTAGCATTCAAACGGAGACCTTTAATTTCACATTCCTCTTTCATACACGTGACTAATGCCTGCAGTTCTGCCTCTGATGGTGCAATAAGCACTGCATCATCAGCATACAGCAGACAATTTACTTTAATGTCACCCAATTTCACACCCAAACAACTATCTTTCAGCTTCTGTAAACAGCTGTCGAGATACAGTATGAACAGCCAGGAAGACATGACACAACCCTGCTTTACGCCCGTTTGGACGTTAAACATGGGTGACAGGTCATTCCCTACCCGCACACAGGCTTTACAGTCACAGTAAAGAGACTGCACAGCCCTTAGCAATCGACCATCCACACCATACCCCGGCAACAGTTCCAACATTTTCTTCCTTACAACCTTATCAAATGCTTTCTCAAGATCCACAAAAGCACAGAAAATCTTCTGGTTAGCAGCCAGAAGCTTTTCCGTGATCATGCGGAGAGAAAACATTTGATCCGTGCATCCTCTTCCAGGTCTAAATCCGCATTCTGCCTCCCATAGAAATCTTTCCGATTTCTCTTGCATCCTACGTGTCAAAACCTTCGAGTAAACTTTACTTGCTAAACTGGTCAAGCTGATCGCCCGATAGCACCCGCAGTCAAAATGTGAACCTTTACCTTTATATAAAGGCACAATGACTGTGGATCGCCAATCATCCGGGACATCCCCCGTCCGCCAGCACAAATTGCACAGCAGATGAAAGCTGTCCCAGACGCGAGGCCCACCATACTTGACCATTTCAGCAGTAACTCTGTCTAGTCCCGCAGCCTTACCACATTTCAAACTTCGAATCGCACGTTCAATCTCTTTCATACTGATGACCTCAGTGTCATCGAGGTCCGGGTCTGGCGTACCAGTCACTGCGTCATCCCCGGATCCCTCACTAAGATCATCACACGCATACATTTCTCTATAAAATTCGCTCCATCGCTGCATGACGTCCGATTTTTCTGAGAGGACGTCATTAGTTCTCGAAAGCACTTTGTTCGTTCTTAAGGCCGTCGCACCACTTCGGGTCCTTCCAACCTCTTTCCAGAAAAGTTTGGAGTTCTCCTTGAAGTTGTGCGACAACCTTTCGTCCGCTTCCATTCTACACCTTTCACGCACTTCCTCAATCAGTGCTTTCGTGTGAACTTTCTGCAGCCTATATCTTTCTTTCATCTTCTCTCTCATATCCTTATCATTACTAGAGGCCAAGTAGTCTAACCATGCTTTCTTCTTCTTCTTTACAGCTTCTTTCACTTCATCATTCCACAATGCATCTCTTCTTTTACTACTGCCTTGTGCCTTCGTCACGTTAACAGTCAATTAACTCTATCGTACGATTTACTAACTTACAGAAGCCACTAATTATCGCTGGTTATAAGGTTAACACACAAAACGCACACGGAGTTTACAGTTTATTAAAGGTCACTACCGTTTCGCGTCGCCACAGTTAGTTCTAGAATATTAGAGGCCGCACTAGCTAATATTGCCTAATGCACTTATGCAGATTCTGAGTCAAACACAATGAGTCCCTGGGAAGCTCTCCAGCAGGAATGCGCGTCACAATGATAGACCGTATATTTACTGGCCGCGCCGAATTATTCCGAGTTCCCTAACAGAATACAGCGTGCCAATCGTTAGCACCGCTTATGGACGATTGACGCGCTTGCGACCCGCGCGCCACTTGCCACGCTCGGCCTAATTTCAAACCGGTATCGCCGAGCGGCGCGCCCTCTAACGTTAATCCCGAAATCAGCGTTCGGGCGTAAACAGATATCTTAAAATAAAAGACGTCACTATCGGTGAACCAATGCAAACCCACTATTTTAGGTTGCATTGATTTATCGAAGTCTACTTTTCCTGTGATTGTATGAAACGCAGGGAGGTTATCTAAAACAGGTCGACGTTTGCTATTTTATGAAGTCCCATTGTGCACTCTTGAATAAGCCTATTACCTGCTGAGAGGCGTCACTAGCTTCACATTTACTGGGCAAAGTGAATGTGAAATAGATGCGATACAACTCGCAAGTGGATTCTTTGCGCTGTCGTCATCGATAAACTGTCTTACCGTACGCAATGCATGGTATGAACACAAAGTTAAACCGAAGCATACGCGATTAACAAAACAAGTGGGTTTTGTGGATTATATTTATTTAAATACTAGATATGCTAATGCTAAAATTAGTAATATTTCTTTCAAACACTACAGATAAGCTGAAATGCCTACATCTAGGAGTGATTCACGATAGTAGTCGAATCGCTCATTTGAACCCACAATATTTTGAATTCGCCTGCTATTAGGTTATTGTCACTTACTACATTGTATTCTATGTCGTTACCTCGCAGGTTAAATCATAAACATGTTTATGTTTGTCTTTTATTATCGTCGCTTTTTCATTTCATTGTGTTTGAAATCACAACAATTCTAAAAAAAAGTGTAAGTTCAAAAACGGGTTAATTCTTGTTTCCGCTCCTAAAAATATGTGCGATTAGATTCGTAATAACGTCTAGAAAAATGTATCTTGAGGATTTATTAGCACATTAAAAAATTGGAATTTTTTATTAACAAAATAAGACGGAAAATAAAATTATTTAGTTTTTCCTTAACAACTCAAAAAATACCTAAGAACTTTTCGTAAAAAGATCCTTAAAGAAGAGGAAATTTCCAATAGAAAAGTATCGACTCCCTCAATTCTATCTCCATTATTTATAATTTTTATTTAACGCTGAAAATAGGATTCTGCGCAACTGTTGCGCATGAGTGCATCGCCGCTGAAGATACTATATATCATAAAATCATTTTTTATAGTATAAAATATTACTTTAAAACTTTGAAAAAAATATAGTGTCTTTAGAATACTTGACTAAATAAAGCCCCGTTGGAAAAAAAAAAAAACCTTATGTCGATTTCTCAAAAAGGTATACGATCGTCAATTTACTACTTTCTTTCCAATATTTATTTTTGCAAAAGTCAACATATAAGTTTAAATAATTGATCTATAAATTTTTAACTTCTTGGAGCCCTTCTCATATACATACTTAACAATATTTTTTGACAAACGTAATTATACTTTTATATTTGCATCTACCAATAACATTAATTAGCGCAATCATTTTTTTTTATCTCATTTGTTAAGAAATTATTTATAAACAAATATACGAATTTAATATGTTGTTAAGTTTAATATTTAGTTCATAGCAGTTGCTTAAATCTGGTCTCCATTGAGACTGGTCATCATGTCCAAAATTCTGATATTAATATAAAATATATATAAGAATTTAATGTAAAATACTCTTATTTCAATCTAAACAAACATATTTCTAAATAAAATGTAATAATAATTATCTAGGAATATATATATTATAATAATTATCTAGGGGGTGCTAAGAATCTCCGGTGGAGGTTCGGTTGCCACCTACGACGACTCGACCTGGCAACATACAACGCACGCACCCTGAGGACTGACGAGAAGATTGTGGAGCTGAAAGAAGAGATAGACAAGTTACGCTGGCATATTATAGGATTATCCGAAGTCCGAAGAGAGGGGGAGGACACGGTAATCCTCGAATCCGGCAACTTGCTCTATTACCGGGAGGGCGACCATCTGTCCCAAGGAGGTGTCGGATTTATCGTCCACAAGTCTCTCGTTAACAACGTTGTAAAGATTGAGAGTGTGTCGACGAGGGTTGCGTACCTTATACTCAGAATCACCAAACGGTATTCGCTGAAGGTCATACAGGTTTACGCACCAACCTCGGCACACCCCGATCAGGAGGTGGAGGAAATGTATGAGGATATCTCTAGAGCCATGCATTCCTCCAAAACCCAATATACGGTGTTAATGGGAGACTTCAATGCAAAACTAGGCACAAGAGAGAACGGTGAGCTGAAAGTAGGGAAATTTGGAATAGGGCAACGGAACCCAAGGGGCTAGCAGCTGGCCGACTTCATGGAGAAAGAGGGACTCTCTATGATGAACTCTTTCTTCCAGAAGCGGCCCCACAGGAAGTGGACCTGGTCTAGCCCCGACGGTTCGACAAAAAATGAGATTGACTTCATTATGACGACCAGACGACAACTGTTCAGTGATGTCTCAGTGATCGCGAGGGTGAAAACCGGCAGCGATCACCGAATGGTTAGAGGCACACTGAACCTAAACGTTAAGTTGGAGAGGTCTCGTCTAATGAAGTCAACGCTCCGTCCCCCTCGTGCTCTAATCCAAAGTCCCGAAACCTTTCAGCTCGAGTTACAAAACCGTTTTCAGTGCCTAGAAGACTGCAATGAAGTGGACGATTTGAATGACAAGCTCGTGGAAACTGTCCATGCGGTCGGAGATAAGTTCTGCAAGACCCGCCGCAGAAGAACACAAAAACTCTCCGATCACACTCTTAATCTCATGGCTGTTAGACGGGAGATGAAGCTACATTCTTCAACAGATTTAACAGCATACAGGCAACTTAACAGACAGATCTCCAAATGCATGCGGCGGGACTTACGCAAATTCAATACAGCTCGTATTGAAGAAGCGATCGAGCGGAACCGAGGCTCCAAAGTCTTTGCCAGAGATCTGTCTGCCAGAAAGCGCCAACTGTCAAAGCTGAAGACAGAATGTGGCAGCATCGTTTCCGGGGCACCTGAGATTTTGAGTGAGATTGAGAGGTTCTATGGGCAGCTGTACACGTCATCGTTGGAGCCGCACGCAAGTGTGAGTAACGATCCAAGAGCGAGTCTTATCCGACATTATTCCGATGATATCCCGGACGTCAGTCTGAGCGAGATTAGAATGGCTCTCCAGCACCTTAAAAACGGCAAGGCCCCAGGCGAGGATGGAATTACAGCGGAGCTTCTGAAAGCGGGTGGAAAACCGGTACTTGAAGTCCTTCAGAAACTCTTTAATTCCATCCTCCATGGTGGCATTACACCGGAGGCGTGGAGCAGAAGTGCGGTGGTCTTGTTCTTCAAGAAAGGCGACAACGCTCTCTTGAAGAACTACAGACCGATTTCCCTTCTGAGCCGCGTCTACGTGCTGTTTTCGAGAGTCATTACGAATCGTCTCGCGCGCAGACTTGACGACTTCCAGCCTCCCGAACAAGCCGGTTTCCGAAAAGGCTTTAGCACCATAGACCACATACATACCCTTCGGCAAATTGTACAGAAGTCCGAGGAGTACAATTTGCCACTATGTCTGGCGTATGTGGACTATGAGAAAGCCTTTGATTCCGTCGAAATTTGGGCGGTGCTGCAGTCCCTTCAGCGATGCCAAGTTGACTGTCGGTATATCGAAGTGTTGAAGTGCTTGTATAGTAGGGCTACGATGGCTATCCGAGTACAGAACCAGAGTACGAAACCTATCCAATTGCAGAGAGGTGTAAGACAGGGTGACGTCATATCCCCGAAACTCTTTACCGCTGCATTGGAAGATGTTTTCAAGCTTCTGGACTGGAAAGGATACGGTATCAACATCAATGGCGAGTACATCACTCACTTTCGATTTGCCGACGATATAGTCCTTATGGCAGAATCCCTGGAGGACCTAAGCACTATGCTCAATGACCTCAATAGTGTTTCCCAACGGATAGGTCTTAAGATGAACATGGACAAAACAAAGATCATGTTTAATGTCCATGTCACACCTATGCCGGTAGTTGTTGGGAGCACTAAGCTCGAAGTTGTTGACGAGTATGTTTACCTGGGACAAATAGTCCGACTAGGTAAGTCCAACTTCGACCGAGAGGTCAATCGACGGATTCAACTCGGTTGGGCAGCGTTCGGGAAATTACGGCACATCTTCTCGTCAGGTATACCTCAAAACTTGAAAACGAGACTGTACACCCAGTGCGTGTTGCCAGTGATGACATACGGAACTGAGACGTGGTCCTTCACTGCTGGCCGGATGAGGAAGCTCAAGGTCGCTCAGCGAGCTATGGAGAGGGCTATGCTCGGAGTTTCTCTGCGTGATAAACTTAGAAATGAGGATATCCGCAGTAGAACTAGAGTGACTGACATAGCCCAACGGATTAGTAAGCTGAAGTGGCAATGGGCCGGCCATATAGCTCGAAGAACCGACAACCGATGGGGAAGAAAGGTTCTCGAGTGGCAGCCTCGTACCGGCAGGCGAAGTGTAGGGCGTCCCCCCACTAGATGGAGTGACGACCTGGTAAGATATGCAGGAAGTCGATGGATGCAGGTGGCTCAGGACCGTGCTTTGTGGCATTCTTTGGGGGAGGCCTATGTTCAGCAGTGGACTTGTAAGTTGGAGCTATAAGTATTTTTCATGAAAAATACTTATATATTATGTGTATATATATTACATTTTATATTTCTTAAAATTCATATAATACTTATTTATTATTAAATATTTAAATCTAAATTAATCTATTTCCCTTACCATAAGTGGCTAAAGTGCCCAGACCAATGAAAATAATTTTAATATAATCAGTAATATTGAAAATAAGAACAATATAACCTGTTATAAATATATTATTGCACCTCTTCCTATCCGTGTAGTGGCGGTGTATGAAAATCTACTACCCCATTTCATTCCATGGGAGTCGTAAGAGCCGTCAGAGAAATATGAAATAGGAGAATGCAAAACTACGGTTGCCAACCTGCCTGCCAAAGTAAAGCAGCTATGCCAATATCACCCATATGACGTTATCAATAGGGGAGGCCTATGTTTAGCAGTAGGTTTTTGGTAAGCTGTAATATATGAATGAACTTTCCACCATCAAATGGTGTATTAGTCTAGCTCTGACTTATAACAGTTACAAAAAAACAGTCCATTTATAATAGATTTTTTTTATTCAATATATATTATTTATGATATTTAAAACCATATTTATGCAATATCCCAATATATAACAGTATTGCAACATTCAACATTAAGCGAAAGAGTTTTGAATTAGGCACGTGCTTTAAAAATATCTTTTATTTTATCCTCTTTCGTCTCAAATTGAATAATCGTGCTCAAAGTCTGCGAAAACGAGTTACGGTTCGAAAGGAAACAGAGGTTTGAGGTTGCAGCACCAAAGTATTCCCGTGGAAGTGTCACGTAGTTCTGCAACAAAGAAAAGAGGAAAATCAATGAACCAAGGAATACAGCTTGCCACTTAAAATAAACCACTTGCATGTTTTGCGGTCCACGTTCAATTCCATTAGCTGCGTACTTTAGCTACAAATTTTCATATAATAGATAAACCGTTCGTTCACAAATTATTTGAAAATTTATTACGTACGTTGTATTTCATTTTACCGATCAGAGTAAGCGTAAATGATTTGTTCACAAAAATGTAATACAAATCAGTGAGTTTATATAAATATAATTAGTTTGAAGCTATACATATCCGCGCGGGGGGAAGGGATCTTAAGGGTATATCGTCATCATCATCCTCAAATCTCGACAAAGGTGTACATTCGAATTTTTTTTACCAGTAAATATATTCTTTGTCGATTACAGCCTATAAAAGTCCACTCTTGAACATAGGCCTCCCACAATCTGCCTAATACTGGAGTTTTTATTATATTTGGGAAACCTAACAGGCGAGTTGGCAACGGGTGTTGGCAGTTTCTTATTATTTTGAGTTGATATCCCTTTGTTGAAATTTCCCTCTGTCGCAAGCTGTGTCTGTCATAAGAGACACCCACGGGACGATATGGTCGATACAATAAAGTAGTGGATATTCTTACCCGACTCTACACGGTTAAATAAGTGTATATGTAACAAATAACGATCAACACTAGTCTTAAATTAGAAACGCCTTTTGAACCTATACTATTGGAATTTATCGCATATACCAATCTTCTTCTATCTATCTATCTATACTTATAAAAAGACATGTCCTGACTGACAGACTTATCTATCAACGCACAGCTTAAACCGCCGAAGTTAGAAACTTGAAATTTTGACAGTAGGTAGTAGTTCTTTTATGACGTAGGCGAGCACTAAGAAAGGATTTTTTGAAATTCGACCCGCAGGGGGGTTAAATGATGGATTAATTTTTGTATGAAAGTCCGTCATTTTTCAAATTATGTCCATGAAACTCGGTATTTGGGCTTTAAATTAAAAACAGTGAAGTACGTGTTTCACAGTTTTTGAAAATTCTACCCCCAAAGGGGTTAAATAGGGGTTGAATGTGTGTATGATAGTCCTACATTTTTCAAGTTATGTTTCAGGAATTTGGTATTTTGGCCCTTGATTAATAATAAAAAGTCCAGGTGGGTGCACATGCCTTCCTTCACATCCGCCCTGTAGCCCTAAGGGCATTTGCTGTAGTAAGTTCGTAGTAATATATCCTCACGCATTATACGTAGTATCGTAGTAATATATCATATCCAGGCCGCGATAATTAATATTATCCAACAATATCGAAAAACTAGAGAAGTAAAGGAAAGCTGAGAAATATTTGTATCATTTGCTTCAAAAAAATTACACCGAACAATACGAGTATCATTCGCACGCACAATAAAACTGATAGAATAAATATATCCCGTATATGTAAAAGTAAATTCAACCCCAGTCAAGTCAGGTATTGATATACAATAACCAGGAGTTTTTTTCCTATATCTTAAAGTTCAGTTAGACCGGCTAACCAGTCCACCTGATGGAATTTTCTAGAAAATTTGGAATCATTCTAGAAAAGAAATGTACAACATTTTTTAAGATTAAGTTATATTATGATTATGGTTATATGTAGATATTTATTCTCAAAATAAATACACATTTCAATGAATGAGAATTTACAATATTAATAACAGGTTATGAGAGCATACAATATACACAAAAAATACATTAAAAAAGAAGGAAAAGTTTTGTGATATAAAACTTCTTCTTCATCATCATCATCATCATTACAGACTTCATAAGTCCACTGCTGAACATAGGCCTTCCCCAAGGAATGCAACAAAGAACGATCTCGAGTCACCTGCATCCATTGACGTCATGCATGTCTTACTACGTCATCACTCCATCTAGAGGGGAACGCCCTGCACTTCGCCTGCCAGTACGAGGCTGCCACACGAGAACCTTTCTTCTCCATCGGTTGTCGGTTCTTTGAGCTATTTGTCCAGCCCATTGCCACTTCAGCATACTAATTATTTGGGCTACGTTCTTCAGAGAAACGCCGAACGTTGCCCTTTCCATAGCTCGCTGAGCGACTTTGAGCTTCCTCATACGATCAGCAGTGGAGGAACACCACTCAGATCCATAGTTCTAGAATAGAATAGAATAGAATAGAATGATTTTTATTCAATATGGATTATTACATAATACTTATTGAAAGTCATTATTTTATTTACCACTGGTTTGGAAAATACCTCTGTCCTGGGAAGAACCAGCAAGAAACCCAGCGGCACTTTTTTTTAAACATAATTTCACTTAACAATAATTTTGTTGATACAATTTTAAATGAATTTTCATAGAACCAGCATGGTGGAGATCACCTTATTCCCAGGGATTATTTTCATTCATGTATTCCTTGATATTATAATAACCTTTTTGTACAGTTTTTCTTTAATAAAACTTTTAAACTTGTTTATTGACAAACTTTGAACATGTTCTGGGATTTTGTTGTAAAAGCGTATACATTGCCCCATAAATGAATTACTAATTCTGTGGAGTCTAGTAAGTGGCATTACAAGCTTATGTTTGTTCCTAGTGTTTAAGGTATGAACATCCTTATTCTTATTAAAGCTATTTATGTTTTTATGTACACACATTACATTTTCATAAATATATTGCGATGCCAAAGTTAATATGTTTATTTCATTAAATTTTTCTCTGAGGGAATCTTTACAATTTAGATTATAAAACGCCCGTATGGCTCTCTTTTGCAAAACAAATATAGCTTCAATATCAGTCGCATTACCCCATAGCAAAATTCCATAAGACATTACGCTATGAAAGTAACTAAAATACACTAACCTAGCTGTCTCAACATCTGTGAGACTTCTAATCTTTCTTACAGCATATGCTGCAGAACTAGTTCATCACTGGCAATACGCACTGGTTGTACAATCTATTTTTGAGAGTTTCAGGTATGTCTGACGAGAATATGTATCCTGAATGCTGCCCAGCCGAGTCGAATCCGTCGATTGACCTCTCGATCGAAGTTGGATAAAACTTCTTACTAGTAAGAAAATAAATATTAATATTTGCGGAAATGTGAAAATAATTCTCGAACAAAGATCCTCCGGAGCACTTTAATAGCTCGGGCGATCATAAAAAAAGTATAGTTGTTCAAACTTTTTCAAAAATTTTCATACTCATCCCGTTTTATGTTTTTTCTAGTTACGCTAAAAACTCGTGGAAAAAGTTTAAGAGGGATAAGGAATACAGAGAATATTTATGCACTACATTCAAATGTACGTGTATTGAAAAGAAGTACTGTCCTGGGAAGAAATAGTAAGAAACCCAGCGGGACATATTTTTAAACATACTCGTATTTCACTTTACAATCATTTTTTTTTTACAAATTTTACACGAATTTTAATAGAACCTTTTTACTGGAAACCTTTTTACTGGAAACGAGGCATTCCATCTTAGTCCTCACGGGTGACAACGCATCTGCATTTTGATTCTTAATCGAAGATATATGTAGATGTCTATGGGCCACAGCAACCACTTACTATCAGGTGGACTGTGTGCTCGTTTGTCACCCTTATCCTATAAAAAAAAACCAGCATGGTGGCGATGACCTCATTCTCAGGGGTTTTATTCACTTAAATATTCTTTGATATTATAATAACTGTTTTTGTACAATTTTACTTTAATAAAATATTTTAACTTATTTATTGACAAATTTTGTACATTTTCTGGGATTATGTTGTAAAAGCGTATAAATTGCCCCATAAATGAATTACAAGTTTTGTGAAGTCTAGTAATTGGTATTATAATTGTTCATATTTGTTGTATTCCTATATTGTTTTTAAAGTATGAACATCTTTATTCTTATCAAATTTATTTATGTTTTTATGTGCATACATTACATTTTCATAAATATAAAGTTAATATGTTTATTTCTTTAAATATTTCTCTAAGTCAGGACTCATTACAATTTTAGTTATAAATCGCCCGTACGTCTCTTTTTTGCTAACAATAATTGCATCGATGTCAGTCGCATTACCCCATAGCAAAATCCCATAAGACATGACGTTATGAAAGTAACTAAAATAAACTAATCTATCTGTCTCAACATTATTTATTTATTTAACAATTAATGTACACACAACGTAATGTTACAGTGAAAAATAAAAAAATAAAGATATTTTGTACAAAGGCACTGCTTATTTCATATTGAAATTTCTTCCAGCAGGCCTGATACTTGACAAATTCAAAGAGAAAAAAAAGAGGCTTCTAATATTTCTTACAGCATATGCTGCAGAACTAAGTCTGTTTGCTAAGTTTGATATATGGGGGCCCCATTGAATTTTCGCCTCAATAGTAATACCAAGAAAACAGTGGCATCCACAAGACTTAACTCCTCCACATTTAAGAGCACATTGGTGTTTGAATGTTTAACATTGCGTATTGTTAATTTAATACATTTTGTTTTATTGCCGCTTAAGAGCAAATTGTTGGCGTTAAACCAATGTACTAATTTCGATAGAGCATTATACACCAAAATTAATTAACTGTCGTTTGAATTTGAAAATTAAAGAGGTATCATCAGCAAATAATACTATATCGTGATTTTCCCCTACAAGATAAGATAAGTCATTAATATAGACTAAGAACAGGAATGGGCCAAGAATCGAGCACTGAGGAACGCCCATTGATTTGAATTGATCCGGAGGAACCTCAACCATTAATAAAGACTTTTTGAGTTCTGTTATTTAAATATGAAATAATAAGCCTAAGCGCAATATTTTTGACACCGTAATGTTGTAGTTTCTTGATTAGTATCTTCTGATGAACACAATCGAAAGCCTTGGAAAGATCATTAATAATAGCTAAGACATCTTGTGAACTCCCCAGGCATTAAAAATATACTTCATAAGTTAGACACTTTCGTCAATTGTGCGAAATATAGCTGCGAAATCTTTTCAGTAATGCATTATCATCGAATGTTGAGAGTCTCTTTGTAAGTTGGAATTTCGCTGGTACAACCGAGCTCTGGTGGCTATGCGGATCTTGTTTGGACTTGCATAAGACATGATGGTCTTATGATGGTCTTACGTACACTTTGTACAGATGGAGCTTGTGTCTTAAGGACAGTTTGCCCTTTCTATTAACTAGCGGGTGGAGGCAACTAGCAAAGATTTTGGCACTGTTGCGAACATTGCGAATGTGTCAAATGGTCAAATGTGACCCCTATTTAATTCGCCGTTGATTGCCATGGTATTTGGCGCCCGTAAAGGATAATCGTACCTATTGATTTCTTGGGATTTTTTTGACGAGTGAGAGTGGGGGTTTTTTAAAAGTGTATTGCTACCCCTTTTCAGGGTTCACGTCATTTTTCCATAAGCGGTACCATTTGCCTAAGCGGTTGATGGCTGTTTTCTGACTGAGAATTCTTTTATTATGATGGGCGACGGAAAGTGGCGGAAAAATCAGTATTCACTAATGGGTCCTTCGGGATGTCACTCATGAATAGTGTGAAGAGAACTGGAGAGAAGACGGAGACCTGTGTTAATCCAGCCTTGAGTGGATGCTTTGTAGAGCGAGTACCCTCTATTCAATAGCGAAAATGGCGATTGGCAAGAAAGGCTCTGGTGATGTGGTTGAGCCTATCAGATACGTTGAGTTCATCATCATCATGATTACAGCCCTTCACAAGTCCACTACTGAACATAGGCCTCCCCCAAGGAATGCCAAAAAGCACGATCCTGAGCCACCTGCGTACATCGACTTCCTGCATGTCTTACCAGATCGTCACTCCATCTAGTGGGGGGACGCCCTACACTTCGTCCGCCGGTACGAGGCCGCCACTCGAGAACCATTTTTCCCCATCGGTTGTCGGTTCTTCGAGCTATATGGCCGGGCCATTGCCACTTCAGTTTACTAATCCGTTGGGCTATGTCGGTCACTCTGGTTCTACTGCGGATATCCTCATTTCTAAGTTTATCCCGCAGAGAAACTCCGAGCATAGTCCTATCCCTTGCTCGCTGAGCGACCTTAAGCTTCCTCATCCGACCAGCAGTGAAGGACCACGTCTCAGTTCCGTATGTCACCACTGCCAACACGCACTGGTTGTACAGTCTTGTTTTTAAGTTTTGCGGTATGTCTGACGAGAAGATGTGTCGTAGCTTCCCGAACGCTGCCCAGCCGAGTTGAATCCGTCGATTGACCTCTCGGTCGAAGTTGGACTTACCTAGTCGGACTATTTGTCCCAGGTAAACATACTCGTCAACAACTTCGAGCTTAGTGCTCTTCCCAACACCTACCGGCATAGGTGTGACATGGACATTAAACATGATCTTTATTTTGTCCATGTTCATCTGAAGACCTATCCATTAGGAGACACTAATTTGGTCTTTGAGCATAGCGCTTAGGTCCTCCAGCGATTCTACCATAAGGAATATATCGTCGGCTAATCTAAGATGAGTGATGTATTCGCCATTGATGTTAATACCGTACCCTTTCCAGTCCAGAATATTGAAAACGTCTTCCAATGCAGCGGTGAAAAATTTCGGGGAAATAACGTCACCTTGTCTTACATCTCTCTGCAATCGGATAGGTTTCGTACTCGGATAGCCATCGTAGCCCTACTGTACAAGCACTTCAGCACTTCTATATAGCGACAGTCAACTTGGCACCGCGGAAGGGACTGCAGCACCGCCCAAATTTCGACGGAATCAAAGGCTTTCTCATATTCTACATACGACAGACATAGTGGCAGATTATACTCCTCAGACTTCTGTACAATTTGCCGAAGGGTATGCATGTGATCGATGGTGCTAAAGCCCTTTCGGAAACCGGCTTGTTCGGGAGGCTGGAAGTCGTCAAGTCTGCTCGCGAGACAATTCGTAATGACTCTCGAAAACAGCACGTAGACGCGGCTCAGAAGGGAAATCGGTCTGTAGTTCTTTAAGAGAGCGTTGTCACCTTTCTTGAAAAACAAGACCACCGCACTTCTGCTTCACGCCTCCGGTGTAATGCCACCATGGTGGATGGAATTAAAGAGCTGCTGAAGGACTTTAAGTACCGATTTTCCACCCGCTTTCAGAAGCTCCGCTGTAGCTCCGTTGAGTTGTATATTAAAAAAAATCTTACGGCACCCTCAAGACGAAAAGGGTGATCGATATTCTGTCGCTGCCATCACACCGCAAGATACGCTCTTGTTGAAGTTTTTTTTATAAAACTGAAGTGTTTGTCACTAGTAGTAATTACAGTGCACCATGTGGTTAGGTCCATCGCTAGTACGACATTCACTGCTCTCTGGTGCTCCGCACTTTGTCCTACACGACAAGACGCATGATGAAATCACTCTTAGAGTGTTAATATGCGTGTTAGCGGACTTAACATGTATTTTAGCTTTAGTCGCAAATATACAGATTTCCGCAAGATTTTTTCCTTCCCCTTAATGTTGTAAACAAACCGTATATATAACATAAAAAATATAACAGTGGTATAGCTGCGCGGCAGCTTTTGCTTTCACACGAGTAGGTCGGCTCAAACCGGGGTGGTACCACGACCTCACAGAATACCAGCGTGAAGTAGAAGTTTACTCTTACGTTTCGCCTGGTGAGTCCAGGTGCCCGGTGCAAATCCGCTCAATATGAAATTTGCTCAGGGCAAGTTGAGCAACCCCTGCCACGCTATCCGTGAATTTCTGCAACATCAGGGGACTTCATTCAAAACTCAACGCCGTCCACTACAATCTGAAGACGGCGAAGCCGGCCTTGCTCTTTCTAATAAAGACACAGGTGTCCTCTCCGGCTAATACTTCGTATCTCTCGCAACCAGGGTACAAATTTGAATACTTCTTTGTGCCTCGGGCTGGAGTTTCGGCGTAGACGTCAAAGAGGATATCTATTGTCTGGCTAGATAGCGACGACCATCCCCGCGTCTACGGGTGCCTCAATTGGTCCTATAGCAGTAATTCTGACATAGACCAGCTCATGGATCACGTCCAAATGGCTGGAGACTCCGTGCAATTACAATAGGTCCCATCTGCAGCGATTGTCATGCTCGGTAATTTTAGCGCCCACCACGCTGAATGGCTTGATTCCCGTTTAACTGATTACAGGGGTAGATATGTTTATGATTTTGCCTTGGCATATCGTCTGACACAGCTGGTTACTTAACCTACGCCGATCATAGATATGGAGGATCATGTACCTTCCCTGTTGGACTTTCTGCTAATCTCTCATCCGTCGATGCCACTCTTGGCTCTTCGGACTATTGCATGATCCGCAGTACAGTGCAACTCACGCTCTCATCGTGGTTGCGATTTTCACCTTGAAGTCGCGTTTGCTACTATAGGTCCGCTATGTGGACGAGGATGCAGTTTTTTTTTCATCCCACCCTTGTGGGCGGGTTTGCTTCTCAGAATTGGCGGGAAACTAGTTTGATTCAGGAACACGAGCATACCGCTCTCTTGCCAAGGCTGTCCAAGCGTACTTCTGTCAGCCATCTCTCATCTCTGCACAGGGTGGACGACTCACTGGCCCATGCCGCAAAGAAAAAAGCCAATATTTAGCAGATTCTCTCCCTCTCTTTGCGTCCAACTCGACTCTCGTTGGCGGGGGAACACACTTCCAATCATCCAGCGGTGTGACTACTCAATGCAGAATGTGCTGTTTACACAGGCCTCGGTTTGCAAAGCACTCCTCTCCTTGGACGTCAACAAGTTGAGTGGGCCTAATGGAGTCCCATCTATTGTGCTGAAGACGTGTACTCTGAAGTTGGCACTGGTTTTAACGCATCTTTTCTGGCACACCTACTCCCTAGGTGTAGTCACAAACCCATTGAAGATAACTTTGGTGCACCTGATCCCAAAAAAGGCGACCGCTCAGATCCCTCCAACTACTTGTTCTCCAAAATAATGTAAACGATTATTAACTGCCAGCTAATGCGGTACTTTGAGGATCACCAGTTACTTAGTGACCGCCAATACGGTTTTCGTCTGGGTCTTAAGCTGGTGATCTTCTGATCTACTTGACTCATATATAGGCGGAGGTGGTAGAGTCCAAGGGAGAGGTATTGGCCGTTAGTTTGTACATAGCAAAGGCCTTCGATCGGGTCTGGCACAAAGCGCTTTTTTGGAAGTTCCCTCTTATGGGCTTCCTGAGAAATTGTGCAATTGGATCACCAGCTTTCTTGCAGATAGTAACATCAAGGTCGTATAGATGGTTCATGATCTGATTACAAGCCCATTAAACGCTGGTGTTCCACAAGGCTGCGTGCTATCACCAACGCTGTTTCTTCTGCATATCAATGATATGATGCAAACTGGTAACATTCATTTCTATGCGGATGACAGCACTGGTGATGCTCTATACACCGACCGTGCCAATATTTCTCGGTAAAACGTCGCCAATTACCGGAACAAACTTGTGTCTGAAGTCGAGTATTTGTTGAAAAAAGTCTCGGACTTGGGGCGACTAAATCTAGTCCAGTTATATCCCCAAAAGACACAAGATTGCGCGTTTATTGCTTAAAAGAACCCCTTTATCGTATCTTCTCAGTTTCAAGGTACACATCTTGCCACCTCAGGCAGTATTAAAATCCTCGTTGTTGATATATCGAGTAATATGCAGTTTTGTGGTCACTTGGAAGAGAAGGCCAAATTGGCCTCTTAAAGGCTTGGCGTGCTCAGGAGAGCGGGAAAGTATTTCATGCCGGCACACCACCTGCAACTTTACAAGGTACAGGTTCGGCCTCACATGGAATATTGCTTCCATCTCTAGGCAGGGGCTCCCCAGTGCCAGCTCCTTCTACTTGACCGCATCCAGCTCAGAGCGGTTAGAATCGTCGACGACCAAGTTCTTTCCGATCGGCTTGACTCACTAGCACTGCGAAGAAATGTTGCATCTCTTTGCGCATTTAATAGCATCTACCACGGGAAGTGATCTGACGAATTGTTCGGACTAATTCCAGGCGGTCAATTTCACCATCACGCATCGCAACAAAACTTGAAATACCATCCATATCATCTGGATGATTGGCGGTCCACCACTGTGTGACTTAGAAGAAGTTTTCTTCCTCGCACAACTTCCTTGTGGAATCGACTACCACCAGCGACTTTTTCGGACCGATATGACTTACGGACCCTCAAGAAAAGAGCCTACTCGTTTATACAAGGCCGGCAATGCATTTGCAATTCTCCTGGTGTTGCAATTGTTCATAGGCAGCGATAGTCACTATCAAGTGAGCCGCATGCTCGTTTGCCCCCTCTGCTATAAAAAAAATCCCGGAACATTAAGTCGTAGACCATGCAAATTTGTTTCGGGTGATATTGAACTCAAAATGTCATTTTCACAAACCCAATTATCCATTAGTCACTTTTTACCACATGTTGTATAATAATAGAAATAGTCTCAATTAAATTGCACGCGCTTCCTTTGTATTTTTAGTAGATTTATTACTTTTATCATGTCAGATATATCTAGTAAAAATGCTGAATTTCCAGTAAAACACAACAGAAAGATCACGCAAATTTACATTTTATGTTAAGTACAGTCGAATTTTAATTGAATTTAAGCAGTAAATATGAAAAAATCTACCCAAAATACATTTGAGACTTGTACAGATTTAAATAAGGCGTTTTCTGAGTGACGCTGACACGTTATTTATTTATATAAGCCGCACATAAACATGGGACATTTAATACACTCTTAAGGCAGTTCGCAGTTCAAAATTTTAAAAGTACTATTCATCATGGTGATTAATGAAAGTTCTGAATGCTGAAGGTAGAAATCAATAAAGGAATGATCATATAAAATTCTCGTGAATAAGAGTAATACGGTAACTTCAGTTTTACGACTAAAGCTTAATCCATTTCTCCTAGCCTTAGTTTTACGTTATTGGGAACAGTTTATGGTGTTCTCGACACTGTTAACTGGAGTTCTTTTATTACTGTAATTAGCAATTCAAACGAAAAACAAAACAAAATGATCCTTATGCACACACTTTTTAAATTTCACTTTAATTAATAAATGTATTGAATAAAACTACTTTTACGTAATTTATAGCGTTTAATTTAATATATTGTTGATTCTTTCGGGAATGTTTTGAATGGTTAATATTTTAATCTACTAAAGAAGAAAAAAAACTAGATACAAAGAAATTTATAAACGGGCAACTGGCGGCCTTATCAATTAGAAGCTCTCCCTACCAGGGAACTACATTGCAGGAGATATAATGACACGTGAGAAAATGTAAGGGTGTAGGTAATATATTAAAAAAAACAAATTATGATACCCATACTTATTCTATACATGTGCATGTATAGTTGCAGCCTATTTACTGCTGGGCACGGGCCTCCTCTCATTTCTGAGAGGGTTTTAGGGAAAGGAAATTTCCGCCGCGCTGCCCCAATGCGTGTTGGCGAACTTTACATGTCTTCGAAATATTTTTTTCTTATTTCTTAGACATGCAAGTTACGTCACGATATTTTCCTTCACCGTCGAGCACGTGGTAAATCAGCACTTAAAATTGCAATTACCAATTTCATTGGTGCCCGTGGTGATCGAACCCGGGTTGCTCGAACTTCGACTGTGAAGCTAATAGCGAGCGCTAACCATCTAAGCTACCACGGCTCTTATGTGCATGTATGTACGCTAATAAATAAATTATTTCTGTAAATGGGGAGCTACAGCCACAGAGTAGTTTATTCACTCACTCAGTTCGGCGTCAGTCGCCGTCGTGAGTGGACATTGTTTCGGTTGTTTGCAGCGGCTCAAAAAGATCGCTGTACAAATACACAATATTCGAATAACCAAATTTCTTAAATAATTGACTATAATAATAATAAGAGATTTTTTATATTACAAAATTTTAAAAGCACAGAATAAATAATAGTAGTACGTACTAAAAGTAAGAAGTATCAATTTTTTCATCATGGGTGATATTTTCATGGTTTTCGAGGGTATTGAAACCGATAGGGTTGTCGAAATGTAAATCCAAGATGGCGGCCGCAATAGGTAGCAATTTTTTCATCATGGGTGTCATTTTCATGGTTTTCGAGGGTGCTGAAGCCGATAGTGCTGTCGAAATGAAAATCCAAGGTGACGGCTGCAATAGGTAGCAATTTTTTCATCATGGGTGTCATTTTCATGGTTTTCGAGGGTGCTGAAGCCGATAGTGCTGTCGAAATGTAAATCCAAGATTGCGGCTGCAATAGGCATCAATTTTTTCATCATGGGTGTCATTTTCATAGTTTTCGAGAGAGTTGAAGCCGATAGTGCTGTCGAAATGTAAATCCAAGGTGGCGGCTGCAATAGGTATCAACCTTTTCATCACGGGTATCATTTTCATGGTTTTAGAGGGTGATGAAGCCGATATTGCTGTCGAAATGTATTTAAACTACTTTAAAAAATTCCGTATAGTCATTTTATAAGTAATTTTTTTAATGCGCAACACATCGAAGCCTAAATAACAGTAACAAAGTTCCGAGGTTAAAGCAGCATATTATATAGAATAGCTCCGAACTACAAATCAGAGCGTTGGCCGCTCCCCGGGCAGAACACCTTGCCCGGTGGGAGATTTCCCCTATTCCTTCCACCCGCTACAGTGGTGACCAACCGACATGATATGAACACGCAACCAACAACCTTCGGAAACTACAACTTCAGAACCATCATCATCTTCCTCAAGTACCCCATTCATTCGCTCCCGAGCAGATATTGTCTGCAGTCTTCACATTCTGCAAGCCATCTAGCTTTACAAAGGTTCATCGCAGCATTGGAATAATAATGCTTCCTGTTCCTTCAAGCTACTCTCTGCACTACAGTGTTCGGCACGGCTCTGAGCCTTACTGCTTGCCGCTGTTTAACGGCACTCTCGTAGATTACTCGCCTTCTTTTCGACTCACCGCAGACTACAAAGCAATTCCTGGCACTTGGAATCGGACTGCATTATCGACATCCGGTCTGAGCAGGTGATGTGGCGGCGTTGACGTCACGCCACAAGCAAAACACATCGAAGCCTAAATCACAGTAACATAGTTCCGAGGTTAAAGCAGCATATATAGAATAGCTCCGAACTACCAATCGAAGCGTTGGCCGCTTCTGACCTTGCCCGGCGAGAGACCTCCCCTTTTCCTTCTACCCGCCACACACTTAAGGCATGCTCAATTGGATTTACCAATTTTATCTTGTATAGTTTTCTGGCCACGGGGAACCACATTTAAAAACTTACTTACTTACTTATATTCACGCACAATCCCTGACGGGGTAGCCAGAGAGAACAGATCGCCAAGTGTCACGATCCTTACAAACCTCTTTCGCTTCTTTCAGATTCATTGTCTTCTTCATGCGCACGTCTAGGTATCCGAGTACTCTTGACCCTACCCTCTTCGAGAAATTTGCTCACATGGTCTTCGAAAGTTAGTCTCGGTCTACCTCAACACCTTTTAATATTAACTTTCGCGCTATATATTTTCTTCACCATTCGGTCTTCACTCATTCGCTCAACGTGCACAAACCATCGAAGCACGCCCTTATCGATTTTTGTGATAAGGTCATCTTTCAAACCTGCCATATTGCGAATCTCTTCGTTTCGCTTTCGGTCGGCCAAGGTAACGCTGCACATTTTAGGAAGAGATCGCATCTCCACTGCATTCAACTTACTTTTATGCTTCTTCTGGCATACCCAGGTTTCGCTGCCATATAACAAAGTCGGTACCAACACTGTGTTATGTATTGCAAGGCGTGCACTCTTCGCTACGCCTTGCCTTTTGACTAACGCAGTCAAGGCACCATTGACTTTGTTCCCGGCAGCGACACGCCTGTCCACATCTAAATCACATCTTCCATCCCGGCTAAAAGCACTCCCCAAGTATACAATTTCATTTACCTGTTCTAGACGTTCCTGATTTACCCATATTTCACACTTCGTTCTCTCTTCGTCCCTTTCAAATACCAGAACCTTAGTTTTATTAGCATTCAAACGGAGACCTTTAATTTCACATTCCTCTTTCATACACGTGACTAATGCCTGCAGTTCTGCCTCTGATGGTGCAATAAGCACTGCATCATCAGCATACAGCAGACAATTTACTTTTATGTCACCCAATTTCACACCCAAACAGCTATCTTTCAGCTTCTGTAAACAGCTGTCGAGATACAGTATTAACAGCCAGGAAGACATGACACAACCCTGCTTTACGCCCGTTTGGACGTTAAACATGGGTGACAGGTCATTCCCTACCCGCACACAGGCTTTACAGTCACAGTAAAGAGACTGCACAGCCCTTAGCAATCGACCATCCACACCATACCCCGGCAACAGTTCCCACATTTTCTTCCTTACAACCTTATCAAATGCTTTCTCAAGATCCACAAAAGCACAGAAAATCTTCTGGTTAGCAGCCAGAAGCTTTTCCGTGATCATGCGGAGAGAAAACATTTGATCCGTGCATCCTCTTCCAGGTCTAAATCCGCATTGTGCCTCCCATAGAAATCTTTCAGATTTCTCTTGCATCCTACGTGTTAAAACCTTCGAGTAAACTTTACTTGCTAAACTGGTCAAGCTGATCGCCCGATAGCACCCGCAGTCAAAATGTGAACCTTTACCTTTATATAAAGGCACAATGACTGCGGATCGCCAATCATCCGGGACATCCCCCGTCCGCCAGCACAAATTGCACAGCAGATGAAAGCTGTCCCAGACGCGAGGCTTACCATACTTGACCATTTCAGCAGTAACTCTGTCTAGTCCCGCAGCCTTACCACATTTCAAACTTCGAATCGCACGTTCAATCTCTTTCATACTGATGATCTCAGTGTCATCGAGGTCCGGGTCTGGCGTACCAGTCACGGCGTCATCCCCGGATCCCTCACTAAGATCATCACACGTATACATTTCTCTATAAAATTCGCTCCATCGCTGCATGACGTCCGATTTTTCTGAGAGGACGTCATTAGTTCTCGAAAGCACTTTGTTCATTCTTAAGGCCGTCGCACCACTTCGGGTCCTTCCAACCTCTTTTCAGAAGAGTTTGGAGTTCTCCTTAAAGTTGTGCGACAACCTTTCGTCCACTTCCATTCTACACCTTTCACGAACTTCCTCAATCAGTGCTTTCGTGTGAACTTTCTGCAGCCTATATCTTTCTTTCATCTTCTCTCTCATATCCTTATCATTACTAGAGGCCAAGTAGTCTAACCATGCTTTCTTCTTCTTCTTTACAGCTTCTTTCACTTCATCATTTATTTATTTATTTATTATTTATTTATTATATAATTTGCATGCCACAAGAATTTTATTTCATTTTTAACGGTGGTAGAGCCCCGCAGCAGTTTTTTGCTGTTGCACGTATGGGCAGGCTCGAGCCGGGTTGGTACCACGACCTCACAGAATACCGGCGTGAAGTAGAGGCTCTGCTTCTGCGTTTCGTCTGGTGAGTGCAGGTGGCCGGAGGCCCAATTCCCCCCCCCCCCATCAACATGGTAGCGGAATTACAAAGTAGACTACCCCAGGAGGGTACCAGTACCCCTGGAGAATCCCTCGCTGAGCATCCACGACCATGTTATTCCAATCCTGAGCGTGGGTGCTCAGGCTGCCCCGCGTATTCTGGGGGGGGCAAAATTCCGCTCAAAAACAAACTGCTTGGGGCAAACTGAGCAACAATACCAAGGCGACCCCTGCCACGCTATCCGTGAATTTCTGCAACATCAGGGGACTTCACTCTAACCTAAACGCCGTCCACTACCATCTCGAGACGGCGAAGCCGGCCTTGCTCTTTCTGACCGAGACGCAGGTTTCCTCTCCGGCTGATATTTCGTATCTCTCCTGCCCGGGGTACAAATTGGAGCACTCCTTTGTGCCTCGGGCTGGAGTTTGCGTGTATGTCAGAGAGGACATCTGTTATCGACGCCTCGGCAGTCTTGAAGGTTCGGACCTGTCCATCCTTTGGCTACGCGTAGACAGCGACGACCATCCGCGCGTCTACGGGTGCCTCTATAGGTCCCATAGCGGTAATGCCGAAACAGACCGACTCATCGACCACGTCCAAATGGCTACAGATTCCTTGCTACAACAGGTCCCATCCGCAGAGATCGTGATCCTTGGCGATTTTAACGCCCACCATGCCGAATGGCTCGGTTCACGTTTAACCGATCATGCGGGGAGATCTGTTTATGACTTTGCTTTGGCATATGGTCTGACACAACTGGTTACTTCGCCTACACGGATTCCAGATGTGGAGGATCATACACCTTCCCTGTTGGACCTTCTGCTGACCTCTCATCCGGACGGATATCAGGTTTCCGTCGATGCCCCTCTCGGCTCTTCGGACCATTGTCTGATCCGGAGTATGGTGCCACTCACGCTCCCTTCGCGGTTGCGTTCTGCAGGTTGCCGCCGTGTTTGGCATTATAGGTCGGCGGATTGGGACGGAATGCGGTCTTTCTTTGCATCCTACCCATGGGGGCGTGTTTGCTTCTCGCCGGATGATCCCAGCGCTGTTGCTGACTCTGTCACTGATGTGGTGCTACAGGGAATGGAACTATTTATTCCATCATCTGTGGTACCCATCGGAGGCAGATCTCAGCCTTGGTTTGGTCGCTCCTGTAAGACTGCATTGCGCAGAAAGCAGGAGTGTTATCAAGCCTGGGTTGCGGCTTCGGTGACTCGGGATGTAAACACCAGCACACTTAAAAAGAAGTATAACTTCGCCTCCAGGTCCTTCAAAAGAGTTATTGCCAAGGCAAAGTCTGAGCACATAGGCAGAATTGGCGAGAAACTAGTTCGCCTTCCTTCGGGAACCCGTGCATTCTGGTCTCTCGCCAAGGCTGTCCAAGGGAATTTCTGTAAGCCATCACTACCATCTCTGCACAGGGAGGACGACTCACTGGCCCACGACGCAAAAGAGAAGGCCGACCTTTTAGGCTCCCTTTTTGCGTCCAACTCGACTGTTGATGACGGGGGGAACACACCGCCGACCATCCCGCGGTGTGAGTGCTCTATGCCGGATGTGCTATTCTCACAGCGCTCGGTTCGCAGAGCACTCCTCTCCCTTGACATCCACAAGTCGAGTGGGCCTGACGGAATCCCCCCAATTGTGCTGAGGACGTGTGCTCCGGAGTTGGCACCGGTTCTAACGCGTCTTTTCCGGTACTCCTACTCCCATGGCGTTGTCCCGAACTCATGGAAGACAGCTTTTGTCCACCCGATCCCTAAAAAAGGCGACCGCTCAGACCCGTCCAACTATAGGCCTATCGCGATCACCTCCTTGTTCTCCAAAATAATGGAATCCATTATTAACTGCCAGCTCATCCGGTACCTTGAGGATCACCAGCTGATCAGTGACCGCCAATACGGTTTTCGTCGGGGTCGATCAGCTGGTGATCTTCTAGTCTACCTGACCCATAGATGGGCGGAGGCAGTAGAGTCCAAGGGGGAGGCGTTGGCCGTTAGTCTGGACATTGCGAAGGCCTTCGATCGGGTTTGACACAAAGCGCTTCTTTCGAAGCTCCCTTCCTATGGGCTTCCCGAAAAATTGTGCAATTGGATCACCAGCTTCCTTGCAGATCGGAGCATCAAGGTCGTTGTAGACGGTGCATGTTCTGACTACAAGCCTATTAACGCTGGTGTTCCACAAGGCTGTGTGCTATCACCAACGCTGTTTCTTCTGCATATCAATGATATGTTGCTAACTGGTAACATTCATTGCTATGCGGATGACAGCACTGGTGATGCTCTATACACCGGCCGGGCCAATATTTCTCGGGAAAACGTCGCCGAGTACCGGAACAAACTTGTGTCTGAAGTCGAGTCTTTGCTGGACAAAGTCTCGGATTGGGGGCGACTAAATCTAGTCCAGTTTAATCCTCAGAAGACACAAGTTTGCGCGTTTACCGCTAAAAAGAACCCCTTTGTCGTATCTCCTCAGTTTCAAGGCACTCCCCTTCTTGCCTCAGCCAGTATCGGTATCCTCGGAGTCGACATATCGAGTGACGTGCAGTTTCGTGGTCACTTGGAAGAGAAGGCCAAATTGGCCTCTAAAAAGCTTGGCGTGCTCAGCAGAGCGGGACAGTATTTCATGCCGGCACACCGCCTGCAACTTTACAAGGCGCAGGTTCGGCCTCACATGGAATACTGTTCCCATCTCTGGGCAGGGGCTCCCCAGTGCCAGCTCCTTCCACTTGACCGCATACAGCGCAGAGCGGCTCGAATCGTCGACGACCGAGCCCTTTCCGATCGGCTCGATTCATTGGCACTGCGAAGAGATGTTGCATCTCTTTGCATTTTCTTTCGCATCTACCATGGGGAGTGCTCTGAGGAATTGTTCGGATTAATCCCAGCCGCCAAATTTCATGAACGCACATCGCGGCAGAACTCCCGATACCATCCACACCATCTGGATGATTGGCGGTCCACCACTGTGCGATTTAGAAGATGTTTTCTTCCTCGCACGACTTCCTTGTGGAATCGATTACCATCAGCGATTTTTCCGGACCGATACGACTTAGGGACCTTCAAGAAAAGAGCCTACTCCTTTTTAAAAGGCCGGCAACGCATCTGCAATTCCCCTGGTGTTGCGGTTGTTCATGGGCGGCGGTAGTCACTTACCATCAGGTGAGCCGCATGCTCGTTTGCCCCCTCTCTTATAAAAAAAAAAAAATAAAAAAAAAAAAAAAGAAATACATCATACATCAAGTGACGCCCCGTAGGGGCATAGCAATTTATAAGAGGGTAGTTATTTATTTTATTATACTAAATATTAACTACTACATACTAAATATCAACTATCTTATTTCTTATCATTTGCTAGTCTAACATCAATTTTTTTTTAATTATTACACATACATTTACTATTTATTTGCATCTATAAAGAATTCACTTAAATTATAATAACTTTTATCGATTAAGAATGACTTTAATTTTTTTATAAAAGACTTGGTTTTGTCAATATTTTTGAAGTTATTTGGAACATTATTATATATTTTAATTACCATCGTATGGGGACCTGTTTTGAATAATTTTAATTTTGAGAATTGAATATTCAATTTATTCTGAGTTCGATTATTTCTTTTAACAGTATTTACAGGATCGTATAGATTTGGATGTTTTCTAACGAACTTACAACATTCAATAATGTAAATAGACGTAAGTGTGAGTATACCAAGTTTTCTAAAATGTGGTCTGCATGAGTCCGTTTTTTCTATATTTGTCAAGATTCTGATACATTTTTTTTGCAATTTGAAAATATTATCTATGTCAGTACAGTTACCCCAGATGACTATTCCATAAGTTAGTATAGACTGAGCATATACCCCAGATGACTATTCCATAAGTTAGTATAGAGCAGCATCATTCCACCATGCATCTCTTCTTTTACTACTGCATCTTTTTATTGTTCCACACACTTCTTCCGCTGCACTTACCATTCCATCTCTAAGGTTCTGCCAAGTTCTTTCTACACATTCTTTTCTGCCATTGATGGTGTCAAGCTTTTCGGCTACCCTCGCATGATATTTGTGCCTAGTATCCGCTTAAGCTTCCAGCTTCGGATGCGACAGATCGACTGTGGTTCTGTTACTGCCGTCATGTAGCGCCAACCCGCGAACAGACCCCTAAATCTAGTAATCACTAGATAGTGATCCGTTCCCAGGTCAGCACCCCTGAATACTCGCGTATCCATCACCTGTTTTCGCAGTTGGTCATCCACCAGGAACAAATCGATCATACTTCTCTCATTCTTTCGTTCTCTAGTATACATATGGATTTTCTTGTGATTAAACATAGTGTTTGTCACAAGAAGACCCTTTTCCTTGCACACCGCCAGTATAAGCTTGCCAGCATCATTAACCCTTTTATCGCCAAACTTTCCAAGTACCGACTCGTACCCTGGTGGAGCGGTACCAACCCATCCATTCAAATCACCACATACAACAATTCTTTCGTTTCCCCTAGCCAAATCTAGAACTTCTCTTACATTCTCCCAAAACTCCTCCAGCTCAGCCCTGGACGACGAAGCTACCGGCGCATAAACAGCCAAAAGGAATAACTTCGGCAGTCCCAATTTAAAGCGAACCCAGAGAAGTCTTGAGTTCACAACCTTATATTCAGTCATAACATCGACCAACCGAGAAGACAGCAGCACCCCCACTCCCTGGCAGGCGTTCTCGCTCTCCGGGACTCCGGACCATAGAGCTAACGCCCCGCCAGGGAGCTCTTCAGTACCACTGCCTTTCCGCTTGGTCTCCGACATACACACGACATCTAATTCTCTTTCTTTCATTATTTCGATCAACTTTTCACGATAAAATGCTTGCTGTGAATTACATTCAGCGTTACTCTATAATATGTTTTGCTATGATTAGTACGAGAATTAACATAGATGTCTGTTATTTTTCCTTATGCAACTTTACAAGTATAGCGGTTCTTCAATTCTACGAATATTTGTATTTTGGAGAAGTTGACATGCTTCTATATAATATCTTTCAATTACATTTGGATTTATTTACACGTTACACTTACGGCCTACAAGTATTTAGGAGTACTTTTTTAATTGTAAGCAATATTGTACAATGTATATGCTTGTGGTTACCTTATTCGATATACTATTCTTATTTAAATGCTAGACCGATGTATATAATTTCTCATGTTTATAACCTAATACAATGTACAGTACCTGTTAGTATATATCTACACATTACATTATTTTTCACAATTCCAACACATTCACACTTTTCACACAAACATTTTTTAAATATCTTACAAAATGGCGTTACCCAGTTAAGTAAAATAAGCTCAATAGTACTGCAAATTGAAATGTTTTTATCGGAAAAACAAAATTATTTACTTATTATTATAATTTCGCTGACGTAAATAACTTAAATAATTTAGACAACTTCCAACAAACAGATCTTCAAATCTGCGAACCTGAATCATGTATAAATTTTGTATTGCATCCATCCTTATACTTAAAAATATTACAGTTAAACATACGAAGCTTAAACAAAAACTTTAACAGCTTAATCGTGTTACTACATAGGATGAAATTTGACTGTGATATTTTAATCCTTTCGGAATGTTGGCTATCTTGTGTCATTAACCTTCCGGTTATCCCAGGATACATCTCCTTTAAAACTATAATGAACAATAATCAAAACGAAGGTGTTGTCGTTATGATAAAGAAAGAATTAAAATTTGAAGTAGAGGAACCTAATATATCTGAAGCGAACTCCCTATTAATAAAAATTAATAACGAGACAGCTATAATTGCTATATGTAGATCCCCTAGCTACCTATCGCTGGATAAATTCCTTCTATCGTTACAAAACACTTTAACTGAACTATCTTCTTTTAAAAATACTTTCTTGATGGGAGATTTAAATATTAACATTGCTGAACTTAATTCGCTGTCATCCAATTACCTAGAAGTTCTGGCTTTCTATGGAATGATACCGGCATATTATCATCCCACTAGGGGTAATAGTTGCCTTGACCATGTAATTCTAAAGACGAAATATCCCACATATACTTTTATTTTATAAACTTCCATTACTGACCACGAACCGGTTCTTTTCTGCATTAAATCCATAAAACAAAATATTAACAATAAAAATAATTTCATAAATAAATTAAATTTCGATAACCTATATGAAGATTGTAAAAACCTAAATTTTAATGAGATATATAATAATGAACTTAATCCAAATGAATCTATACTCTTTATTATTGAACACATACAAAAAATAATTGTTAATAATTCAATTAAAATTAGAATACCCCGAAGCAAAATCACAATAAAACCCTGGATAACTGTTGGTTTATTAAGATGTATAAGAACCAGAGATAGAATGCATTATAAATTAAATAAAGATCCTCTAAATGAAATTTTAAAATGTACTTATAAGCGATACAGAAACTTTTTTAATGATATATTTAAAAAACAAAAGAATCATTATGAAAGAAATGAATTGAAAGCTGCTGGAAATGATAATAAAAAAATTTGGAATGTTGTTAAAAATATAAATAACTTAAATAAACCAAAAGAGCTACCAGCTGAACTTCTCAAGATTGAAAATAACCCGCTTAGTTCCGTCAACTTTATAAACACTTTTTTTGCAAATATAGGCTCTAACTTGTCAAATAAACTTAAAACAGATCTTCCGCCTCTTCCTACCACTGTAAATCCTGTAACAGTCAAAAGTAAGTCTTTTGTCCTACTTAAAACAAGTGTAGAAGAACTCGAACGTCTCATTCTTAATCTCAAGACTGATTGTGGTGCTGGCTGGGATGGTATTACGCCAAAAATTTTAAAATGTCTTAAAGAATTTATAATCCCCCCACTCAATCATAGCTTTAATAGGTGTCTAGAAGAAGGTATTTTTCCAACAGTTTTAAAAAGGTCCATCACAATACCAGTTTTTAAAAACGGAAAGCGCGACATCATCACTAACTATCGTCCAATATCGTTACTCCCGTCTATGTCTAAGCTCCTTGAAAGAATAATAAACACTAGACTTATAAAATATTTAGAAGATAATGATTCTCTCAAATGGTCAATTCGGTTTTCGAAGAAGTAAATCAACTACGGACGCGATACATATTTTTACAGAATTTATTGTGCAAAAATTAGATTCCAATAAAAAATGTATCACAATCTTTATTGATCTGCAAAAAGCTTTTGACACTATTTCATCTTCTAAATTGATCGAGAAACTTGAAAAAATGGGTATTAGAAATGTAAAATTACAACTTTTTAGAGATTACCTACAAAATCGCTCACAACGAGTTAGGATAGGAGAGATTTTTAGTGATGAAAGACCAATCAATTACGGAGTACCACAAGGAAGTATTCTCGGTCCAACTCTCTTCCTTTGCTACATAAACGATCTTTGTCAATTAAACATCCCAAATTGTAAAATAATCTCATATGCTGACGATACAACCCTCTCGTTCTACGGTGACTCTTGGGAAGAAGTTTTCAAAATTGCACAGGATGGTTTCAATATAGTGTGTCACTGGCTTGCTCTAAATAGTCTCACTTTAAATACCGATAAAACCAAATATGTAATGTTTTCCATCCGAAATTCAACCTGTATTACAAATAAATTTAAAATCATAGCACATTCATGTAATATGACCTCTATTTCAAATTGTAAATGTCCTGATATTGAAAATACAAATAACATAAAGTACCTCGGCATAATAATAGACAAGAATCTAACTTTCAAAGAACATATAAACTATTTAGTTCAAAAAATTAGAAAGCTTATCTACATATTTAAAAACTTAAGACATATCGCAAATTGGAATTTAATTAAAACTGTATATGAATCGTTAGGTAAATCTATCCTGTCCTATGGCATTTCTGTATGGGGAGGCTCTAGTAAAACATTAATGATGGAAGTTGAAAAGGTACAAAGGATGATATTAAAAATTGCCTTGAAAAAACCTAGGACGTATCCAACTACGAACTTATACGCAGAAGCCAATGTGTTAACGGTTCGAAAAATTTACATATTATCAATAATCTTAAAAAAACATAGTTGTATTGATTTGTTGGATAATATAAGGAACTCTGGTACGAGGAGAGATTATGAAGCCTGTGAAATTATTCCGGTAAAAACATTTTTGCTCAAAAGTTTTTCAGTTTTAGAGGTAGTCGATTATATAACAAAGCAAACAAATTACACCGTATCATTAACCTAACTAAATTTGAATGTAAAAAGAAAATTTCAAATTGGCTGCTTAAACTTGATTACGAAAAAACAGAACAATTACTGCAGATTGCATCTTAACATACCACGTACGAGTTAACCCACACATACACACATACACTCACACACACACACACACACACACACACACACACACACACACACACACACACACAAACACACAAACAATAAGATTAACTGCTTGCGCGTATGCTCTCTCGCAAACGGAAAAAAGTCTCTGATATATACGTATATAAAAAAAAAAAGAAACATCTAGTTGATCATTCTAAATAGGGAGCCGGGAGATCCATAGCACAGGGTATCCTAGTGTGGACTCCCGTCTCCCACAAATTTATGTACCTCTTTGTTTTTTTTTTATAAAAAATATATATGTTTTTAAAAGATAAAATATGCAATTGTACAATTTGTGGGAGAAAATAATAAAGGTTTATTTTATTTTTATTTTACTCATTCATCTTATCCCTCATGCCTCCTCTAACATTCCACGTGCCAACTCTGCACTCTGTCCTCCACCTTCCGCCGTGTCGGGCTGTGCGTGACGGGTGGCGGTCCCCATCGCCGCTTTGCGCGCTGCATTCCACACCAACGGGGACGAGCTGGTGTGCGTCGCCTTGGGGGGACGCCCTAACCCTTGTTGGCATGGGTGCGCAGCTGAGTAGAATTGCAGCCCTGAAAAGGGCTGGCAGGGGTCGCGACGAGCACGCTTCTACAATGACCCTTTATTAATGAATGATTTAAAAACTTGTATAAAAAAAAGACTTTACGCACTGGCGGAGTCGCAACTCCGTCTTTTCGTAAAGGTGTTAGGTGTCATCCGATATAGTTGAAATGTGTAACATGGAACTACCCTGGAAATGATATGGTATTGATAAATAGCAGCGCAGTGTTGATACTGGACACTTGAGATAGGGTAGGGCATACTAGAACTAAGATTTTATCCTGCAACGTGGAAGAAAGGACAATGTCCAGAATCGCCCTGTGTAATAAAAGCATCGGACATACATGATAATAAATTTTCAATTTTATTATATTAGTTGGATATACTTTTATAACACGGACTAGCTGCGTGCAAAAATCCACATTAAAAAGTATTATACTCGACTAATAACATTAATGGCCGCCATCTTCGCTAAACATCATGTGGTGTCGAAAAATGATTAGGGATGTTCAATCAATCGTAATCGATTTTTGAATTTTTAATGAACTGTTGTATATTTTTAATCTGAATTATATTTTGAATTTATTTCGAATAAAGTTGCAAAACGAAGCTACAATAAAAATATTAAATTACCATTTCTTTATAATCTTTTATATTATTCCCTAAAAGTACAATTTAAAAACCTACTATACCTATTGAATGAGGTCGACCACGGTTGCTGGAAAGCAACCGAAACGTCGGAAATATAAAATAAGTTAATTAAACGCGATAAAATCCGTAAAAATAGTTTTATTCAATACATTTTTATTTTTACATTAATACACATAAATATTATCTCTCATTTCAAAACTAATGCTCAGAAAGTAGGTTTGTTAATTAGGTTCTATGCATTTATACGTTGCACTTACATACACTTAGGCTTTAGAACAAAAACTGCATACCTAATTATGTAGATAGGTAATAAAAATAGTTAAATGTTTTAGGACCTCGTTTTTCAGTTTATTAAAAATCAGTCAGATCTATGAAAATTTGTATTGAAAGACGACCCACTTTCTGGGAGCCGTGTGCAGCATTTGAGAGCAGCCGGCCCGCAGCGCACACGTACTGACACATGCCGCGCACTCAGCTGGTCTGCACCGACCTTATTAGAATTTCATTTCAGGGTAGCTTCAACATTTAAAATTTATAAAATATTGTAAGCGTGGTTTTGTTTCGAAAAGTCTTGTATTTTTTAACATTTATTTTATGGTTCTTACTGAAATAACGTCTTCCCGTCCGAAATTTGTGGTCTAGAGGGAGACTAGTTATCCGCGCTGGGCAGAATTATAGTGCACGATTGTGTGCATAATGTTCCAATTCACTTAACAACATGGTGGTTAATGCAAATGTTTCTTATGTCATATGTAAATAAGGAAGAAGCATATGTCCAGCAGTAAACTGTTACTAGCTGATAAACTAGAAAAAAAGAAAATAGTAAGTAGGAAACTACAAAAGTTAAAAGTTTAAATGTTTTTTAAATAAGGAACGTATTACAATAATAAATAGATTCTGGGATATTATGTTGCTTCTACTGATGTGCTTGAAATGTTTAAGAAAGAAATCATGCATTTATTATTATTCATTCCAAGCTAGCAAAAGTTTATAGCTAACATACTTTACTAAGCAAGCATGGCAACTACGTCAAAATCGCTCTTATGAGGCTGTAATGGATGGATACAATGGATAAATGTATAATGTCGCAAATAAAAATACGTGGTAGATCCATGTTGCAGCTATATTATAGTTGTAGCACGAATGGGTCGGATCAACCGAAGAAGGACAACACCCTAACAGAATACCAGCATGCAATGGCAGCTTAGTACTGCTGTGTTTCGTGTAGTTAATGTGGATAACTGTACACTCTTTTTAATGGAAACGAAGCAAAGATCTTGGTCATCATGGGTGACAACGTATCTTCAGCTTGATTATTATTAATCGAGAATATGAGTATATTATGTCTATGGGTCACAGCATGCACTTACCATCAAGTAGAACGTGTGCTCGTTTGTCAACCTTATTCTTTGAAAAAATATTTAAGTTTTTAGCGTTTGTGCAATACAATAAAAATTTTAATCTGCTGCGTCAAAAGACAATCTCCACAAGTTTTGAGTATCCGCAGAGATGTATTTTATAAAGTAATGTTCTTCTTTGTGGCAAGTTCTCTTTAGGAAATTGTTCCGTACTAAAGTTTTGTCTGTAAAGTATGTTTTAATTTTAAGCACATTAGCTGTATTGCGTTTAAATTTCATATAAAATATTTGACATAATAATCTTTTGACAGACTTAACAAGCAGGTCTAACAAAACTATTTATCTTTGCGTATAATTCACAGACGTTAAGCTTTAGAATTATTATCGTTTGTTCTTTCATGTTTTAAAAATGACTCGAACTTTCAATCGTCAAACATTTTATAGTATCAGTTTAAATTAAATTCATTAAATTTAATTTCGGCCATTCAATCGTGATTGAAGTAGTAAGATCAAGAACTTTATTTGTATTGAAATTTAAATATTAGAAAGTTATTATGATCTCTTAGAGGTAACATCAAACTCATCTTGAGTTTTTCGTAGTTCACTGAACAATTTCTTGAGGCGAGCCAGCGACTGAAGTAACTAAAGCTAAAGTAATTATGTGGTTCTTTGACCCGAATAACACGAGACATGTTGACTTGCGAACTTATTTCACAGTTTATCTGTAGTGGGTTCAACAAACAGAATTTATGTGTACTAATATTAAGATACAGAATAAATACGACTTTATCATTGTATGGAAATGGCCAGCATAAATGGCTTTTTTGGAATATAAAGGCGACAGTAACTTCTCCTAACGACTATTTCACTTGAACATATAATAAATGAATAAGTCTGGCGATTGATAAATGGCAAAACTGTAATTATAAATTGACAATATCATATCACAGACTGGTAATAGAGAGATTATCTGTATGAAAGTAACGTCTTCACTCACTAACCACCGTTGAATGTGTTAAGTATTGGAAAAACTTACAAGAAACCCGTACCAAATCAACAGTGAATTTAGAAAGAGTGTGAAAGAAGATCATCTTATATTAAATAGATTTTTTATATCATCATCATCATCATTACAGCCTTTCATAAGTCCACTGCTGAACATAGGCCTCCCCCAAGGAATGCCACAAAGCACGGTCCAGAGCCACCTGCATCCATCAACTTCCTGCATGTCTTACAAGGTCGTGGCTGCCACTCGAGAACCTTTATTCCACATCGGTTGTCGGTTAATCGAGCCATATGACCGGCCCACTGCCACTTCAGCTTACTAATCCGTTGGGCTACGTCAGTTACACTAGTTCTACTGCGGATATCCTCATTTCTAAGTTTATCACACAGAGAAACCCCAAGCATAGTACTCTTCATAGGTCGCTGAGCGACCTTCAGCTTCCTCATACGGCCAGCAGTGTACATACACTTATTATTATTATTTTAGTAAATAAACTTTATAATTAATAGAATCAGGCGTTACTTTGCGGAAATCCATTATATAAAAGCTTTTACAAAAATTTACTTCGCAAATATCCGCGTTATAAATACCGCTAAGCGGTTAGCCACCGTAGAGTCTATATCACCTGAGGATGCCTCGTGTAGAGGCGAAACACGTATCGTATTATCGTCAGTGGTGTGTCTTGCCTAGTGTAGTGGTGTTGGGAGTAGCGGTGCTGGGATTAGTGGTGACGGGGATAGTGCACGCAATTGAGGGAGGGCGGGAGGTGCTTCTTCATACTAGGTAAGACACATCATTTTATTTTATAACGCGTATATTTGCGAAGTAAATTTTTGTAAAAGCTTTTAAATAAACTTTAATATTTCTTAAAATAAGGCGTAACTTTGCGGAAACCCAATATATTAAAAATAACTCCTCCAAGAGAGGCAGGAGGTGCTCTTCAAACTAGGTAAGACACGTTATGTTCTTTTATCTTTGTTACACGGATCTTAGTAAGTTAATTTGAAATATTTTTATAACTCTTATGTATGTAAAACTTGACATCAAAACTTGCAATGGGGAAAGTCTAAATTAATGTAACAATTTATATACCCTTTATCGAATATGTTTCATCATTATCATTAATACAACCCTTCACAAGTTCACTGCTGAACATGTCTGAAAGTAATGCCACAAAACACGTTCTCGAGCCGCATGCACTCATTGATTTTATTGATATAAAACAAAATATTGTTTTAATCACAAAGGAATCTGAACTAAACGGTTAGCGTCGTTTTTCGTAATTCGTACACCTAAACTCTGTCTCCAAGAGTCTTCAAGTCAAGAGCGAACAGGCTTTTATTAGAGTATGTTCGTGCGCTTTACCATTCGACTATATCACCACTTACCATCATGTGGCATAGTAGTCAAACACTAGTGTATATACTGATAAAATAGGGAAAAAACAGTGATATTATACTTATATAAAAGTAATCATCATTACAGCCATTCACAAGTCCAGTTCTGAACATAGGCCTCCCCCAAGGAACGCCACAAAGCACGGTCCTGAGCCACCTGCATCCATCGACTTTCTGCATGTCTCACCAGGTCGTCACTCGAGGCTGCCACTTAAGAACCTATTCTTCCCCATCGGTTGTCGGTTCTTCGAGCTATATGGCCGGCCCACTGCCACTTCAGCTTACTAATCCATTGGGCTATGTCGGTTACTCTGGTTCTACTGCGGATATCTACATTTCTAAGTTCATCATGCAGAGACACCCCGAGCATAGCCCTCTCCATAGCTCGCTGAGCGACCTTGAGCTTCCTCATACGGCCAGTAGTGAAGGACCACGTCTCAGATCCGTAAGTCATCACTGGCAACACGCACTGGTTGTACTATTTCGTTTTTAGGTTTTGAGGTATGTCTAACGAGAAGATGTGCCGTAATTTCTCGAACGCTGCCCAGCCGACTTGAATCCGTCGATTGACCTTTCGGTCGAAGTTGAACTTACCCAGTCGGACTATTTTTCCCAGATAAACATACTCGTCAACAACTTCAGATAAACATACTTCCAACAACTGCCAGCATAGGTGTGACATGGACGTTAAACATGATTTTTGTTTTGTCCATGTTCATCTTAAGACCTATCCGTTGGGAGACACTATTGAGGTCATTGAGCATAATGCTTAGTTCCTCCAGCGATTCTGCCATAAGGACTTTATCGTCGGAAAATCTAGGGTAAGTAATGTACTCGCCATTGATGTTAATACCGCATCCTTTCCAGTGCAGTAGCTTGAAAACGTCTTCCAATGCAGCGGTGAAGAGTTTCGGGGATATAACGTCACCCTGTCTTTCAACTCTCTGCACTTGGATAGGTTTCGTACTTTTATTCTATACTCGGATAGCTCTACTGTACAAACACTTTAGCACTTCGATATACTGACAGTCAACTTGGCACCGCTGAAGGGACTGCAGCACCGCTCAAATTTCGGCGGAATCAAAGGCTTTCTCATAGTCCACATACGCCAGACATAGTGGCAAATTGTACGCTTCGGACTTCTGTACAATTTGCCAAAGGGTATGTATGTGGTCTATGGTGCTAAAGCCCTTTCGGAAACCGGTCAAGTCTGCGCGCGAGACGATTCGTAATGACTCTCGAAAACAGCACGTAGACGCGGCTCAGAAGGGAAATCGGTCTGTAGTTCTTCAAGAGAGCGTTGTCACCTTTCTTGAAGAACAAGACCACCGCACTTCTGCTCCACGCCTCCGGTGTAATGCCACCATGGAGAACGGAATTAAAGAGCTTCTGAAGGACTTCAAGTACCGGTTTTCCACCCGCTTTCAGAAGCTCCGCTGTAATTCCATCCTCACCTGGGGCCTTGCCGTTTTTAAGGTGCTGGAGAGCCATTCTAATCTCGCTCAGACTGACGTCCGGGATATCTTGGGAATAGTGTCGGATAAGACTCGCTCTTGGATCGTTACTCACACTTGCGTGTGGCTCCAACGATGACGTGTACAGCTGCCCATAGAACCTCTCAATCTCACTCAAAAGCTTAGGTGTCCCGGAAACGATGCTGCCACACTCGGTCTTCAGCTTTGACAGTTGGCTCTTTCTGGCAGATAGATCTCTCGCAAAGACTTTGGAACCTTAAAAGTAAGTTTATATAAAAATAACAATAATATAATTACCGCAGAATTAATAAACCGCAGAATACAAAAAGTTTAAATTACATAAGCAACTTTCTATTTTAAAATCCAACTTTTAATAGATATAAAATTCCATACTGACGTTTTATTTAATTTTTTGCATACTTCCAACTAGGATTTTCTTCTGTATCGTGGAGGCAGTTTACATACACAAATTTCATAAGGACAAACACTCAGATCCGAATCAATTATTTGTAGGCCATCACAAATACTTGTTCCGTGCAGGAATCGAATCGCGGCCCTTAGTTGTACTAACGCATAGTAACTCATTGCTAAGACACTATACCACGGAGCTATCATATATAATAAAACGTTTAATGAAACTCGCATAGAAATTTTATATCAGTCGATAGTTGCAGGTGTCCAAGGACTATACATTGTTACAATTTATGAGCAGTATTTGCATAAACATATGTAATCACTACGTTAAGTGTAGATGGATATCATACATTACATTTAGCAGCATATTATGCAATAATTTCACATTAATTTTAATTGAGCTTTACAAGACGGCGTTGTGGCAGAAAGGAAGGTGATTAAAGAAGAAACTGCATTAAGACGTTCTGACATTGCGATGTTTACGTTTTTTGAATACATTTTTTCCATAAAAAATCCTACAGATGGACTGATTTAAAAGGGTTTACCTTATTCGCGTAAATACCACGTGTCTTTTTTTATAGAATACTAGCTGTTCCCCGCAACTTCGCCCGCGTGGAGTTATTTTGCGGAACCCTAAAATAAAAGCAGCCCAAGTTACTCCTTATAACATCACTTATCTGCCAGTGTGTATAAATATTGACAAATATTGACATTAATATTTATACGATACTAACGTCACTCAATTGTTTTGCCTTCCCGGAACCCCTCTACTAACACTTAAACTTTATGGTATGGTATTAAAGTTCAAATTGACTTTTAAGTATTATTACGAATCTTTTGTATGGGAATATAGAAAAGTGTTGTTTTTAGACTTTTTCAGGCAATTTTTTAAATTTTCATCTTCGTACTTCAAGGAATATTATAAAAAAAGAATTAGAGAAATCGGGTCAGTTACTCTTGAGATTTGCGCTTGGCAAAACATTCAGCGATTCATTTTTATATTATAGAAGAGTTACAAATGGCCACACAGTTTATCTAATGATAAGTGAATGCTGTGATTAAGAATCAAAATGCAGATATATTGTCACCCCTGAGGACTGCTTCTTTCCAGTATATATAGTGTGACAAACAAGCACACAGTCCACCTGATGGCAAGTGGATGCTGTAGCTCATAGACATCTATCTTCACTAACGAATCAAAATGACCACAACAAACACAGCAGCATTAAGCTGATATTTTTTGCCGGTTATCTGTGAGAGCGTGGTTCTTACCCGGTTGTGCCAACCCATTCGTGTACAACCATAATTTATATATAATCTGCAGCATGGCTCTACTACGTAAAATCCTCGTTCCCTATCCTTCCGATTATCACCTGTCTATACATATACAAGCAATTTTATTAATTTAATTAAATTCGTGAATTGGCCTATTTTTGCCACAATAGAAGAGATTGTTCAAATGCGGGTGGTACCTATTTCGCCTCGAGTTAGTGGATGTAGGTTAATTTGATTAAAAAACAGATGAGATGCGCTTATTGAACGAACGCGTCGCAACCACTCCTAACTCCGTCTCTGTACCGTCTTAGTAAATACCTCTTACGCCATCCATAGACTTGCACCGCGCAAAAGCCACTTTGAACACTAACTTAAAACGTAATACTTGAGTACAAAAGCCTCATCGCAACCTAAAGTTTCAGTAAAACTCTCAAAAGATTTTTGTTCATTATATATAAGAAAGAAATTGTGCAGCACAATTTTTTTTCTAAAGAATAACAGAAATGTGGAGCAATTGTGCTTGAAATTATTTCAATAGTACTTTCTTATTAGATATTGTATTAGATTTATGGCTTTTCACTGTACCGATACAATTCATGACATTTATAATCGAATTTTAGTTTTCGATTTAGATAATATTATTATGTACATAAAATATAGCGTTGCCATTGTTTAAGTATTCTGTAGTATTCATAAGCTTACAAGCCATATTATGTACACTATGGCCCGTATTAATAAACGTTACTCAACGACGAACTCAAGTGCGTAATCATTTTAAACGCCCTCATTACGATATCAGCATCTCAAGATCGTTGCTAATTAATAAACACATAAAACAGTATCTCAAAACGCTGTACTTAGAAATACTGTTCTGTGTCTTGCACTCAAGTACACTCACTTGAGAGTCAAGTTTAATTTATTAATCAGTGTGGCACTCATCTGATATCGTAAATATAAATCGCATCTTGAGATATGTTTATTAATAAGATCATTACCTTAAGATTGTACTCAAGTGCGTATACTTGAGCTGAGTAACCTTTATTACCTTTAATACGGGCCTATGAAATTATGTTTAAATAGTTGTGTGAATAACATTACGTCAAATACATCTTCTATACTAATATAATAAAGCGTTATACTAAAGCTTATAATAAAGCAAAGTTTTTTTTTGTATTTTTTTGTTTGTTTAAACGCGCTAATGTCTGGAACTACCAGTCCAATTTGAAAAATTCTTTTTGTATGTTATAGCCAAATTCATGTGGAATAGTATAGGCTATCTAGCATTAAGCTACATTACTCAGCTAGCCTTAAATATGGATATTTGTTAAGCAAGTCAGAAGAAAAAGCGCTCCCGAAATGATTTATCCGCGTACGCTGGTGTTATGGTTAGGGATACGTAAATACAATGTAGTCGAGTAATAACAACTTCAGATTCGTCAGTGAGCGTATTGAAATTACTCTGGGATTCTCGGTTAATATATGGCATATATGTATATACATGGCAAATATTTTTACTATGCCTCTGTATGCTCGCGAATATCATAAATCACTTTGGATTATAAATTTTAAGTACATATTTCATTTTCTACTATCTTATACAACACAAATCAAATGTCATAAAAATGTAGAATAGAATAAAATTATTTTTATTCAATTTAGATTAAAAGAATACTCATTAAAAGTCAAGCTTCTCCACAGGTTCGGAGGGAAAAACACCTCTGTCGTGGGAAGAAACTCAGCGGAACTTTTTTAAATAAAATTATGCGTTAATAAAGGTTGTACAAAGTACAAACTACTTACATTTATTTATGTTATAATAACATCACTCCTGTAATACTTTTTATACAGTTTATGTATAGTAAAATATTTAAACTTGGTAATAAAAGACTCTGCATATTTGACATATTTCATTTATTAATTCATCAGAGCCTATCAAAGTCTATTGCTTAAGATACGCCTCCCTCATACCACAATGCGTGATATTTGCCATGGTTGCCACGTGGCAGGGGGGATGGCAACCGCTGTTTTTACTTAATGCATTGGACTCTTAACAGAAAGCTGTTGTTAGAGAAACCGACACAGGAGATATTTTCTTCAAAAGCATCTTTTGATTTTGATCCGGAACTTTTGTTGGCAGCTGGCATGGCCTCGAAGAAATAATCTTTTGGTTGAATAAGTTTATAAAGAATTCCTTTTACGGGTCCACTGTTTTCCAGTGCTTATACTAAAAGAAATTCTTTGATAAATACACATTTATCCATGAGTAAAAATTTAACTCTCATTTCTTAATACTTTTTAATTCTCACATACTATTTGTTACATATCTCAGCTTTATCCTTTGTTTAGAACTGATTGTATTTATATTAATATTATCGATTACTTCATTTTGTGTTTTATTGGTATACTGTTCTCTTTTTCGTTCTTTACACCGTGACGCAAAATAACGAAGACAAATTTTAATTCATCTATTAATTTTAGGAATTAAATGCTCACCAACATTCGAAATAGTCTTTGTATAATCGCGTACTGCATTATTAGATAACTTCAGTTAATAGTGAAAGATATGAAATAAATTTACATTTATACTCAGGCATAGCTCAATATATATCAGAAATGGTGGCGGACTTCTATGAAGTTAGAGACAATTTAATATTATCGCGTTTCAAAATATGGGAATCTCGTTTATTTCTATACATATATTTATATTGAAATGTAACATTGACACATTACAAATATGATGTAAGCGTAAACAGGCTTAAGAGAGGGCGAAAGAACATATTATAGGAATCGACACATTATCAAACATAGATTAGTCCACAAGCAATTAGCTTTTTTTTTCTTATTTTCTTCTTTTTTTTAAAAACGTTACCCCCACACTAGGATTTTCTCCTGTGTCGTGGAGGCAGTTTACAAACATAAATTGCACAAGGACAAACATCCAGACCCGGAACAATTATTTGTAGGCCATACAAATACTTGTTCCGTGCGGGATTCGAACCCGCGGCCCCAGCGCAACAACTGATTGCTAAGCCACTGCGCCACGGAGCCGTCGTGTATCGTAGTAACTCATAAAAGTGCTTTTATTTTCCGAATCATCAAATAAACTAAAAAATACCAATGATACATTCTTGATAATGACGATGTTCCAACCCACAGGATCTTAATTGTTCAACATTAGTGCAAAGGCTTTTTAGGTTTAATAAGTTTTTATTACAAAAGGTTTATTTGCACAAGTAGTAAAATAAAGGTAATACTCATATATTCTATAAATCAACCTTTTATAACATTTCTCAATAACACGTGCAATGTCAACTTTATTGTTCATACGTTTGAATAAGTCACTTACATGGCGACGACAAGAATCACATTCTAACTATTCACCTGACTCTGAATCTTGTGATACTAACTCTTTCCGGGTGATTTCTCAATACTATTTTTAGTAAAAAAACTCATAAAACAAAGATGAATTAAAAATTATGTCATTAAATTACTACGCCAGCGATGGCGCTGGGTCATATTTACTCGTATTTAATTGATATACCTGTATCTTGCTTCGCAGGCTATATTTGAGTATTGTTCTAGCAAGAATGGGTCAGCTCGACCGGGGAAGGACCACGCTCACACAGAATACCAGCGTAAAATAGCAGCTTAATGCTGCTGTGTTTCGTATGGTGAGTGTAGAGACCCGGAAACCCTTTTTACTGGAAAAGAGGCGTTCTATCTTAGTCCTCACGGGTGACAACCCATCTCCATTTTGATTCGCAAACGAGGATAGATGTAGATGTCTATGGGCCGCAGCATCCACTTACCATTACTGGACTGTGTGCTCGTTTGTCACCCTATGCTATAAAAATGGATTTAAAAAAAAAACTATCAAATTTAATAATTGTGTTAACTTCTCCTAAGTCGTACATTTTATATTTTTGTAATAACCTTTATTAATTAGAATTTATAATCCAAAGAGATTTATGATCTTCACGTCAATACAAAGGTATGTTTGAAAATATTTGCCATGTATATATAAACCGAGAATCCCAGAATAATTTCAATACGCTCACTGGAGAAATCGAATTTGTTATTACCCGACTACCTCAACCATATCCCTATAAGGTTATTTTTTCGGGTGTTTATCTCTTTTTATTTATTTATATAAGAGATGAATATAAAGAATACCAAAAACAATTCCTAAACTTCAACAGACCGCGATATAACTATCGCTTATGTAGCAGACGTAGGAGCAGCGTCAAAAGTATGATAGATACTGCAATCAACAATACACTGCAGCGTGCCCTACTCCGTCCAGTAGTGGGCTGTCAAGGGGGCCAGTCTCAACGGAGACTAGCAATCTGAGTAAGACAGGTGCAGGACTAACGGCTTTACGTGTTTTCACAGGCACGAAGGTTAAGCACCTGAAAACTTCCTGACTCTTTTTTATCTTTTTTTTCCCCATGATAAACAATGACGTTTACGGTCTCTATTTCAATGTTTTTGTCGTCGACATTTAGTATATATTTGAGGTAATGTTATTTACACAATTATTTAATCACAATTTCATAGGTCCGTATAAATATACCTTACTCAGCTCAAGTCTGATCAAGATGCGGTTTATATAAGTTTACAAAAAATAGAATACTTGAGTGCAAGTCACAGAACAGTTTTTTGGGAATTCAACCCATTATTTCAAATTTGAAATCCAAGCTGAATGTCTCGTACCTGGACGACGGTACACTGGGAGGTAGAGCAGATGACGTCCTCAGTGGTCTTACTCATATTTTTCGAAATTTTAAAAATATTGGTCTTGAACCAAATAGCAATTAATATGAAATAATTTTTTCCAATAATTTATCTACTTCTCATAGAGACAGTTTAATTCAAAATTTCAATCATGTTTCTCCAAGAATAAAAACTGTCAGTACGGAATCATTATACCTGCTAGGTGCCCCGTTGTTTTTCGATAGTATTAAACCTGTTAAAATTTGATCAGTTTTTAAACCACGTTGATAAATTGTATAAATTAAACCCCCACATAGCTCTTACTATTTTAAAATATTGTCTCCTTGTACCTAGATTTACATACTTACTTCGCTCGAGTCCAGTCTGGAAATGTTCGGATATTTTAAAAGATATTGATAATAATCTTAAAATAACTATAGGAAAAAATTCTAAATTTAACTTTTAATACAACAGCCTGGACTCAAGCTACTTTACCTATAAAATTTGGTGGCATTGGTGTGAGAAATCTTTCTAGCATTGCCTTGCCTGCAAAGCAGGCAAGGCAATCATGAAATGATGATGATTGCCTTGCCTGCTTTCCTTGCTTCCGTGCATAGTGTGAGGGACTTATGTAACATAATTTTAAATAATAAAGTAGACCTATGCTTTGCTACGGAGGCAGGGCAGACATGGCAAACGCTCTGTCTCGGTAAAAATATTCCACTGGAAGTTAACCAACAAAAACAGTGGGATATTCCGTTGGTACGGGGCGTGCAGAAAGATTTGTTTCATAATTTCTATAGTGACCAAGATAAGGCACGCCTTTTAGCTGTTTCGACTAAGGTTTCGACTATCTAGTCATTGGTTACACGCTTTACCATCAAATAATCTCGGAACATTACTTTACGGGGAAAACTTGCGTATTGCCGTAAGAATCCGACTAGGAGCGGCGCTTTGTCAATCCCATGAGTGCACCTGTGGTAGCAGCGTCGACAAGTTTGGGCTCCACGGACTTTCACGTAAGAAAAGCGCTGGTAGGTTTTCACGACACAGTTCTTTGAACGATATCATCTGTTCCCTCGGTTTTAGAGCCTTGTGGAATATTTAGAGACGATGGCAGGAGACCGGACGGTATGACATTGGTCCCTTGGGAGAGAGGTAAAGCCCTAGTGTGGGATGCTACTTGCGTAGACACTCTGGCGGCCTCTTATCTCAGGGGTACCTCGTTTAGAACCGGGGCGGCATCAGAGGTAGCTGAACTGAGTAAGTGGCGCAAATATGAATCTCTGAGAGATGACTACATATTTGTGCCATTTGCTGTAGAGACTATCGGTCCGTGGGGTCCACGTGCGGTGAAGTTCTTAAAGGAACTCCATCCGCGCCTAGTCGTCGCTGCTGGTGATAAGAAGGCTGGTTACTTTCTCGCTCAAAGGCTAAGTATAGACATCCAGCGGGGAAACGCAGCCAGCGTTCTTGGCACGATACCGCGGGAAGTAGGACTATATGATAATTAAGTTGCTAGATTTAGTTTTTTTTTTTATTATTATAGTTTTTAATATTTTTTTATATAATAAATTAATTTCATCTAATTAAATTAATAAAATTGCTTGTATATGTATAGAAAGGAGATAATCTGAAGGAAAGGGAACGAGGATTTTTACGTGGTAGAGCCATGCTACAGATTGTATTGATGTAGATGTCTATGGGCCGCAGCATCCACTTACCATCAGGTGGACTGTGCTCGTTTGTCACCCTATCCCGTAAAAAAATAGATTAAAAAAACACTTTCAAATTTAATAATTGTGTTACTTTTTTCTAAATCGCTAATCTATACATATAATAAAAATGTAAATAGCAGATGTCTGAAAAATATAAAATGTACAGGCATCTGCTGTGATTGGGAGGTATTAAAAATAAGTAATTAAATACACGGCGGAAGGTGAACGACAGAGTGCAGAGTTGGCACGTGGAATGTTAGAGGAGGCATGAGAGATAAGACGAATGAGTTGATCGAAATAATTAAAGAAAGAGAATTAGATGTCGTGTGTATGTCGGAGACCAAACGAAAGGGCAGTGGTACTGAAGAGCTCCCTGGCGGGGCGTTAGCTCTATGGTCCGGAGTCCCGGAGAGCGAGAACGCCTGCCAGGGAGTGGGGGTGCTGCTGTCTTCTCGATTGGTCGATGTTATGACTGAATATAAGGTTGTGAACTCAAGACTTCTCTGGGTTCGCTTTAAATTGGGACTGACGAAGTTATTCCTTTTAGCTGTTTATGCGCCGGTAGCTTCGTCGTCCAGGGCTGAGCTGGAGGAGTTTTGGGAGAATGTAAGAGAAGTTCTACGTTTGGCTAGGGGAAACGAAAGAATTGTTGTATGTGGTGATTTGAATGGATGGGTTGGTACCGCTCGACCAGGGTACGAGTCGGTACTTGGAAAGTTTGGCGATAAAAGGGTTAATGATGCTGGCAAGCTTATACTGGCTGTATGCAAGAAAAAGGGTCTTCTTGTGACAAACACTATGTTTAATCACAAGAAAATCCATATGTATACTAGAGAACGAAAGAATGAGAGAAGTATGATCGATATGTTCCTGGTGGATGACCGACTGCGAAAACACGTGATGGATACGCGAGTGTTCAGGGGTGCGGACCTGGGAACGGATCACTATGTAGTGATTACTAGATTTAGGGGTCTGTTCGCGGGTTGGCGCTACCGGACGGCAGTAACAGAACCACAGTTGGTCAGTCGCATCCGAAGCTGGAAGCTTCAGGAAGCGGATACTAGGGACAAATATCATGCGAGGGTAGCCGAAAAGCTTGACACCATCGATGGCAAAAAAGAATGTGTTCGCGCAAAACACTTTCAAGGATTGACGCGAGAGGGCGCTCGGCGCGGTGCATTCATACCGGTTTGACTTTCGGTCGTGCGAAAAACGCCCAAGGGCAGTCAGTCGTCTGTCAGGTGTGCTAACAATTGACACGCTGCCAATTAAGCGCGGGAACTCGGAATAATTCGGCGCGGCCAGTAAATATACGGTCTATTATTGTGACGCGCATTCCTGCTGGAGAGCTTCTCAGGGACTCATTGTGTTTGACTCAGAATCTGCATAAGTGCATTAGGCAATATTAGCTAGTGCGGGCTCTAATATTCTAGAACTAACTGTTGCGACGCGAAACGGTAGTGACCTTTAATAAACTGTAAACTCCGTGTGCGTTTTGTGTGTTAACCTTATAACCAGCGATAGTTAGTGGCTTCTGTAAGTTAGTAAATCGTACGATAGAGTTAATTGACTGTCAACGTGACGAAAGAAGAAAGTGACTGTGGACAACCTCGAAAGGCCCCCTCAAGTTGGAGCGGTGTCGACGCTCGGGCTGCTGCCGACGGCCAAGGTCTAGGTTCAATCACCATCAGTCACACCCAGATACACACCACATCACCATTCTTTCCCTTGCACTACACAACCACATGCGACCTGACCGACTCCGGAGGGACCAGTCGCCTTGGATATAGGTAAGTAAGCTTCGTCCAAATTCCTTCCGGTCGACTGGCCGTAGTATAACGCTCCCCTATATATTTTAGTGTAATTACAGAGATTCCACGTGGCCACACCTACCTACGTCTGCTCGGGAAGTCTTCAGCTCATGGGCCCCTGATGATTTGATCCTCTAAGGGAGCAGCCGTAGGCCGTAACAGAATGTTTAGAAAGAACATGGCAGAACCTTAGGGATGGAATGGTAAGTGCAGCGGAAGAAGTGTGTTGAACAATAAAAAGAGGCAGTAGTAAAAGAAGAGATGCATGGTGGAATGATGAAGTGAAAGAAGCTGTATTAATTAAAGAAAGGGATGACAATGAAAAGGAAATAATAAATATAATTGCTAAAAATACTAAACTAAAAAGTGACATGGTTAAGTTGCATAAAGAATATACATTTGTTACAAAAGAAAGGGATCAACTTCAGAGAACAGTCGATGAGTTTGACCAATGCAGCAAGGAATATGAGGAATCCCTCAAATTAATTGCTGCATTGCAGTTACAGTTAAGTGAGGCTAATGAGCAGATTGTTTTATTAAAACATTACATAGATAACATGAAAGCGTCCCAAACTCAAAGTCTGTTCAACGAGCTCATAGAGTGTGAATCTACTAAATCTAAAGCATTGCAACCCTCCACAACAATCGATTTGACTGGTGATGATTATGTCATGTCAAGAACAGCAGCAAGAACTACCTGCAGTAGAAGAAAATTAAAGAAATATATAAAAATTAATAAATATATTAGAAAACTACAAAAATTAATTAAAACTAAAATTAATGTTAAAAATTATATAAATGTATGCAAAGAAAAGCAAGAACTAATTAATAAACTTAAAATATATTCAATTGAGGTGGAAAATATGAATCACTGTTATGAGACTGATATAGAGTGTCTACATTCAACAATTTTATCACTTAAAAGCTCTCTAGAAATTGTATCAAATAAATATGCATCGGCTCAAGATGAGATAAAAGAACACATATTGGCCATGAATGATCTGGTAAAATCATGTAAATATAATGAGGAGCGCTTTGACTCCTTAATAAAAAATCAGAGTGAGTATCAGCGCTCCATACCAGGTTCATCGGGGACAATATGTGTAAATAACAAAGTTAACAGTAAGACCTCATTATTTTCATCTACACTCTATGACAGTGCTATGACAAAGGATATAAACTTAAAAAGTAATGTAAATATTAAAAAAAATAAAGTTATTATGTATTGTGATGACATAGGCAAAAATTTGGGCATGATGTTAAATAACTGTTTAAAAGGACATATGATCACTAATTATTGCATGCCTGGAGCATCCTTTAGTCATATAATGAATAAAGTTTTAGCTAGTAAATTTTGTCCTAATAGCACATTAATTATTCTTGTTGGGAGAAGAGGCAATGTAAACAAAAATCAATTATTAAAATATATTGATAATCTAAATACTTTAAATGTACATAAAATTATCTTGTTTACATTGCCTTACATACAGGGTTGGCCGCAGGAAAATAAAATAAGATATGATTTAAATTTATTAATGAATAACTTTTCATGTAATAATAATTTAAACTTGACATTTAATTGTTACAATTATAATGATAGAATTAATTTAATAGATATAAATAATTTAATTAAGAAATTTTTGACTAGAGATAGGTATTACCTATCAAAATATAATTTAAGACAGATAGCAAATGTGCTATCTTATTATTTATATATTAACTCAGCCAAGGACTTGGCTACACAGACATCTGCTTCTTTTGAGCAGTGTAATGACTTAACATGCAATTTGGAATCAGTTCCAAGTAATTTAAATTAGAAAATGAGACAATAGAGGTAATCTCTAGCAGTTATAATAACTTAAATAATTTAGAATGTGGCTTACAAATCTTTAATTGTATGACTCCACAGAAAGATAATGAAAATTGTTTACACCTGGTGCATCAAAATATACAAGGCATGATAGGCAAAGAGCTAGAAATTGAGTTGTTCTTAAATAGCAACAATATTCATATCTTATGTATTACTGAACATTGGTTAAAATCTTATAATTTAATGTTTAACTTCAGTAATCACCAGGTGGTCAGTTCTTTCAATAGAGATACGGTTTTAAGAGGTGGCTCCTTAATATTAGCTAGTAAATTATTATCATGTAAAGAACGTAAAGACATTGTGAGCCTCTCTGTTGAGCGAACTGTAGAAATGGCATGTGTTGAGTTTGAGCACCTCATTGTTGTGAGCGTCTACAGACCCCCATGTTGTACATATGATACTTTTGAAAACATTATGGAGGAAGTTTTTGCTAAGCTTAATAAACAGAATAAATCTGTTGTAATATGTGGAGATTTTAATATCAATCTCCTAGAAGCTTCCTCCATCAATATTAAATTTAGATCATTGTTTAAATCATATGGTCTTTTTAATTTATTTATAGAGCCAACGCGTATTTCTCAATCTAGTGCAACATGTATAGATAACATTTTTACAAATGTGAAGCCGTTGCATAAATGTATAATTCAAAAATTAAGTTCTGATCACTGTGGACAAGTAGTTTCGTTACCTTATGTTCACAAAAAGCAAGTAGATGAGAAAGTTGTGTCTGTTCCAGTAAATGCACGTCGCTTGGAGAAATTTAGAAGTAACATAGTGAAAAAACTTCCATCACTTTCATACCAAAATGATCCTAATTTTTTGTATGGAACATTATTTAAGCTTATTTGCAATGAATTTAATAATACTTTTACTTCTAAAACATTCTCCTTGAACAGTCGGAAGTCATTCAATGAATGGGCGACAGTAGGAGTCCATAAGAGCAGGCATAGGTTATATGATCTTTACCATGAAAGGTCATATAATCATAGCGTCGAATTTAGGGAATATGTAAAAAAATATTCAAAAATATTTAAAAGAGTGTGCTCCATAGCCAAGTCTTTGCATTTGAGCAACAAAATTAAGACGGCTTCCAATAAAATTAAAATGACATGGAGTATAATTAATAGCGAAACTGGTAAGATCAACTCTCGCAATTCAAATTACCAGTTAAGTGTTAACAACAAATTAACTGTATCAGATCAGGACGTAGCAATGGTTTTTGAGAAATATTTTACTGATATTCCGATCTTGACCACTAAGTCACTAAATTCTTCTCCTGCCGTCGCCGAATCATTACTTAAACATAATGTAAATGTGTGTACAAAGAATTTTACATTTCATAAAGTGACATCAAAAGATATTGTAAAATATTTTAAAACTATTGATGTTAAGAAAACTGCGGATCTGTGGGGGATTTCCGTTAAAGTTATTGCGTCTATAATAGATACAATCGCGCCTCATTTAGCTATTATTTTTAATACTAGTATCGAATCTGGTGTGTTTCCTGATTTAATGAAGCATAATAAAGTAATACCTTTATTTAAATCTGGTAGTACATTAGACCCCGCCAATTTTAGACCTATTTCTGTACTACCAACACTTAGTAAGATTTTTGAAAAAATTGTTCTTGATCAAATGTTAAATTTTTTTAATATAAATAATTTACTTCATAAAAATCAATTTGGTTTCACAAGGGGTCGCTCGACAACTGATGCCGGTGTTGAGCTGATTAAATATATCTTTAATGCATGGGAGAATTCACAGGATGCTTTGGGTATATTTTGTGACCTATCCAAGGCCTTCGATTGTGTTCACCATGAAACATTAATCAGGAAACTTCAACACTACGGTGTAAGAAGTGATGCCCTTAAATTAATTATTTCATATTTAAGTAAGAGAACGCAAAAAGTTGTCATTAACAATATGAGCTCTTCCGGATCGATGGTACAAATGGGCGTGCCTCAAGGCTCAATTCTCGGCCCCTTTCTGTTTCTTGTATACATTAATGACTTACCTTACATAGTAGGGGATAACCATGATATAGTATTATTTGCAGATGACACTTCTTTAATTTTCAAATTAAGTCGACAGTTACTAAAATATGACGAAGTAAATAATGCTATATCTAAATTAGTAAATTGGTTCGATGTTAATAATTTGCATTTAAATGGCACTAAAACAAAATGTATGAAATTCGTGACTCCAAATGTCAAACAATTAAATACTAATGTAATTTTAAATGGGGAGAAACTGAGTCTTGTAGATACCACCATTTTTCTTGGAATCACACTAGACGCGAAGCTTCAATGGAGCCCCCATATATCAAAACTAGCAAGCAGACTTAGTTCTGCAGCATATGCTGTAAAAAAGATTAGAAGTCTAACCAGTGTTGAAACAGCTAGACTAGTTTACTTCAGCTACTTCCATAGCATAATGTCGTATGGTATTTTGCTATGGGGACACGCAGCTGACACAGAAATTATATTTGTTTTGCAGAAGAGGGCCATAAGAGCAATTTATGATTTAAAGCCTAAAGAGTCGCTGCGACAAAAATTTAAGGAAATTAATATATTAACTTTGGCCTCTCAATACATTTATGAAAATTTAATGTACGTACACAAAAATAAAAGTAGTTTTATAAAAATAAGTGATATTCATTCTGTAAATACTAGGAACAGACACAAGCTAGTAGTACCAGTTACTCGACTCCATCGAGTCAGTAATTCATTCTTGGGGCGATGTATACGCTTTTACAACAAAATTCCAGAAAATATACAAAGTTTGGCCTGTTCAAAGTTCAAAAACTTTATTAAACTAAGTTTGTATAAAAAGGGTTATTATAATATTAAGGAATTTATGGATGATAATAACCCCTGGAAATGAGGTGATCGCTACCAAGCTATTTCTAATTTGTTGTGTTGTTAATTTGTGTAACATCATGATTGTAAGCTGTTATTTAAAAAAAAAAAAAGTCCCGCTGGGTTTCTTGCTGGTTCTTCCCAGGACAGAGGTTTTTTCCGAACCAGTGGTAATCAAACAAAAGAATGACTTTCAATAAGTATTATTTATAATCTATATTGAATAAAAAAGTTTCTGTTTCTGTTTCTGTTTCTGCTGTAAAGAAGAAGAAGAAAGCATGGTTAGACTACTTGGCTTCTATTAATGATAGGGATATGAGAGAGAAGATGAAAGAAAGATATAGGCTGCAGAAAGCGACGGCCTTAAGAATGAACAAAGTGCTTTCGAGAACTAATGATGTCCTCTCAGAAAAATCGGACGTCATGCAGCGATGGAGCGAATTTTATAGAGAAATGTATGCGTGTGATGATCTTAGTGAGGGATTCGGGGATGACGCCGTGACTGGTACGCCAGACCCGGACCTCGATGACACTGAGGTCATCAGTATGAAAGAGATTGAACTTGCGATTCGAAGTTTGAAATGTGTTAAGGCTGCGGGACTAGACAGAGTTACTGCTGAAATGGTCAAGTATGGTGGGCCTCGCGTCTGGGACAGCTTTCATCTGCTGTGCAATTTGTGCTGGCGGACGGGGGATGTCCCGGATGATTGGCGATCCGCGGTCATTGTGCCTTTATATAAAGGTAAAGGTTCACATTTTGACTGCGGGTGCTATCGGGCGATCAGCTTGACCAGTTTAGCAAGTAAAGTTTACTCGAAGGTTTTGACACGTAGGATGCAAGAGAAATCGGAAAGATTTCTATGGGAGGCACAATGCGAATTTAGACCTGGAAGAGGATGCACGGATCAAATGTTTTCTCTCCGCATAATCACGGAAAAGCTCCTGGCTGCTAACCAGAGGATTTTCTGTGCTTTTGTGGATCTTGAGAAAGCATTTGATAAGGTAGTAAGGAAGAAAATGTGGGAACTGTTGCCGGAGTATGGTATGGATGGTCGATTGCTAAGGGCTGTGCAGTCTCTTTACTGTGACTGTAAAGCCTGTGTACGGGTAGGGCATGACCTGTCACCCATGTTTAGCGTCCAAACGGGCGTAAAGCAGGGTTGTGTCATGTCTTCCTGGCTGTTCATACTGTATCTCAGACAGCTGTTTACAGAAGCCGAAAGATAGCTGTTTGGGTGTGAAATTGGGTGACATAAAAGTAAATTGTCTGCTGTATGCTGATGATGCAGTGCTTATTGCACCATCAGAGGCAGAACTGCAGGCATTAGTCACGTGCATGAAAGAGGAATGTGAAATTAAAGGTCTCCGTTTGAATGCTAATAAAACTAAAGTTCTGGTATTTGAAAGGGATGAAGAGAGAGCGAAGTGTGAAATATGGGTAAATCAGATATACTTGGGGAGTGCTTTTAGCCGGGATGGAATATGTGATTTAGATGTGGACAGGCGTGTCGCTGCCGGTAACAAAGTCAATGGTGCCCTTTTTTTTTATACGTGAGGGGGCAAACGAGCATGCGGCTCACCTGATGGTAAGTGACTACCGCCGCCCATGAACAACTGCAACACCAGGGGAATCGCAGATGCGTTGCCGGCCTTTTAAAAAGGAGTACGCTCTTTTCTTGAAGGTCCCTAAGTCGTATCGGTCCGGAAAAATCGCTGATGGTAATCGATTCCACAAGGAGGTCGTGCGAGGAAGATAACATCTTCTAAATCGCACAGTGGTGGACCGCCAATCATCCAGATGGTGTGGATGGTATCGGGAGTTCTGCCGCGATGTGCATTCGTGAAATTTGGCGGCTGGGATTAATCCGAACAATTCCTCAGAGCACTCCCCATGGTAGATGCGAAAGAAAATGCAAAGGGATGCAACATCTCTTCGCAGTGCCAATGAATCGAGCCGATCGGAAAGGGCTCGGTCGTCGACAATTCGAGCCGCTCTGCGTTGGATGCGGTCAAGTGGAAGGAGCTGGCACTGGGAAGCCCCTGCCCAGAGATGGGAACAGTATTCCATGTGAGGCCGAACTTGCGCCTTGTAAAGTAGCAGGCGGTGTGCCGCCATGAAATACTGTCCCGCTCTGCTGAGCACGCCAAGCTTTTTAAAGGCCAATTTGGCCTTCCCTTCCAAGTGACCACGAAACTGCACGTCACTCGATATGTCGACTCCGAGGATACCGATACTGGCTGAGGCAAGAAGGGGAGTGCCTTGAAACTGAGGAGATACGACAAAGGGGTTCTTTTTAGCGGTAAACGCGCAAACTTGTGTCTTCTGAGGATTAAATTGGACTAGATTTAGTCGCCCCCAATCCGAGACTTTGTTCAGCAAAGACTCGACTTCAGACACAAGTTTGTTCCGCTACTCAGCGACGTTTTCCCGAGAAATATTGGCACGGCCGGTGTATAGAGCATCACCAGTGCTGTCATCCGCATAGCAATGAATGTTACCAGTTAGCAACATATCATTGATATGCAGAAGAAACAGCGTTGGTGATAGCACACAGCCTTGTGGAACACCAGCGTTAATAGGCTTGTAGTCAGAGCATGCACCGTCTACAACGACCTTGATGCTCCGATCTGCAAGGAAGCTGGTGATCCAATTGCACAATTTCTCGGGAAGCCCATAGGAAGGGAGCTTTGAAAGAAGCGCTTTGTGCCAAACCCGATCGAAGGCCTTCGCAATGTCCAGACTAACGGCCAACGCCTCCCCCTTGGACTCTACTGCCTCCGCCCATCTATGGGTCAGGTAGACCAGAAGATCACCAGCTGATCGACCCCGACAAAAACCGTATTGGCGTTCACTAATCAGCTGGTGATCCTCAAGGTACCGGATGAGCTGGCAGTTAATAATGGATTCCATTATTTTGGAGAACAAGGAGGTGATCGCGATAGGCCTATAGTTGGATGGGTCTGAGCGGTCGCCTTTTTTAGGGATCGGGTGGACAAAAGCTGTCTTCCATGAATTCGGGACTACGCCTTGGGAGTAGGAGTACCGGAAAAGACGCGTTAGGACCGGTGCCAACTCCGGAGCACACGTCCTCAGCACAATTGGGGGGATTCCGTCAGGCCCACTCGACTTCTGGATGTCCAGGGAGAGCAGTGCTTTGCGAACCGAGCGCTGTGAGAACAGCACATCCGGCATGGAACACTCACACCGCGGGATGGTCGGCGGTGTTTTCCCCCCGTCATCAAGAGTCGAGTTGGACGCAAAAAGGGAGCCTAAAACGTCGGCTTTGTCTTTTGCGTCATGGGCCAGTGAGTCATCCTCCCTGTGCAGAGATGGTAGTGATGGCTTACAGAAATTCCCTTGGACAGCCTTGGCGAGAGACCAGAATGCACGGGTTCCCGAAGGAAGGCGAACTAGTTTCTCGCCAATTCTGCCTATGTGCTCTGACTTTGCCTTGGCAATAACTCTTTTGAAGGACCTGGAGCCGAAGTTATACTTCTTTTTAAGTGTGCTGGTATTTACATCCCGAGTCGCCGAAGCCGCAGCCTAGGCTTGATAACACTCCTGCTTACTGCGTAATGCAGTCTTACAGGAGCGACCAAACCAAGGCTGAGATCTGCCTCCGATGGGTACCACAGATGATGGAATAAATAGTTCCATTCCCTGTAGCACCACATCAATGACAGAGTCAGCAACAGCGCTGGGATCATCCGGCGAGAAGCAAACCCGCCCCCATGGGTAGGATGCAAAGAAGGACCGCATTCCGTCCCAATCCGCCGACCTGTAATACCAAACACGGCGGCAACCTGCAGAACGCAACCGCGAAGGCAGCGTGAGTGGCACCACACTCCGGATCAGACAATGGTCCGAAGAGCCGAGAGGGGCATCGACGGAAACCTGATATCCGTCCGGATGAGAGGTCAGCAGAAGGTCCAACAGGGAAGGTGTATGATCCTCCACATCTGGAATCCGCGTAGGCGAAGTAACCAGTTGTGTCAGACCATATGCCAAGGCAAAGTCATAAACAGATCTCCCCGCATGATCGGTTAGACGTGAACCGAGCCATTCGGCATGGTGGGCGTTAAAATCGCCAAGGATCACGATCTCTGCGGATGGGACCTGTTGTAGCAAGAAATCTGTAGCCATTTGGACGTGGTCGATGAGTCGGTCTGTTTCGGCATTACCGCTATGGGACCTATAGAGGCACCCGTAGACGCGCGGATGGTCGTCGCTGTCTACGCGTAGCCAAAGGATGGACAGGTCCGAACCTTCAAGACTGCCGAGGCGTCGAGAACAGATGTCCTCTCTGACATACACGCAAACTCCAGCCCGAGGCACAAAGGAATGCTCCAATTTGTACCCCGGGTAGGGGAGATACAAAATATCAGCCGGAGAGGAAACCTGCGTCTCGGTCAGAAAGAGCAAGGCCGGCTTCGCCGTCTCGAGATGGTAGTGGACGGCGTTTAGGTTAGAGTGAAGTCCCCTGATGTTGCAGAAATTCACGGATAGCGTGGCAGGGGTCGCCTTGGTGTTCTTGCTCAGTTTGCCCCTAGCAGTAATGCTTTTGAGCGGAATTTTGCCCCCCCCCCCCCCCCCCCAGAATACGTGGGGCAGCCTGAGCACCCACGCTCAGGATCGGAATAACATGGTCGTGGATGCTCAGCGAGGGATTCTCCAGGGGTGCTGGTACCCTCCTGGGGTAGTTCTTCGTGTAATTCCGCTACCATGTTGATGGAGGGGGGGGGGGAATTGGGCCTCCGGCCACCTGCACTCACCAGACGAAACGCAGAAGCAAAGCTTCTACTTCACGCCGGTATTCTGTGAGGTCGTGGTACCAACCCGGCTCGAGCCGGCCCATACATGCAACAGCAAAAACTGCTGCGTGGCTCTACCACCGTCAAAACCTGACTGCGTTAGTCAAAAGGCAAGGCGTAGTGAAGAGTGCACGCCTTGCAATACATAACGCAGTGTTGGTACCGACTTTGTTATATGGCGGCGAAACCTGGGTATGCCAGAAGAAGCATAAAAGCAAGTTGAATGCAGTGGAGATGCGATCTCTTCGTAAAATGTGCGGCGTTACCATGGCCGACCGAAAGCGAAATGAAGAGATTCGCAATATAGCAGGTTTGAAAGATGACCTTATCACAAAAATTGATAAGGGCGTGCTTCGGTGGTTTGGGCACGTTGAGCGAATGAGTGAAGACCGAATGGTGAAGAAAATATATAGCGTGAAAGTTATAAACGGTGTCGAGGTAAACCGAGACTAACTTTCGAAGACCATGTGAGCAAATTGCTCGAAGAGGGTAGGGTCAAGAGTACTCGGATACCTAGACGTGCATGTATGAAGAAGATAATGAATCTGAAAGAAGCGAAAGAGGTATGTAAGGATCGTGACACTTGGCGATCTGTTCTCTCTGGCTACCCCGTCAGGGATAGTGCGTGAAGATAAGTAAGTCTGTCTTTTTGTTAACGTATCACGTATAAAGTACTTATTTATATCATAAGTTTTGTTAAGGAAATTATTAAGTGTATATTCGGGTTACATTTAGTCATTATTTCACTAAAATCAGTTCATCACATCAAAATTTATGACAAATATTCTGAAGTATGGGTACGAAGTATAGGTATGAATTTGTTCAATAGTGGCGTTGGATGAGTCATCAAGTATATTTTAAATTAATATCATATTATAAATCATAAATAAATCATGTAAAATATTGTTTCATAATGATATAATTATATCTAAAACGCAGTAAACAAAAGTATTACATAAAAAATATATTAACCTTATTATCTAAATTTAAAAGTACAATAGTTAACCAATTTCAACGATAGATGATGATGTTGCACAAATGTGATACAAAAAGGCAGGTTAAGGTTTTCTCCTGTAGATGAGTTTTCATATTTGCTTCTAATCTTAATATTACACGCTGCCATACTGCGTGTTGACAATTTCATTTTTTACTGCCGAGTATTCTATGTGGTAAATCAAATTTTAAAAGAGCTATTAACTACTTCGTTTATCAGCGAGGATTAAACTTTCTTTTCTGCTTACTATGCAGGTACTGATTTATAAGTTCTTTTATGTTTTTTTATTGTATCAATCGCGTCAATTAATCTCATATTTTTAGAATGGATGTTAACAGCGCCGTCTCTTTTTAAATCTATACATATAATAAAAATGGTGATAACATATTGTGTCTGTTTCTGTAAATTGTATAGTATATTAATTTGTGACTAAAATCATTATGGGGACTGAAAATCATTAAATAAGTACATTTTTATAATTATTAGAATTGCACCATCTGACGGTCTGTCTGTTTGTTTTTGTACGAATGACGTTTTGAGTAAACTTCATTTTTTTCAATGAAATCCATAAGAAAATCATAAAGCGTATCATCGAGTTAATTTATGTTTGTTTTATTAAAATTGGTTGATTCTATTGAAAGTTATGATTATTATTTTGAAATGTAGGTTCTAATTAGTTTAATGGCGCCATAACATCTCAGAAATAGTAATAAAAATATTCGTATGTAAAAAAAACTTCCTATTATAATATATTCATACACAAAACACAGTAAACAAAAAAAATATGTTTTCCTTATTTTTAAAAAGTATGTTTAGATGGCGTTCTACAAATTACAACCTTTTCTGATTTGCGGCGTTAAGATTTTTCGTCGGTGAGTCGTATTGATCACTGAAGAAATTTATATCCAGGAGTCCGATGAAGCTGAAAGAGCCGTGTAGGCTAACATTACAAACATCATCAGAAACAAAAACCAGAAAAAAGATACGTTTGCCCAAATTATGCAACAAAACTCGACTTAAAGTAGCTAAATTGCGATTAAATGTGATATTTTTTTTACCCAGAATCCCTCTAATAACTAGTGTCCAACCGAAACAGGATTTTCAACCAAAACCGAAACCGAAAACTAACCTTCGGTTTGGGTGTCAATTTCGGCCGAAACCGAAACAGAAACCGAAACTTATTTAGACATGTTAATTTTTTGTTGTATATTAAATTTTGGTATATTTTATACATATACAGATAGGTAATGATGTTAATGAAAAACAGTTATTGGTTATTATAATATTTAGGAATTTATTGATGATAATAACCCGTAGGAATGAGGTGATCACTACTAAGCTATTTCTATTTTTTTAGTGTTGTTAATTGTGTTACATACATGATGGTAAGAGTGGCGTAGCTAGACATGGGGGAAGTGGGCCCTCGCCCACGGCCTTTCACTTAAAGGAGCCTAGGGAGGCCTCCTAAAATACGATGCCCCCAGACTTTACCACAGATGACTAATTAATTTGACCACTTTAAAGCTCGAAAAAGAAGTAATAAATTTATGTAAGTGTGTTTGTTTGGGGCCTCGCAAGAAGCCCCTCTTAAATGCGACTGCGAGGCCATTGTAACTGCCTTCAAAGACCGCGATTGTTACATTGATGGAATACGAGACTTGTCAGGGATTCATAGATATGAGGTAGGTACGAAGGTGACACTGAAAGTTCTTAGATAATGAAAAACTGAACAAACTAGCAAGTTATTAGTTTTTTTTTTATAGAATAGGGTGACGAACGAGCACATAGTCCATGGTAAGTGGTTGCTGTGATCCATAGACATCCACATCTAACTTCAATATAGAATCAAAATGCAGATATATATTTATTATATCTTTTCAAAATAGTGTCCATTTACATCAATACATCGCGGCATCCGATGGAACCACTAAGAAAAGCACTTTGCCCACTCGTCCTTAGGGGTCTCTTCGATGGCATTTTGAAACGTAGCCACTCCTTCCTCGGAGTCCATAAAACGTTTTCCTCGAAGTATTTTTTTTATTTTCGGAAAAAAAATAGCAAGGTGCGAGGTCGGTGCTAGGGCGGGTGACCCAGTAATTCCACGTCTGACGTCGCCAAGTAATCGATTGCTTATTTGGCGGTGTGCGTCGAGGCATTGTCGTAGTGAAGGAGAATCCTATGGCGAGGTCTTTTCCCCCGAACTTTTTCCAAGACAAGTGGCAAACAATTGTTAGTGTACCACTCTGCAGTAACTGTTTTTCGATCCTCTAAAATAATAATGACCTGTCCTTCCGTAGAACGAGGCCACCATCTTTTTTCCCACGCTTCGATCTCTCTTCACTTTAGTTGGCAACTCCTTGGAAGGAAACACCCAGACAGCAGACTGTATCTTAGTTTCAGGATAATAAGCCATAACAATAAACCCAGCTTTCGTCACCCGTAAGTACGTCGAACACAGCATTTGATTCACCTCCGTTAAATTTTTGAACCATTTTCCGACACTAATCAACATGACGGAGTTTTCGGGCCTCTGTCAAATTTTGAGGTATCCGCAAAGCTTCCTGACCGCTAAATGTTCTAAAAATAGGCTTTTTTTCGAACTAGTGGTAATTAAATCTTTTCAATAAGTATTATTTACAATCTATATTGAATAAAAAAGTTTCTGTTTCTGTTTCTGTATAATTATGAATAATACACGAGTGAAAAACTCATCCGAATGATGCACGATAATCCACGAACACTGAGTTTCGGCACCGCCGAAGGTTCGGCAGATTTTTTGCCGAAACCGAAACTATTACCGAAACTAGATTTTTTTGCCAAAACTTGCCGAAACCGAAACCTAAGCCAAACCTTCGGTCGGTCACTACAAATAACATTTCTTTCAGTTTTAAGATAGGGATGATCGATGTTGCAGAAACATCGATGATGACATCGATGTTGGCATCGATAGCTCAACATCGATGTTCGATGTTTTAGCCTACTCAAAACATCGATGTTTTTTGTATATGTGCAGATACTTACATATTGTTTCAAAATTATGTGGGTATACACAGCAAGGGAAAATTAACAATTAACTTGAATATCAATTTGCGTAGAATAGTTATTATGCGGCAAACGACAACGACTCTAAAAAATAAATCGAAAACAGTGACCATTGTGACATTACAGGTGACACTTGACAATTAAGTTTGACACACCATAATGACATTTTTAGGTTAACAACGCGTCCAGGAATTCTGTATTATTCAAAAATTTAAATCTTCAGAGCAGATGCAAGATTAAGTGGATATTGATTTTGCGAGTTCGCAATTCGCATTGTTGCAAGTTCCCAATTATCGATTATGGGTTCATTGACATCGATGTTTTTGATTTTTTAACATCGATGATCATCGAACATCCCTATTTTAAGCGTGTTCAGTTCCCACTGACCACTCAGCGTGTGTTATGCGATGATCGTAAATAAAGCGCAAGGTCAAACTTTACGCGTTGCTGGAGTGGACCTAACTACTGACTGTTTTGCACATGGCCAACTCTATGTTGCTTTTTCCCGTGTTAGTAGTCCCCGTAACCTTTTTCTGGTCTATTCCTAACGTCGTTTACACAGAAGCTCTATCATAATCGACTTAGAACTTTGAGTATATCGATTTATTTCGTTACCACTTATTCATACAGTAATGATATAAATCGTTTAATATTCACTTACCCTAAACGTCAAATTCTTTAAGAAAAACCTATATTCGCGAACTACGCCGCGGGTACAGCTAGTATAAAATATTAGTGAAAGGATCATTGTCGATGGTTCTTATCGAGGATCTGGGTATTTAATTTAGGTCTTGTGTATGATAAAATATTGTTTCAGCATATTGTATCCAGAGCCACCAACATTTTTGCTGTTATCCCTTCATAACTCTTACAATATCTCGTTGTTTCAAATAATCAAAAATCTGTCACAGAACGGATACTTTTTCTTTTTAAAAATACTTGCAATGCTATTAACATTATTAATATTTCCTGTAACTACTCCTGTTAAGTTAAAAATGCTTGTCTTACCAACGACCTTAAGTACGATGTTACCTGAGTGATAAAGAATTTGAGATCTTGAATTGATCGCAGGTATTTACAGAAATTTCTGAAACATTTTGATTGAAGATTCCGTAACGTTAAGCCCACGCACAGCTATCGCCACCAAACTTCTTTCATTGTTACGAAAAACATTTTCATAATATTACATTGTTATCATTCAGCCACCGTCCGGATTTCTTTGTATCTTATTACAACAGGCAGAACGTGGGCTGGAAATTGAATTAAATTATGATGTTATGTTTCACAAATGTTTTACAAAGAGACGAATGCTTACGCATGCTTACGCATTCGTCTCTTTTTTTAACACTGATTTAAATATTGTATTTTTTGATAAACCGTGTTCTTCTTTTGTCCGGATTAATACTAAGTGTAAAGGATACTAATTTTGCTACGGCCACATCATAGCTCGCACTTTCGCGGCACATTATCACGATAGACTTCGTGTTCGGTGATCGGTGGCGCACTTGGCTTTATATGCGATCAATCAAATAATTTGGAATCTGGCCGATAATCAAGTAAAATGCAGGACATACTACAATTGTATATTTTTTATTCTTTAAAATAAGTGTGAAAAACGTTCACATAGTCCACCTGTCGGTACATCTACATCTGTCATTAGTCCACAATGAAAATGAATATGCATTGTTACCCCTGAGGACTAAGACGGAATGCCATTTCTAGTAAAGAGGGTCTCCGGTTCCCTAAACTCACAATATAAAACACAACAGCATTAACCTGCTATTTTACGATAGTCTTCCGTGAGAGTTGGTCCTCTTTCGGTTGAACTGACTCAATTGTATTACATCCTAAATTTATCTTTAACATGGTTCTACTACGATGAAAATATATCATTTAAAATCTTTGAATTTTTAATCAACTTTCAATACTATTTTTACGTGGTATCTTTTATTGATTACGTAGTAGAGCCACGCTACAGTTACATTATGGTTGTAGCACGAATAGGTCGGCTCAACCGGGGTAGGACCACGCTCTCACAGAATACCAGAGTGAAATAGCAACTTAATGCTGCTGTATTCCGGCTAGTCACCCAATGGCTGGAACAATTTTGAAGGAACTTTTACTGGTAGATAACTGATGCTATAAGGAGTAGGCTACTTGTATCTTAGAAAAAGAATTATGGTTCCGCACTGAAAAAAATATAATGAAAGTCAATCGTAATAAATTACACGCGGGCGAAGTCGCGGGGAACAGCTAGTATATTGATATATTTTAATTCAATTTCAGCCTATAAAAGTCCACAGATGAACATAAATCTTCCCTATATAGAGAGCATAGGACATACCAATACTCCTCTTCTCCCGCGACTTCAGCTCATCTGCGACCTGCCACAGTCCACCAACGCGCATCCGGTGTGGGCTAGGTAATTCCATTCGGAGCGACCACCTCGGGCCTTTTTTTTTTTTGCGGACGGAAATTCATCAAATGACGCCTTTCGCTCTGGGTGGAGCGGAAGGGAGTGTCAGACTTTTACTCACTAAAAACCATCCGTGTTCCTTCAGTGCCCTTACGCTCCGGAGCCGCGGTATCTCTTTCGAACAGCCCGCAGCCCCGGCAGGCGTCGGCCCTTGCGGGCCCCTTCACGCTGCTGACAGCTCTTTGAGGCGCGCGTGGAACAAAACGCGCCGTCGACACGGCCTGTCGTCGTTAGATGGACGGACGGCGAGCTACCCATTGCTCGCCGTCCACAGACCCGCGCCTACGGTGGCCGGGGGCCACGACGTAGCCCCCGACGCCCGGGGCGTCTCGGCCGGGAAGGAAAGCTGCTGCTCTCTCCTTCTCCCGCTCCGCCACCTCCTTCGCTAGCATCACTGCTTCGCAGAAGGTGGTGACGGCATCCCATTCCGTCTCGCTCCGGACCATGGCTTCGACCAGGGCCGGATGCGAGAGGTCGCCGCCGCCTATCGCCGCTACGAGGACACGGCGGTGTTCCGCCCAGGCAGGGCACACCTCCACGGTGTGCTCCACCGTGTCCTCCGGTCGATCCTCGCAGTGGGAGCACCCGGGCGTTTCCTCCCGCCCGATTCGGTGCAGGAACCTCCCGAACACACCGTGTCCGGTGAGGACCTGCGTCAGGCGGAAGGTGAGGACGCCGTGGCGTCTCTCAAGCCACTCCTCAAAGAGGGGTCTTATCGCCGCTATAGTGGCGTGCCCAGCACGGGGTTGCGACAGTCGCTCTCTCCATGTCGCCATGAGATCATGCCGGAAGTCTGTCCGCTGCACGACAACTTGCCGCGGCAGCGGGGTTTCCCGCCGGCATAGTGCCTCCGCGCGCCATTCGTGCACGCGCGCGAGGACTATCGCCTCCAGATCCCATGGCGGCAATCCGGCAAGGAGGCACGCTGCCTCGCGGGAGATCGTGCGGTAGCCGCGAACCATTCTTACGGCAACCACCTTTTGGGGCGCGTTCAGGTGGTGGACGGCAAGCCGCGGCAAACCACGCGCCCACACCGGGGCCCCGTAAAGGGCCATGGACCGCACAATCCCCGCGTAGAGCCTCCGGCAGGAGGCGTTTGGCCCCCCCAGGTTCGGCGGGAGCCGCCTGAAGGCAGCCCCGGTCCGTTTCAGTTTGGGAGCCAAACGTCGGAAGTGCTCAATGAAGTTCCATCGGCCGTCGAGGACGAGTCCTAGGTACTTCAACGTCGACTCGACGCCGATGGATACCCCTCCTACCATCGCTGAGGATCCCGGTGGTGGCCTGTTCCGAGGACCATGGAAGTGCATGGCCTCGGACTTGTGCAGAGCCACCTCAAGATCCTGCTGCCGGATCCTCTCAACGACTATCGCAACCCCGCGTGTCATATTTTCCGCCGCCGACCACCTCGGGCCTGGCCTTCATGTTCGGCCAGACATGCGAATTTCTCTTTATTCACCGCCGGTGACCAAGCCACGGCTACTAAGCCCCCTCGCCACGATAAGGCGGGAACCCGTTTGGGAGGGATGATGACGATGATGATGATTCCCCTGGGAATTAGGAAGATCTACATGAGATTAAGCTATTTTTAATTTATATTTTGTTGTTAATTGTGCAACATTTTAATTAATTGTAAACTAATATTTATTGCAAAAAAGTGTCTCGCTGGGTTTCTTGCTGGTTCTTCCCAGGACAGAGGTTCCAAACCGTGGCGAGACAAAAAGTCTATATTTCTATTTCCGGGTGATTAACATGAAATGCCTCTTTACTAGTAAATAGGGTCTTCGGCTCTCGTCATCCACCATACGAAAAAACAGTAGCAATCTTCGGTTGAGCCGTCGTTCGTGGTACCTCTATCCACGGAAGAGACACTCTATTCACCTAATAGTTATTCACCCATGGCTACAGCAGCGCGTGAACTTGCGCAACAAATTTCGATCAAAACTATCAAAAGTATCTTAATTTTTTGCCTTCATCGACGCCATGACTCACCAATATTTAGATGGATATGTCACAGCCTGTAATTGTATTGGTTCTCCTTAACTTCTAAACAGGAATAGAAGACGCACTACTGCCTCTGTATGCGGACTCGGAAGCAGCCACATTTAGAACAAGGAGCCATACCATGTAGAAAAACGATACCTAGTCCAACAGTATTTATGTTTCAAAATCAAAATAAGCCCGGTGACTTAAACAAAATCAATTAATAGAAGCGAGCGTTTCTTTGCGAAAATTCAATTTAAAATATGTAAAAATTTATGAATTGCGTGCGCTGTTGCTGTTGTGATAATAATCTTTAATTTTAACATGAGTGAGGGCGGGAGGTACTCTTTAAACTGAATAAGACACATAACTTTTATCATTTTAACGTGGATCTTATTTGATCAAGCTTAACACCTCTGACCAACGGCAACGTGACAAACATGTATACCCTTGTGAAGCAACCTATGGGGAAAGCCATAATGGTTGCGTTGATTAGAACGCTATAGTTCTTCTACTATCTCTCAACTTGCATCAATTAAACTATCAACAAAAATTCAAATTAAAATCGCATTTTTAAAAATTTGTTTAAAGACATAATTTATTTAGATGCACTTTCATCTTTTTGCAATTCAAGAAAATTACAGTATATATATTGTATAATAATATAAGTATTGTATTATATTGAGATGTTATCTGCATTCTTCCTGAGTTAAACGTGGTCCCTTAAATTCTTTTCATTTAATTTGTAGAAGTACTTACTAGGACTGAATATAGCTTGAAATCGGGAATTCTTACAGACTTTTGTCAGGTCTCTCCACAACGATAGAGTAATTGAAATTGAATTTAAACCTTTATATTATGTATATACATTTCTATAACGTATAAACGCAAATGTCATTTTTCGTTTAAATAGGTAATGAAAACGGGATTTCGGATTGGAAGATATTAGAGTAAAATATAAATCACTGTCAAGTTCGTGCATTACCAGCACTTAAAATTTCATAGAAAAATGTTTGTTGTGCTACCACTTAAATTCGTACAGACGTGGTATATTTTAAAACGAGCAGTTTCTAATCCACCATGATAAATATGATAAGTATCCAAGTATTCATAGAAATATTTAAACAAATATTTATATTGGCATGCATTTATCTTGTCTATAAATTATCAATGTTTGTTTTTATCTTCACAGTAGTATCTTCAGCCTTTCTTAATGTTTCATACAAAAAAATTTGAGTTATTTTATCGTATGCGTTATATATCGTATTAAGCAAAATAAAACTTGCTGATCTTCTGAATTGACGTGGTTAGCAGCTTTCGAGTGTGAAGTTTGCAAGTAAGAAGTTATTTCTGTATTTTCGTAAAGTAATGTATGATGCTTTTGACCGCATAATTTACAAGCTTTGTTCGATTAGCATTCTTTCGCACCGGGACTGAATAAACAATGTTTGCATATGTGTAATTTCAAAAGAACTTCATTTCTGTTTTTGATATTTGTTTTCAAAAACAATTCGCAGTACATTAAAACGTGATTTTTGTTGCATAGTGGACAGTTTTTGGTGATCTTATAATATGACTTTGTCCACTTCCCAGGCTTATTAAAGGTCGTTGACTCCTGTTCGTTATTAAAATTATGCGGCTGATTGAATCGTGTCGACTTATGTTGCGCTTGAGGTAGATTCAACTTCTGAGAATTCTGAGTTGGTCTTACAGCTTCGAATGCCATAAACTTGGCCCTCAGGATCTCGAAGGCAGCAATACATGAGCTATCAGTGGCTTTCAAGTTTCTGTTATCACATCCAAATTATGTAATCCATTTAAGCACTCCAATTGAATTTCATGCAGTTGTTTAATGTTAAGTGCCGATGGTTGTTGAAAGGACGGTACGTTGCGTGCGTTAATGTAAGAGGAAAACAAAATCGCTTATTTATTTACATAGCGGTTTTCTATGATGTTCCACGCAGACTCGTAGTTATCAGCGCTGATGGTGAGGTATTAAATTATTTTTTCTCTTCAACTTTGAGATTTGCTTTCAGATGCTACATTTTTTGCGACTACGTAAGTAGTGGATTTTTATGAATATTTTCCAATAATAAATCTCGAAATGATACCCATTGGTTTTAATTTCCATTGAATTCTATCAGTTTTATTTTTAGCGTAGTTTTACAGTAGAGCACGCTGGACCAATTTTTTTGAGCAACCCTTTCACAGTGTCGTTTTTCTCCTCCCACCGATTACTTCAGCCACTTTTTTTGTATTGACTCTATTGAGCGCCTTTTAGTTCAGTCTAATAATGAATGAATGTTGTTACTAGCTTCCTACTTACATTTAAGTGCGTTCTTCTCTGTCCTCTGTATCTTCGAGTTTCCTTTATTCTGTCACGTTGTTCAGTTTAATCTTGCTGCAATAGTTTATGATGTTGTGAGCTTAGTTGTTAGGGTACCTCAGGTTTATTTGTCAAGGTATTCGTCTGTTCTTCAGATACGCTAGGCTTCATCGATAGTTTAAGAAGTAAAGTTTGCATGTCGCGCTTAGTAGAGTCGTATCATAGTTTTCGTACACTCTTCAAATTTACACTCGACGCACCAAAAATACTTAAACTTCACGCTCAAACGACCAAAAAGAATGTACGGGCCCCAGTTTGCGACTTGTACAGCTTATTTGATAGTTAATTTAGTTTACAGTTATATAGTTTAAATTTATCAAGTAAATTAAAATTACCAAGTAACAAAAAGTAAGAATCTCAGTATGAGTGGCGTATAAAGTAAGTACACGTGAAACAGAAACTTTTTTATTCAATATAGATTATATATAATACTTATTGAAAGTCACTCTTTTGTTTAATTATCATTAGTTCAAAAATAAACCTCTGTCCTGGGAAGAACCAGCAAGAAACCCAGCGGGAATATTTTTTAAATAACAACTTACATTCGTGTATAATACACAATTAAACACACAAAACAAATTAGAAATAGCTTGGTAGCGATCATCTCATTCCCAGGAGTTATTATCATCCATAAATTCCTTAATATTATAATAACCCTTTTTATACAAAATTTCATTAATAAAGTTTTTGAGTTTTGGGCAGGTCACATTTTGTATATTTACTAGGATTTTGTTGTAAAAGCGTATACATCGCCTCAAGAATGATTTAGCGACTCTGTGGAGTTGAGTACCGGGTACTACAAGCTTCTGTCTGTTCCTAGTATTTACAGAATAAATATCACTTATTTTTGTAAAACTACTTTTATATTTGTGTACGTTCATTTCATTTTCATAAATGTATTGAGAGGCCAAAGTTAATATATTAATTTTCTTAAATTTTTGTCGCAGCGACTCTTTAAGCTTTAAATCATAAATTGCTCTTATGGCCCTCTTGTGTAGAACAAATATAATTTCAGTATCAGTCGCGTGTAAACAAGTGTAGCTGTTTCCACACTGGTAAGATTTCTAATCTTTTTTGCAGCATATGCTGCAGAACTAAGTCTGCTTGCTAATTTTGATATATCGGAGCTCCATTTTGAAGCTTCGTGTCTAGTGTTATTTCAAGAAAAATGGTGGTATCGACAAGACTCAATTCCTTCCCATTTAAAATTAAATAAGTATTTTATTGTTCGACATTTAGAGTCATGAATTTCATACATTTCGTTTAAGTGCCATTTAAATGCAAGTTATTAACATTAAACCAATTTACTAATTTAGATATAGATTTATTTACTTCGTTATACTTTAAGAATTTTCGTTTTAAATTGAAAATAAATGAAGTGTCATCAGCAAATAATGTTTTGTTAATTTAGCAGTTTTTACACTCTAAGTATAATATGAAAAACGGTGCATTATAAATAAATCGCGGTGCGGCGGTCAAGCCGCGTCATAATAAAATAATGTATGGTTTTTAGAACGAGCTTGGATTTCCAACAAAGATACGAGTACCTTTTAAATAACCTATCCGACCATGGAGAGTGAACATCAATTGATATTGCGATGAAGCAACATGATGAAAAAGTTTCAATGTTGAATTACTTTCCGTATGTTGTCCTCCACATAATTGCTAAGTTGCAATAGAGTGATAATCTCTGAATAAAATTGTTAACGAAAATAAATATAACCTTAAGCATACGACATTTAAATATTTCTCTGTTCTTTTTTTTATAGGAGAGGGGGCAAACGAGCATGCGGTTCACCTGATGGGAAGTGACTACCGCCGCCCATGAACAACCGCAACACCAAGGAAATCGCAGATGCGTTTCCAGCCTTTTAAAAAGGAGTAGGCTCTTTTATTGAAGGTCCCTAAGTCGTATCGGTCTGGAAAAATCGCTGATGGTAATCGATTCCACAAAGGAGTCGTGCGCGGAAGAAAACATCTTCTAAATTACACAGTGGTGGACCGCCAATCATCCAGATGGTGTGGATTGTATCGGGAGTTCTGCCGCAATGTGCGTTCGTGAAATTTGGCGGCTGGGATTAATCCGAACAATTCCTCAGTTCACTCGCCATGGTAGATGCAAAATAAAATGCAAAGAGATGCAACAGCTCTTCGCAGTGCCAATGAATCGAGCCGATCGGAAAGTACTCGGTCGTCGACGATTCGAGCCGCTCTGCGCTGAATGCAGTCAAGTGGAAGGAGATGGCACTGGGGAGCCCCTGCCCAGAGATGGGAACAGTATTCAATGTGAGGCCGAACCTGCGCCTTTAACAGTTGCAGGCGGTGTGCTGGCATGAAATACTGTCCCGCTCTGCTGAGCACGCCAAGCTTTTTAGAGGCCAATTTGGCCTTCTCTTCCTAATGACCACGAAACTGCACAACACTCGATATGTCGACTCCGAGGATTCCGATACTGGCTGAGGCAAGAAGGGGAGCGCCTTGAAACTCAGGAGATACGACAAAGTGGTTCTTTTTAGCGGTAAACGCGCAACTATATTTAGTCGCCCCAATACGAGACTTTGTTTAGCAAAGACTCGACATCAGACACAATTTTGTTCCGGTACTCGTCGACGTTTTCCCGAGAAATATTGGCACGGTCGGGGTATAGAGCATCACCAGTGCTGTCATGCGCATAGCAATGAATGTTACCAGTTAGAAACATATCATTGATATGCAGAAGAAACAGCGTTGGTGATAGCACTTAGCCTTGTGGAACACCAGCGTTAATAGGCTTGTAGTCGGAGCATGCACCGTCTATAACAACCTTAATGCTCCAATCTGCAAGGAAGCTGGTGATCAAATTGCACAATTTCTCGGGAAGCCCATAGGAAGGGAGCTTCGAAAGAAGCGCTTTGTGCCAAACCCGATCAAAAGGCCTTCGCACTATCCAAACTAATGGTCAACGCCTCTCCCTTGGACTCTACTGCCTCCGTCCATCTATGGGTCAGGTAGACCAGAAGATCACCAGCTGATCGACCCCGACGACAACCGTATTGGCGGTCACTAATCAGCTGGTGATCCTCAAAGTACCGCATGAGCTGGCAGTTAATAATGGATTCCATTATTTTGGAGAACAAGGAGGTGTTGGCGATAGGCCTATAGTTGGACGGGTCTGAGCGGTCGCCTTTTTTAGGGATCGGGTGGACAAAAGCTGTCTTCCATGAATTCGGGACTACGCCTTGGGAGTAGGAGTACCGGAAAAGACGCGTTAGGATCGGTGCCAACTCCGGAGCATACGTCTACAGCACAATTGGGGGGATTCCGTCAGGCCCATTCGACTTCTGGATGTTCAGGGAGAGGAGTGCTTTGCGAACCGAGGGCTGTGAGAACAGCACATCCGGCATGGAGCACTCACACCGCGGGATGGTCGGCGGTGTTTTCCCCCCGTCATCAAGATTCGAGTTGGACGCAAAAAGGGAGCCTAAAAATTCGGCTTTGTCTTTTGCGGCTTGGACCAGTGAGTCGTCCTTCCTGTGCAGAGAGGGTAGTGAAGGCTTACAGAAATTCCCTTGGACAGCCTTGGCGAGAGACCAGAATGCACGGGTTCCCGAAGGAAGGCGAACAAGTTTCTCGCCAATTCTGCCTATGTGCTCTGACTTTGCCATGGCAATAACTCTTTTGAAGGACCTGGAGGCGAAGTTATACTTCTTTTTAAGTGTGCAGGTGTTTACATCCCTAGTCGCCGAAGCCGCAGCCCAGGCTTGATAACACTCTTGCTTACTACGTAATGCAGTCTTACAGGAGCGACCAAACCAAGGCTGAGATCTGCCTCCGATAGGTACCACAGGTGATGGAATAAATAGTTCCATTCCCTCTAGCACCCCATCAGTGACAGAGTCAGCCACAGCGCTGGGATCATCCGGCGAGAAGCAAACCCGCCCCCATGGGTAGGATGCAAAGAAAGACCGCTTTCCGTCCTAATCAGCCGACCTGTAATGTCTAACACGGCGGCAACCTGCAGAACGCAACCGCGTGGGGAGCGTGAGTGGCACCACACTCCGAATCAGACAATGGTCCGAAGAGCCGAGAGGGGCATCGACGGAAACCTGATATCCGTCCGGATGAGAGGTCAGCAGAAGGTCCAACAGGGAAGGTGTATGATCCTCCCTGTTTCCTCCTGTGTTCCTGTTCTATATTATATTGCTATTAGTGGCATTTTTTTTAATTATACGACCTGAAGGAAGTGGGAATGAAAGTGACCGCAAATAAGACAAAAGTGTTTATTTTTTTAAAAGAGAAGAAAGTAAAAAGAATAATATAAACACTCGCGCCTGTTACCCAAAGGGGTAGGCATAGACTAAGAACTACCATTTGGCACAATCCTAACACATCTCTCTCGCCTCTTTGATATCCATTTACATACATGCTCATTGGTTATGGGTATTCTTAATCTAGCCTATTTATAAGAGATATATATACATGACCACAACACCGCAGAATTCCTTTCTTAATCCTGATCACAACATCATCTTGCCAGCCACACAATTCTCTTTTCACACAATTTCTCAAACTATTGTTTAGATTCAGCAAAGTAAACAAAAAGAGAATAGAAGGGGAATTATTAGTGCAAGAAAACGAGTTTCTGTTTTAAGGACGTGCTTAATAAAGCACGTATGGCAACTTAAAATGTTGCGTACCTATCTTAATGTATGGTAGTGTAAGTTGGGTGTGGCAGCGAAGCGCGAGAGTAGAATTAATTATGTAGAAATATGGTCATTAAAGAATATGCTGCCTGAATTATAGAGTGAGAAACAGTGTGAGAAGAGAAGTGTGCTTTGTAAAAAAATCCTGTGACCACGATTAAGAAACTGCTGGTGTCCTATGTTTAGTCATGTGAAGACGGAAGTTAACTGACCAAATTGGCGATATATTGACGATAATATATTAAGCCGACGAGCATGAGGTATATGAAATGAAAGAAGCGAAAGAGGTGTGTCAGAACCATAGCAAATGGATTTCCGTAGTCTTTGCATACCCCTCTGTGTGACAGGTGTGAGTGTTTATGTATGTATTGTGTAAGATGACCTGAATGATGACTGTACTTCATAGCAATCTAAGAGATATCAGTCATATTTATTTCTTAAAAATAAATTAAAATTTTTTTACATCCACGGGCGTTCACATGTTGTGTCCACGTGCAATTTGTGTATATTATGTTCAGCACTTTCAAGATACACGAGATATCCCGATGTTTCTTTTTTTAAATAAAAATGGCAAAGATTTATGATTGTAATGATTGGTAGTATTAAAATATGACTCACACAATTTCGTCCTACTGACTTTATAACAGCTTCTTTTTAACATTCTACTAAGCCAGCGCTTATCTACGATCCCACCTGATGGTAAGTGGTGATGTAGCATAAGATAGTGAAGCGCACTGACTTAACAAAAGCCTATTCACTTTTGCTTTGAGGACACCCACACTGTAATTGGATGGAAAGACAGATGCTGGCAACTTATTCCACTCCTTTGCGGAACGCATGATGAACAACGTGGCGAACCGATTGGTTCGAAAGCGTGGTAAGTCAACAACGAAAGGGTGGAGACTGGCCGAACGCCTGGTTATTTATGCAATTCCTGCGCACACTCTCCGAACTTACATTAAGTCTGTGTTCGAGGCTGGTAAGATTGGTTTTGATCAAATTCGGGTCAACAGTAAGCCTCTTAGCACGCCTTTCCATTGAGTCCAAAGCTGTTAGGTGACATTTTGCAGCACCAGCCCATATATGGCAGCAATACTCCATGCACGACCGGACTTGCGCTTTATATGAAGTAAGCAGCTGTCCCGGCGTGAAGTATCGCCGCACCTTTGCAAGGACTCCCAGCTTCCTTGCAGCTGCTTTGGCCTTAGACTCAATGAACCGCCCGAAGTTCAAAAATCGAGGATATTTCAAGCCCTAACAACTGAAGGCGGTCGGTATATTTCAGTGATACATTTCGGAAAGAAGGAGCCAAGGTGAGCTGGCTCCCTTTTGCAGTCAAGAGACACGCTTGTGTTTTGGAGGCGTTGAACTTCACAAGATTGGCATCGCCCCATTTGGAGACTGCCTGTAGTGTGAGATTCACACGCTCTACCATAGCTTCTCTTTCGGACTGGATTTGATCCCGACTGGCCCGAGGACTTGGTTGGTATCTCTCAACAACTGTGCTATCGTCTGCATACCCATAGATAACGGGCAATAAGCAGATCATAAATATGCTGCAGGAAGAGACTTGCGGAGAGAACGGACCCCTGAGGAACAGCGGCGTTAGTTGCCATAGGATCACATGAGCAGCCATCGACGACGACCCGGAGAGACCGTTCACTCAAAAAGTCCTTTACCCATTCAATCAGACCAGGCGATAATCCGTACGATGGAAGCTTACCCAAAAGGCTATGCCAAACTGTGCCAAACTCCGTCAAAGGCCATCGAGACATCAAGTGAAATAGCAAGTGCTTCCCCCACTGTTCTCGAGTGCCTCGCCCCATACGTGTGTGGTAATTTAAATTAAAAGTTCAATACATGTGGTATAGGTATTTATACCACAAATTAATAATATTAAGAAAATTCAGATATAGGAGATGGAGAACAGCGGTAAAGTTTCTAGACGTCTGATATTGAGACGAATATAATAAATCCTCTCTATTAAAAGAAACCCATGCCCATTGCCTAGTCGTAAACTAAAAAGGAAAATAATAAACGTCTTATTCTATATTTAACTTCTACACAAGTAAATGTCTTACTGAGTTTTAGATAACAATGAAATTCGGATGGTGATGTGAGTTAAACGTTAATTAATATTTTATACTTTCTTGTTAGTGCGATAGATGTCGCTAATAGAAAATAATGCGTGTATGGTTTGACTGTTCACGACAGTGTAAGTAAATTCAATGTAAAGTTTGTATTTCAAGTCTCATTATACTTTCGATTCGATCTCGTCGTTTTCGTCGTCATCGTTTAGATAGAAATGAAATTCGGATGGCATTTCATACTTTTCTTCAACCAGAACTACAAAATGCAACTCACCAGCGTAAAATAGCAGCTTAATGCTGCTGTGTTTCGTATGGTGAGGGTAGAGAACCGGATACCAATTTTACTGGAAGTAGGCATTCCATCTTAGTCCTCACGGGTGACAACGCATCTGCATTTTGATTCGCAAACGAAGATAGATGTAGATGTCTATGGGTCACAGCAACCAATTACCATCAGGTGTACTGCGTGCTCGTTTGTCACCCTTATTATATAAAAAAAAACTCACAGATACATCACAAGACGCAATACCGCTAGTAGCAGTAATCATAACATATTAACGAGCTTACTCCTTTTTAAAAGGCCGGTAACTCACCTGGAATTCCCATAGTATTGCAGTTGCTCCATGGACGGTGGTGTTTGCTTACCATCAGTTGAGCCGCATACTAGTTTACCCTCTCTTACATAAAAAAGCATCAACATCAATGCAACTCTTATAAGACTTAAGTCACTGCACCGTTAACTTCAAAATTACGAACCAAAAATAGCTAATAAACAAAATATCCATATGTCTTGGTACGTAAGTTTTTTACGTCAAATAATTATCTACATTGAGTTTTAGATAAAAAGAAAATTTGGATAGCCTTAAATTCTTTCCCATCACTGATATTAATAAAACAACACAGATACTAAGCATGTCGAGGACCCCATAAACTGTTCCCAATCACGTAAAACCTTAGAAGTTACGAGCACGAGCTATGTCGTAAAACTGAAGGTGCCGCTTTTTGCAACTTTCCTCGTTATTTACGAGTACTTCATTTCGTCATATTTATACGCGTATGTCCGTTTTGTTTTGTCCACGGCTTTTTATAATATTTTTTGCTTTGAGTACAAAACATAATTTACCATTTTTTTGTTATTTTTGTTAACTGGCTTTCGTATATGTCTGTTCGGTTCCCGATGAGCGAGACTTGAAATTTTCAACATAGATCAGACCGGATGACAGTAAACCGACATTAATATACGTTTTAAATTTAATGTTAAAAAATTAATACATAATTTTTGAATATTGCCCTTGTTATTGATATGAAGTGAGAAACAAGCTTAGAGAATAGCTGATAGTAAATAGCTAATGTAGTCCATAGACAAGTGCAATCAACTTCAAACATAGAAGGTCATAGATACGTTGTCACCACTGGGGAATAAGATGGCATGCCTAACAGTCGGTAAATATATTGGATCTATCTTTTCAGAGCGGAACACAACAGTGTACGCACTATTGCTAGGCGGCTGAACATTTAGAGCTCCTATATTTTTTTATTATTTCTTATATTTATGCGAATACTACGAAACACTTTCTAAGAGTTATTCCGCATTTATTTTTAATTTGTTTCCAATATTCTAACATTTCTTCTGTGTGACACAGCGCAAATTTCTAAAAGACCGAGTTTACCGATCATAGGTAATTGTAAGGCTCTAGAGAATAAATATATGCTAATGAAAGTGATAAATAAACTACAAGTTTTTCCACATTTAACTTTTCATCAAAAACTTGTTCGACTTAATGAATAACACAATGAAATAAAATACCTTTATCAACAGCAGTTGGCAGCTTTCATACAAAACTCATTAAGTATGTAACAGTAATGTGGAATATCTCAATTAACGCTCAGTTGATTTTAACAGTTTTTTGTGAGTTTAATTACTGAAGTAATGGCAAAGATGGAAGAAAATATTTTTTTCATTTGAATTATCGTGTAGAGAAATCGAAACATATGAACACTTTTAGAAAAGAAATAAAACATAATTTTTCATTTTATTTTGAACATTCAGGGCCTTAAACCCATAAATTTTAATGTCGCTGTCGCAGGGCACTATTAGTTCAATCTCCGCTAACACCAGAATAAATGTTAATAAGAATTTAGTAACAACATCTGAATGCTTGGGTGTCCATCACTGTGCGTTTTACTATGATTTTTCTTCGACTTGACTTCTTTGTGGAATAATTTACCACCGGCGATGTTTCTGCTCCGATACGACTTAGACTTCAAGAAACCAAGCTTACGTATAGAACTGGCGCACGATAATTTTCTTATGAGTTGTTTTTCAAATGTTCATTTTTGTCCTGTCAAGCGCAATTTTGAGCGACTCCCTCTAGATGGAGTGACGACATGATGAAACAAACAACAAGGGCCGACTGCGGAAAATTTAAGTTCAAGCGTGCTAGATAATAACTGTGAGAATTATTTAACTTAAATTTAATGTATATTTAATTGCTATTTTATTTATTAAGATATACAAACAAATGTACAAAGTTTGTTTACGCCCGAACGGTGGTTTCGGAATCGACGTCAGAGGGCGCGCGGCTCGGTGCCATACCGGTTTTGACGTCGGTCGAGCGGTGGGTGTTGAGAACGTGTAAAGGTGCAAACGAGTCGTCTGCCAGCTGTGCTAACGTCGGCACGCTGTCAATTTTTGTTCGGGAACTCGGAATAATTAGGCGCGGCTAGTAAATATACTGTCTAGGATTTGTGACGCGCATTCCTTGCTGGAGAGCTTCCCCGGGATTCATTGTGTCTGACTCAGAATCTGTATAAGTGCATTCGACAATATTAGCTAATGCGGCCTTTGATATTCTAGAAATAACTGTTGCTACGCGAAACAGTAGTGACCTTTGATCCGGACACTCCCTGTTCGTTTTGTGTGTTAAGCTTTATAACAACGAGAGTTAGTGGCTTCTGTAAGTTAGTTAATAGTACGATAGAGTTAATGGACTGTCATCGTGACGAACGAAGAAAGTGACTGTGGACGGCGCCGCGGAAGATTACCTCCATTTGGAGCGGTGCTGACGTCCGGGCTGCTGCCGACGGCCAAAGTCTAATAAGTTCAATCACCACCAGTCACACCCAGATACACATCACAGCACCTTATTTCCCTTGCACCACACAACCACATGCGACCTGACCGAATCCTGAGGGACCAGTCTCCTTGGATATAGGTAAGTAAGCTCCGTCTAATATTCTCCCCGTTGAATGGCAGTAGTATAGAACGCTCCCCCATATAGTTTATTGTAATTAGAGACTTTCCACTTTGGCCTTAGGAGGCCCGACCTACGTCTGCTCGTTGAAACTCTGCTGAATGGGCCCCGGAGGATTTGACCTTTATGGAAGCAGCCGTAGGCCGTAACAAAGTTATTTAGAAAAATATTTAATGATTTCTTATATTTACGCGAACACTACACATTGAATAAATCTATTTTTTACGGATTTTATCGCGTTTAATTAACTTATTTTATATTCCCGACGTTTCGGTTGCTTTCCAGCAACCGTGGTCACGGGGGACTGAGGTGATTTACGTCCCGATGTCAAAGTTAACCCGGAGTACCTTCAGCTTTTTAATTATTAATTTTGGTCCGATCTACGCAGAATGAACTAACTGTGTCTTGAAGTCTTGCAGTGGTATGCTTGGGCTTAGTTTTAATTTTATGAATTAAAGGATCCCAAGCAGGTGGTAGTACCCAGCTTACCTCTCTATTGAAATTAGGATATTTTTTAATTTCAATAGCCTCACGTATCATCCTTTGCAGGAATCGATGTTCTTTCGCGAGGACTTGTGGTTTATCAAATCTAATGTAATGGCGGGGGCCGTCTAGGACTTACGCAACTTCAATACAGCTCGTATTGAAGAAGCGATAGAGCGGAACCAAGGCTCCAAAGTATTTGCCAGAGATCTGTCTGCCAGAAAGAGCCAACTGTCAAAGCTGAAGACGGAATGTGGCAGCATCGTTTCCGGGACACCTGAGATTTTGAGTGAGATTGAGAGGTTCTATGGGCAGCTGTACACGTCATCGTTGGAGCCACACGCAAGTGTGAGTAACGATCCAAGAGCGAGTCTCATCCGACACTATTCCGAAGATATCCCGGACGTCAGTCTGAGCGAGATTAGAATGGCTCTCCAGCACCTTAAAAACGGTAAGGCCCCAGGCGAGGATGGAATTACAGCGGAGCTTCTGAAAGCGGGTGGAAGACCGGTACTTGAAGTCCTTCAGAAGCTCTTTAATTCCGTCCTCCATGGTGGCATTACACCGGAGGCGTGGAGCAGAAGTGCGGTGGTCTTGTTCTTCAAGAAAGGTGACAACGCTCTCTTGAAGAACTACAGACCGATTTCCCTTCTGAGCCGCGTCTACGTGCTGTTTTCGAGAGTCATTACCAATCGTCTCGCGCGCAGACTTGACGACTTCCAGCCTCCCGAACAAGCCGGTTTCCGAAAGGGCTTTAGCACCATAGACCACATACATACCCTTCGGCAAGTTGTACAGAAGTCCGAAGAGTACAAATTGCCACTATGTCTGGCGTATGTGGACTATGAGAAAGCCTTTGATTCCGTCGAAATTTGGGCGGTGCTGCAGTCCCTTCAGCGGTGCCAAATTGACTGTCGGTATATCGAAGTGTTGAAGTGCTTGTACAGTAGGGCTACGATGGCTATCCGAGTACAGAACCAGAGTACGAAACCTATCCAATTGCAGAGAGGTGTAAGACAGGGTGACGTCATATCCCCGAAACTCTTCACCGCTGCATTGGAAGACGTTTTCAAGCTTCTGGACTGGAAAGGATACGGTATCAACATCATTGGCGAGTACATCACTCACCTTCGATTTGCCGACGATATAGTCCTTATGGCAGAATCGCTGGAGGGCCTAAGCACTATGCTCAATGACCTCAATAGTGTTTCCCAACGGATAGGTCTTAAGATGAACATGGACAAAACAAAGATTATGTTTAATGTCCATGTCACACCTATGCCGGTAGTTGTTGGGAGCACTAAGCTCGAAGTTGTTGACGAGTATGTTTACCTGGGACAAATAGTCCGACTAGGTAAGTCCAACTTCGACCGAGAGGTCAATCGACGGATTCAACTCGGCTGGGCAGCGTTCGGGAAGCTACGACACATCTTCTCGTCAGACATACCTCAAAACCTTAAAACGAAATTGTACAACCAGTGCGTGTTGCCAGTGATGACTTACGGAACTGAGACGTGGTCCTTCACTGCTGGCCGTATGAGGAAGCTCAAGGTCGCTCAGCGAGCTATGGAGAGGGCTATGCTCGGAGTTTCTCTGCGTGATAAACTTAGGAATGAGGATATCCGCAGTAGAACCAGAATAACCGACATAGCCCAACGAATTAGTAAGCTGAAGTGGCAGTGGGCCGGCCATATAGCTCGAAGAACCGACAACCGATGGGGAAGAAAGGTTCTCGAGTGGCAACCTCGTACCGGTTGGCGAAGTGTAGGGCGTCCCCCCACGAGATGGAGTGACGACCTGGTAAGACATGCAGGAAGTCGATGGATGCAGGTGGCTCAGGACCGTGCTTTGTGGCATTCTTTGGGGGAGGCCTATGTTCAGCAGTGGACTTGTGAAGGGCTGTAATGATGAATGATGAAGGCACTTCTAGCAGACATAGAAGCTTCAAATTTTGAATACAATTATTTTTTAGTATATAAATCAAGGAAAAACTAAAATATTTTGCAATTTCGGTCCAGTTTACGAGATTCATTAACGGCATAAATAGCTTTGTAATCCCATATAAATATATAGGATTACAAAGTTACATTTGCAGTGAATGAATCATTGTACATATATATGTATAACATAATGGAATAATAGTTGTAGGTAGGTCCCTAAATATAACTATCTACAAAAATAAGTGAAATCCCACCAAAAACATAACTTGTAAAAAAACCCAAGTCTCGCAACTCAGTTCTTCAACCGTAAAAAGTTGTGAGATCCATGTCATACGAAGTCGGTTAATTTATTCAGTCTTTCCTTAAGGGTCCTTCTGTCCTAAGTTATTACGTAATTAGCTAACCTAACAACATCCTACAGTGTACATATCAATATTAAAAATCTTATATGTGTTAAATAAATAAATGACAACACGTTCTCGTCCGAAGAGCATAGTGGGCCAAATATTTCAGGCTCTGAAACATTCCAAATTTGACATCAGAGTTCACTTCAGTGTTATTAAAATATATATGAAATAAGAAAAAAATTGAAAAGAACTTCCAAATATTGTGGTCATCGTTTCCTCAAAGTTTAAATGCTGCCGAGGTATTTCATTGAAATTTTTATGTGAAACATGTATAGCGGCGTGTCAGACCTACTGTTGGCGTAGTGATGAGTCGCCATGGCATGCGTCGACAGGCTATATATATCTTGATGATGTTATGTCCAACACTTTAATAACATAGTTCAGTTATCATCGATCAATTGTCACAGTAATACCATCATAGGTAACATCGAACACAACTATTACAGAAGTCACTGATTAAAAGAATTGTGTTGTCTCCATTGAAATATAGGTAATATGATGAATTTTTAATTTTTGTATTTAGTAAATATAAATGTTAATGAGCAGAAAGCGGTAGTAAAGGAGGGCTAGCGAAGTTTTCTACCTAGTCATTTTGAAGGCAGTTTTTACCTAGTAATTTTGTAGGCAGCTTTTTAGAAAGAATTAATTATTAACCATAAATTAAAAATTTATGGTTTAAAAATAATTCATACGACAAATTATTTATTACATTCTTATTTTTAAACTTTATAATACTGAAGCGATTGAAATGTTTAAAATCTAATTTTCGAACGTGAAAGCATTGTTTCTGATCTTTTGTCTAATAAAATATATTATTATTTCAGTTGCAAAACATCCGGTCGCCAGACTAAGACCAAAAGCAAGAATGTGCCATGAAATAATAAGACGAGACCGAAAGTGTGCTTCAGGAAAATAATGTTTTTTGACATCTTCATTGAACAAATCTCTCAAATGCTTTTGAAATATGTAAACCAGTCTTCATTATATGGAAAACTTGAAATTGTAATTGCCTTAGCATATTAAATCCTTTGTAAACGTGTACACCAACTACATATTTGTTATTTAGTTGTTTAAACACATAAAGTTGACGATTTTCATTTTTGTCAACAAAGGTTAGCTTATAGTTATTTTAATAAGAAGTATAAATTATAGCATACTTGTCAAGGGCTTGACAGACTGTTGTAAGACTCTGCAACAAAGTTTGGCATTGTTCACTAGCTTCGCCTTCTATGTCTTGCTCCAACACGCCTTTAAAATGATTTCTTAAGATAAAAGTTACACGTGGCTTTATAGGTACCAAATATTTTCAAAACGTTCTCGTTGAAATTTAATATTCGTTGCTAGAGTCTGTTTTAACTCGACAGACTTGATTGGTAATATATGTTAATCAAGTAAGCAAATAAAGTCCAAATAAACATGAAATACATATACTTTAGCTTATTACCCAATGCAGCATCGTATTGTAAGAGAATAGAAAATAATTATAAAATAAACATCCGGTTGCCAACCTTCCACCATTAATAGAAACTTAAATTCAGTTTTAAAAACTTTTAAATTTTTAGCTGTTATTAATCGGCCTTCATTGCGGTAAACTACGTTCTTGTTTGTTGTCGTGATATTTTTTTATTTTTTTTATTTTTATGTAATGGAAAACCACCAGCTTACAAATCTTAAATAAATAACATGTTAAATATACAAAAAGCCAATAACAGGTTCACACTAATAGAAATACACTAACATAATCTATTTCATTGTTTAAAGGACATAGCACAAATATGAGCAACAAAAATGGAGTCTAATTTAAATGTACAACATGCATACATTTAATTAGTGAAACAAACAATAATAGCCACAAAAGAAAAGAAAAAGCAGGGCTAAACGCACAATATAATTTTTCTTAAAATAAATTAAATTATGACATAAAAAACGAGAGCAGAAAAGTCGAGTTATTTTTATTTGTTTCAATTTAGATATCTTAGATTCAAGATCAGTTATTCTGGACTCACAGTTAATTATTTTTTCACTATTAAATTCACAGGATGATTTTAGCTCTCCTATTTCACGCCTAATGCTTTTCACGTCTTCAATGAGTGTTGGTAGACAGTAAAGCTGTAGTTTTAGGTCACGTATTTCCTGCAGAACCATATCAATTGAAGCACCACCATCAATGGTAGGGATCGGCGGTTAGGTGGTTGGCGTTGGCGTTGAAGTGGTGCATAGAAGGTTCCTGCAATAGGAACACCTCCACGCAGCCCTTCGGTCGGCACCCAGCTTTCTATAGCCAGCTTCGGTTATATTTGAGTAGCCAAAACAAAGGTGCTTTTTACACGATTCACACTTAACGCCATCATTGAAAAACGTATTGCATAGTGCACAATGCATTATTATTAACAATTACTTTCGACGTAATCAAATAAGATATTCTAATTTGAAAAAAAAAAAAGAACTGATAGAAAATGAACTTGAACAGAATTTTTTTGTAACTACTGATGCTCTGTTCTCGTTTTAATTAACACCGACACGTGCTATCTCTTAGTGTAAACAACGACAACTATATAATATTACAGACAAATATTTCATTTCGTGAACTGCTTTAACTATATTATCATTATTATAAGAATTTATGTCGACATATGTAACATTTGATCCTTTTTGGAACCATTGTGTAATGATACTTTGAATACACGATGAAAATTCCTAATTATTGGCTAGAATTAATATTTTTGATTTTTAAACAAATGTATGATCAGACTTAATAAAATTAAAACTTTTATTGAAAACATAATTAAAACATGTTATTTCGTAACTTACTAGCTCAATCAATATTATGGCTCAGACAATAAATGTACGTACACGTATGTAAATAAATTATGACTTGAAAACAAATGAAACGCAGCATTTTTATTTCTAAAACTAAAATTGTACAAGTATAATTATATTTTTGTTACAGGCGTATTATTTTCAGACTGGTGTTACGTTACTTATTTCTAGAATTATGTAACTGTATCTGGGTGATTCTTAGAAAACAGTGTTTAGAGTTAATAACACTGAAGTGAACTCTGATGTCTAATTTGGAATGTTTCAGACCCTTAAATGTATCACGCACTATGCGTTTCGGACGAGAACGGGTAGCAGTTCTTGCATTGCTGCAAAAACTGCAGCCAAACAGGCAACAGAGCATTACTTAGGGGCGGACTCCTTATCAATATATTTTTAAGATAAGACTTAAGTATAGAAAATGAGATAATTCAAAATAAGTTTCTTGGTGAGAAATATCAATCCATTTTATTATATTAGTAATTTTTACTTATTAAACACAAATATATAATCCTTCATAATATATGTAATTATATATTGAATCGACGTCTATGTTTTCAGTACGTAAGCACACCGGCAACGCACCTGCAACTTTTTTTTGTAGGAGAGGGGGCAAACGAGCATGCGGCTCACATGATGGTAAGTGACTACCACCACCCATGAACAACCGCAACACCAGGGGAACCAGGGAAATTGCAGTTGCGTTGCCGGCCTTTTAAAAAGGAATAGGCTCTTTTCTTGAAGGTTCCTAAGTCGTATCGGTCCGGAAAAATGGCTGGTGGTAAACTATTCCACAAGAAAGTTGTGTGAGGAAGAAAACATCGATTAAATAGCACAGTGCTGGACCGCCAATCATCCAGATGGTGTGGATTGTATCATGAGTTCTGCTGCGATGTGCGTTTGTGAAATTTGGCAGCTGAGATTAATCCGAACAATTCCTCAGAGGACTCCCCGTCGTAAATGCGAAAGAAAATTCATCAACGTCAACTCAGACGGCTCCGTGGCGCAGTGGCTTAGCAATGAGTTGCTGCGCTGGGGGGCGCGGGTTCAAATCCCGCACGAAACAAGTATTTGTATGGCCTACAAATGATTGTTCCGGTTCTGGATGTTTTTCCTTGTGCAATTTATGTTTGTAAACTGCCTCCTCGACACAGGAGAAAATCCTAGTGTGGGGGTAACGTTTTTTCTAGAAAATAGAATTAAAAAAAAATCATTACATTTTACTAGTGTCTTGTAAAGGTGTGTGAGTTATCAAATGTTTCGTGTGCGTAAACGGTACTACTTGTCGGTGATGGTATAGAATATGGTGATTTATTACTCTTAGCGGACGGGAGAGATAAGGTCCTCTCCGTATCCGATGACATTTCCATCGGACTTGTGTTCTTATTTTGTAATCTTTGAATCTCTTCGATTAAGCTGTCTATGTGTCTTTGCAGTTGTTAATCCTTATCCACGTTAACATTCATTGATTTTTGGTCTCCTCCCAGGGCGTTTACCTTAACACGGGATAAGGCGTCGGCAACAAAATTTTGTTTTCCATTTTTATAAACGATATCATAATCGAACTCGGCAAGCCGCAACTTCCATCTCGTGAGTTTACTGTTGGGTTCTTTGATAGAATTTAACCACGCCAAAGGTCTATGATCCGTGAAAATGGTAAATTTTCGGCCATATAGATAAGGTCTAAATGTTTTTACGGCCCATACTATTGCCAACAGTTCCTTATCGATAGTACTGTATCTGGTCTTTTTTTTTATAAGAGAGGGGGCAAACGAGCATGCAACTCACCTGATGGTAAGTGACTACCGCCGCCCATGAACAACCGCAACACCAGATGCAGATGCGTTGCCGGCCTTTGAAAAAGGAGTAAGCTCTTTTCTTGAAGGTCCCTAAGTCGTATCGGTCCGGAAAAATCGCTGATGCTAATCGATTCCAGAAGGAAGTCGTGCGAGGAAGAAAACATCTTCTAAATCGCACAGTGGTGGACCGCCAATCATCCAGATGGTGTGGATGGTATCGGGAGTTCTGCTGCGATGTGCGTTCATGAAATTTGATGGCTGGGATTAATCCAAACAATTCCTCAGAGCACTCCACATGGTAGATGCGAAAGAAAATGCAAAGAGATGCAACATCTCTTCGCAGTGCCAATAAATCGAGCCGATCGGAAAGGGCTCGGTCGTCGACGATTCGAGCCGCTCTGCACTGGATGCGGTCAAGTGGAAGGAGCTGGTACTTGGGAGCCCCTGCCCAGAGATGGGAACAGTATTCCATGTGAGGCCGAACGTGCGCCTTGTAAAGTTGCAGGTGGTGTGCCGGCATGAAATACTGTCCCGCTCTGCTGAGCACGCCAAGCTTTTTAGAGGCCAATTTGGCCTTCTCTTTCAAATGACCACGAAACTGCACGTCACTCGATATGTCGACTCCGAGGATTCCGATACTGGCTGAGGCAAGAAGGAGAGTGCCTTGAAACTGAGGAGATACGACAAAGGGGTTCTTTTTAGCGGTAAACGCGCAAACTTGTGTCTTCTGAGGATTAAACTGGACTAGATTTAGTCGCCCCCAATCCAAAACTTTGTCCAGCAAAGACTCGACTTCAGACACAAGTTTGTTCCGGTACTCGGCGACGTTTTCCCGAGAAATATTGGCCCGGCCGGTGTATAGAGCATCACCAGTGCTGTCATCCGCATAGCAATGAATGTTACCAGTTAGCAACATATCATTGATATGCAGAAGAAAGCGTTGGTGATAGCACACAACCTTGTGGAATACCAGCGTTAATAGGCTTGTAGTCAGAACATGCACCGTCTACAACGACCTTGATGCTCCGATCTGCAAGGAAGCTGGTGATCCAATTGCACAATTTCTCGGGAAGCCCATAGGAAGGGAGCTTCGAAAGAAGCGCTTTGTGCCAAACCCGATCGAAGGCCTTCGCAATGTCCAGACTAACGGCCAACGCCTCCCCCTTGGACTCTACTGCCTCCGCCCATCTATGGGTCAGGTAGACCAGAAGATCACCAGCTGATCGACCCCGACGAAAACCGTATTGGTGGTCACTAATCAGCTGGTGATCCTCAAGGTACCGGATGAGCTGGCAGTTAATAATGGATTCCATTATTTTGGAGAACAAGGAGGTGATCGCGATAGGCCTATAGTTGGACGGGTCTGAGCGGTCGCCTTTTTTAGGGATCGGGTGGACAAAAGCTGTCTTCCATGAATTCGGGACTACGCCTTGGGAGTAGGAGTACCGGAAAAGACGCGTTAGGACCGGTGCCAACTCCGGAGCACACGTCCTCAGCACAATTGGGGGGATTCCGTCAGGCTCACTTGACTTCTGGATGTCCAGGGAGAGAAATTCGCTGTGAGAATAGCAAATCCGGCATGGAGCACTCACACCGCAGGATGGTCGGTGGTATTTTCCCCCGTCATCAAGCGTCGAGTTGGACGCAAAAAGGGAGCCTAAAAGGTCGGCTTTGTCTTTTGCGTCTTGAGCCAGTGAGTCGTCCTCCCTGTGCAGAGATGGTAGTGATGGCTTACAGAAATTCCCTTGGACAGCCTTTGGTCTCTGCATCATTTAAAGTTCTACTAGCGTAAGCTATTGGTTTGTCGGTTCCGATGGCGCCTTGAGATAATTCGGCTCCTAGAGCATAATTTGAGGCATCAGTGGTGAGGACGAATGTTTTCGAATTATCCAGGAATTGGAAAATGGGTGCATTTACCAAAAGTTCTTTGCATCTCTCGAAAGCGACTACATATTGTTATGAATTTCAATCTTATTCCTTTTCTTGAGATAATTGGTGAGTGGTTGGGTAACTATGGCAAAATCTTTAATGAATTTAAAGAGCCAACTGTCAAAGCTGAAGATCGAGTGTGGCAGCATCGTTTCCGGGACACCTGAGATTTTGAGTGAGATTAAGAGGTTCTATGGGCAACTGTGCACGTCATCGTTGGAGCCACACGTAAGTGTGTGAGTAACGATCCAAGAGCGAGTCTTATCCGAAACTATGCGAAGATATCCCGGACGTTAGTCTGAGCGAGATTAGAATGGCTCACTAGCACCTTAAAAACGGCAAGTCTTCTGGCGAGGATGGAATAACAGCGGAGCTATTAAAAGCGAGTGGAAAACCGGTACTGGAAGTCCTTCAGAGGCTCTTTAATTCCGTCCTTCATGGTGGCACTACTCCGGAGGCGTGAGGCAGAAGTTCGGTGGTCTTGTTCTTCAAGAAAGGCGACAACGCTCTCTTGAAGAACTACAGACCGATTTCCCTTCCCAGCCGCGTCTACGTGCTGTTTTCGAGATTCATTTTGAATCGTCTCGCATGCAGACTTGACGACTTCCAGCCTCCCGAACAAGCTGGTTTACGAAAAGGCTTTAGTACCTTGGACCACATACATACCCTGCGGCAGATTGTACAGAAGACAGTGGAGTATAATCTGCCACTTTGCTTTGCGTATGTGGACTATGAGAAAGCCTTTGATTCCGTCGAAGTTTGGGCGGTGCTGCAGTTCCTTCAGCGCTGCCATGTTGACTGTCGGTATATGGAAGTGCTTAAGTGTTTGTACAGTAGAGCTACGATGGCTATCCGAGCACAGAATTAGAGTGCGAAACCTATCCAATTGCAGGAAGGTGTAAGACAGGGTGACGTTATATCCCCGAAGCTCCTCACCGCTGCATTGGAAGAAGTTTTCAAGCTACTGGACTGGAAAGGATACGCTTTTAACATCAATGGCGATTACATCACTCACCTTCGATTTGACGATGATATATTCCTTATGGCAGAATCGCTGGAGGACCTAAGGTCTATGCTCAATGACCTCCATAATGTCTCCCAACGGATGGGTCGTGGATTCGGCAGCCTTGTATGAATAAATTATTACAAAATAGAGACTGCGTCACTCAGTTCGGCGTCAGTCGCCGTCGTGAGTGGACATCGTTACAGTTGTTTGCAGCGGCTCAAAAAGATTGATGAACAAATACACAATATTCGAATAACCAAATTACTTAAATACTTGATTATAATAATAATCAGGGATTTTTTATTACAATATTTTAAAAGCACAGAATAAATAAATGTTGGTAAATCCAATTGGGCATGCCTTAATCGCATTAAATAAATTATGTATAACATGATTATACGGAATTTTGTAAAGTAATTTAAATAGATTTCGACAGCACTATCGGCTTCAACACCCACGAAAACCATGAAAATGACACCCATGATGAAAAAATTGGTACCTAATTCAGCCGCCATCTTAAATTTACATTTCGACAGCACTATCGGCTTCAACACCCTTGAAACTCATATTTTTCGAGAGCGCTGAAGCCGATAGTACTGTCGAAATGTAAATCCAAGGTGGCGGCTGCAACAGGTATCAATTTTTTCATCATGGGTGTCATTTTCATGGTTTTCGAGGGTGTTGAAGCCGATAGTGCTGTCGAAATGTATTTAAATTACTTAAAAAATTTCATGGTTTTCGAGGGTGTTGAAGCCGATAGTGCTGTCGAAATGTATTTAAATTACTTTAAAAATTTCATGGTTTTCGAGGGTGTTGAAGCCGATAGTGCTGTCGAAATGTATTTAAATTACTTTAAAAATTTCATGGTTTTCGAGGGTGTTGAAGCCGATAGTGCTGTCGAAATGTATTTAAATTACTTTAAAAACTTCCGTATAATCATGTTATACGTAATTTTTTTAATGCGATTAAGGCATGCCCAATTGGATTTACCTATTTTTTTTTGTTTTACTTTTCTAATTGTTGCTTGATTGTGAATTAGACCATTTTTATTAATATTGTATATGAATTTTTGAAAAATAAATTAATTGGGTTTATATATACTGACCGGTACATAAAATCGGCACATAATGCGACTCAAAATGATTTCTTTAAATAAATAATCTTTGTGTTTAATTTCGGCCAGTTTCCATATCGGCAAAACAGTTCGGCAAAGACCTTACTCATTACCCTATCAATACTACGTCACAGGGCCATGACTGCTACTGATGTCAGGAATCGCCTTTCTGAAGTTCGAGAATTGCATGTAAGTAACAGTACTATAAGGCGATGCCTTAATGAAAATGATATCATGGTTGGAAGATCTACATATTACCCAGAGTTAAGCAGGCAGCATCGAGTCAGCAGACTTGCATTCGCACATAAACATCTGAATTTTGATATGAAAAAGTGGAGCCAAGCACTGTTCACAGATGAGTCGCGATTTTGTTTACGAGTTTTGTTTGTCGGTTTAGTCGGTGTTATTTAAGTTATTCTTTGCCAAAGAATAACTTAAATAACACTTATTAATAAAACATGATACCAAAAAAATTTCTAAGACAGTTTGTTATTTAAAATTCGAAGTGAGTCAAGAAAAATTAAAGGGGACTCCCGTACAACGATGGTACGGAACTCATCATGCCTGAGTCTGACACGCTCTTGGCCGGCTTTTTGTTTAATTGTTGTGTGCATGAAGATATTTTATTTTTTATTGTGTATTTTATTTGTAACTTCGTTTTGATTTATTTATTTGTATCCTTAATAAAACAAATTTACTTTAAACGTCTCTGTCCTTCTTTTAACTTTTAAAGCTACTAAATAGTTAATAATCTTAGCAATTCAGAAAAACGTATCAAAGAAACCGGCTGTTTTGTAAGATTTTATGTAACTACTAGCTGTGCCCGCGGCGTAGCTCGCGTATACAGGTTTTACATAAAGAATTTGTCGTTTAGGTAAGAGAATATTAAACGATTTATTTCATTACTGTATCAATAAGTGGTAACTAAATAAATCATTATCATCAAAGTTCTAAGTCGTTTATGATAGAGCTTCTGTGTAAACGACGTTAGAAGTAGGCTTAGCCGGGGTGTACACAAAAAGGTTACGGGGGCTACTAACGCGGGAAAAAGTAACATAAAGTTGGCCATGTGCAAAACAGTCAGTACTGAGGTACACTCCTACAACGCGTAAAGTTTGACCTTGCGCTTTATTTACGGTCATCGCATAACACAGGCTCACTGTAACTGGGAACTGAACGCGCTTAAAACTGAAAGGAAAGTTACTACTAATAGAGGGTTTTTGGGCAGTGCTGCCAGATAAAAAAAACTCATTCAGCTCTAGGACAACACAAAAAGCGCTAGATTTCATGAAAACAGCGCTTTAAAAAAGCCCTAGATTTCGCGCTAAATTAACTACAAACAAAGTTTGTGTTTTTTTTATATAATCATAATAAAGAAAACAACATTAAGTTTTTTTTCTGGCAATATTTTTTTGATGTATCAATACTTCGCAGGACATCGACTTATAATTATGGCAATTGCTGTCAACAGTAGTTAGTACTGTACGAACAATAAAAATGTCATTAATTGTTTTAAAGTGCAATATATTTCGCAACTTAGTTTCAGATGTCAGCATCTAATTGCGGTTGCTACACAGTTTCTTTGTGTTATAACTTCTAAGTAACTTTTAACTTAGCTGTGCTCTAAGCAACTGACTGAAACTGAATAAAGCAAAATAAATGCGTTGCCAAAACCATGAACGAAAACTTTAATAAAGGGGATTTCCCCGCTTATAGTCGTCGGTAAAAATATCAAGTTGATCATCCTAAAGGGGAAGCCAGGAGATCCATAGCACAGAGTATCCTAGTTTGGACTCGTCTCCCATGCTCTTTGTTTTGTGGAAAAAATATGTTTGAAAAAGATAAACTGCAATGTACTATTTGTGGGAAAAAATAATAAAGGTCATTATTATTATTATCGTTAATGTGGACTAACAGTGCTGCTATAAAAGAGTTAATAACCCGCTAGTCGCTAAAATATTGAAATGTGTGCTAAATACACTAAAAAGCGCTGGATTAAGCTAGGTGCTAAAATTTCGAAATGCGCGCTATACATTCCAAAAAAGCGCTAAATCTAGTTCCCAAAGCGCTAAAATGGCAGTATTGATTTTGCGTATATTATAAATACAATATCACGACATTTCGTTGCAAAATTTTTATTTTTGTTCGGGTTCCGTTGTCTGGCTACGATGGATACAAATTTCTTCAGTAAGTCTCAATACGTTTCATCGGCGAAAAATCTCAACACAGCAATTCAGAAAAGTTCGTAATTTGTACAACTCCATCTATTACGTCCTTTGTGTGAGAAAACATCCTTTTTAAATCTCTTTTTGTGTTTTAAATATAAATATATTAAATATTATGGAACGTTTTTTTTTACACACAAATCTTTTTATTACAATTTCTGAGATTTTATGCCGCCATTGAACAAATTCGAACCTTCATTTCAAAATAATAATCATTACTTTCGATAGAATTAACCAATTTTAATAAAACAAAGATTAAATGTAACTCGAAGATACGCTTTATGATTTTCTTAACGATTTCTTTGAAAATAAAAGATGTTTACTTTAGACGTGATGCGTTCATATAATAACAGACAAATAGACAGACAGACAATTCTAAAAATTATAAAATGTTCTTATTTAATTATTTTCAGTTTCCCATAATGATTTTAGTCACCAAAATATATATACAATGTACAGAAAGAGACACAACATGTTATCATCATTTTTATTATATGTATATATTTAAAGAGAGATGGCGCTGCTAACATCAATTCTAAAAATAAAAGAGATTAATTGACGCGATTGATAAATTATATAAAACGCAAGAGGACTTATAAATCAGTGCCTGCACAGTAAGCAAAAAATAAAGTTTGACTCTCGCCAAAACCAACGCAATTGTTAATAGCTCTTTTAAAATTTGATTTACCACATAGAGTACTCGGCGGTAAAGAATAAATTGAGTTTGTCAACACGCAGTAGGGCAGCGAGTAATATAATAAAGATTAGCAGTAAATATGAAAACTCATTTACAGGAAAAAACCACATTGCAATTGCATAACATTTTCACAACACCACCATCTATCGAAGAAATGGGTTAACTATTGTGCTTCAGATTTAGTTAATAAGGTTAATATATTTTTGTATAATATATTTAATACGTTCTTTAATACTTTTGTTTACTGCGTTTTAGATATACGTAATTATATCATTATTTTACATAATTTAACTATGATTTATGATATGATATTAGTTTAAAATGCACTTGATGACTCAAACAAAGCCACCGTTGAGCAAATTCGTACCTGTACTTCCCTACCCATACTTCAGAATATTTATCATAACTTTTGATAGAATGAACTGATTTTGATGAAATAAAGACTAAATGTAACCCGAAGATACACTTTATAATTTCCTTAACAATTCTTATGATATAAATTAGTACTTTATACGTGATACGTTAACAAACAAACAGACGGACAGACAGACAGACAGACAGACAGAAAATTCTAAAAATGGTAGAAATGTATTTAGTTACTTATTTTTAGTACCCCTCAATCACTTTTATTACAAAAATATAAAATGTACAGACATCTGCTATTTACAGTTTTATTATATGTATAGATTGCGTAAATTGCGTGGCTGGCTCGCATTGAATCTGTGTAACGGACCCTTCACTGGAACATTTACTCTCTTTAAAAGCAGTTCTATGTGAAGCAATGGGCCTTTTACAGGCATTTATTTTCTTTATTTTAGTTTATCGGTTTAGGTTTCCTCTTATTTTACTCGGTTTATTTTGCCTTGACTTCTTAAGTTGCTACAGTAGTAACTTAAGTTAGGTAATAATTATTTATATACCTGTCTCTTTCTTTAGCCGTTTAGTGAAAAAGGAGAGAGCAACTTTATGCATTTCTTAAATTGATATTATTTTTATGGGTAGTGCCATAAAACATTGCAAGAGCATTTAGAAGTGAAGTTGTAATTAAATTAATTAATTTAGTATCTAACATTGCTCTATTCAATCTAATACGTTTAAATAATATTAGTACTTCATCTTCAAACAGGTTTATCTAGTTTTGGGACTGTCCCCAAATCCAAATCCCTGTGGATTCACATATTTTTGATTTTATCTGTACAACATAAATTATATTTACATTATTCCATGTAATTTTATATTAGTATCGTTCTAGTAGTTCAAGTAACGCGAAGGGGCTCTGTAAGAATATACTTTACCCCATATCATCTTGTGGGTTTCGTAAGAGGCGATAGAGGGAAATAAATCAGGAGAAGGGCAGCAACGTCTTCCTAATAATGTCTAAAATAAAAACAAAACTGCGGTTTGCAATCCGCTTGATATTCGTGGCAACTATGGCAAATATCCTCCCTATGAGACAATTTATAGGGGAGACCTGTGTTCAGCAGTGTACTTTAATAGGCTGTAACGGTATAGGTACGGTATTTTTGTCAAATAAATAAATATTATATACTATTAAAACTAGAAGTCTTGCTGTGTGCCCTGCAATGTAGCAGGACATATTCTACCAGAAGGGTTACATGCAACTCGATTATATTAAGACCGTAAATTAGTACGCCTTGCGATTTCGTACCAAGAACGCTTTCAACATGTGAAGAAATTAAACATTTAGTTGCTAGCAAGCTAGCTCAAGGCTTTAAATCGGTCTATATACTCACGTTTGTAACAGAGTTGTGACCCGTTTATTGAACAGAACAATACTACTTAGCATTCCTTACATTTCTACGTGTAATAAAATTCAACTACAATATAGAAATTTTATATAGAAATTTCATACAGAACTAGATTTCCTCAGAACTAATTACTAATAGCAAAAACTAGTCAACGTATGAATTTAGAGTGGGGAATAACATCTGCTAAATAATGATACAATTCACGCTGTTTATCTGGTATTGTTTTATTTGGATAATGTGTTTAACCAAATGCAAACATCACGTGCACCTTTTATAGTATAAGTGAGAGAAGCAAATACCGAGTCCACCCGATAGTTAATGGATGCTTCTCTGAATGGACTTATGATCCTCTAACGTTATCACGTCGTGCTGATCACAAAAATGCAACAACTTTAAGCCTTGCACGACATAGATAACAGAGCTCAGTAAAGATCTCTATGCTGAATTAAACTGAACTCTAAGACTGGTAACAATCCTTAGACTTTAGGGAATGACTTATAAAGAAGAATAAGTCATAATTTAAAACGTCTTAGAGCCAAGCTGCAGCTACATTATGGTTTTAGCACGAATGGGTCGGCTTGACCGGGGTAGAAGCGTGCTCTCACAGAATACCAGCGTAAAATAGCAGCTTAATGCTGTTGTGTTTTGTATGGTAAGTGTAGAGAGTCGGAGATCCTTTTTACTGGAAACCAGGTATTCTATCGTATTCCTCAGGGGTGACAGCGTAATTAAGAATTAATGTTAATGTCTATAGACCACGCCACTTAATTTAAGTTGAAAATAAAGTTGTACTTAATATAGTCTCATTTATGAGAAGATTATGAAATAAACAGCGAGCGCAGCCTTCACAAGTCTTCGATTTTTATTTATTTAAGACATGTAGGTTTCATCAAGATTCAAGATTTTCCTCAAGACGGCTCATTTTCCATTTCATCGGAGTTTCATTCTTTTCTCGACTCAAAAATGTTTTGAAACGTAAACTGTATTTTTGTACTAATGTACAAAATATAATTTCAAGGTAGTTATTATGTAATGTACGCTCGGGATTTATCTGTGTGAAAGACTTAGAAATGAGCGTAATATCCACTGTAGAACCAGAATAACCAATTATAGGATTACTCAACGGATTAGTAAGCTGCTGACTATGTAGCTGGAAGAACCGATAACCTGTGGGTAAGAAAGGTACTCGAGTGGCAGCCTCGTACTATAAGCGACGTGTAGTGCGGCCCCCCACTGGAGTGACGACGTGGTAAGATATGCAGAAAGTTGACGGATGCAAGTGTCTCAGGACCGTCCTTTGTTATGTTTCTTGGGAAGGTCTATGTTCAGCAGTGGACTTCTGAAGTGCTGTAATGATGATGATCATGTTATGTAATACTTGTAATATATTTGTTGTGATGTAGTGGTGTACTCCACCACTAATGGCCCATATTATCAACCCTCGGATGTAGTAAGAAGCAACAGAGGGTTATGAAACAGCAGATGGGCAGCACAATCTTCGTGAAATAAAACTCAAAATAATAAAAACTGGCGTTGTCAACGCGCATGCTAAGCATGGCAACTAGGTGGCAATCTGTGGCGCCATTGTTCAGTAGCAAATTTTACACGCAAAACACTCACGCCTGTCACCCAAAGGGGTAGGCAGAGACTACGGACTTCCATTTGGCGCGATTCTGACACACCTCTCTCGCCTCCTTTACATCCATATATCTACGAATACACGGTCGTCGGTTAAATGTACTCCTAATCTGGCCCATTGTCAATGTATCGCCGATTTGATCGATGAATCTTCGTTTAGGACGTCCCTTCCCGACTCTGCCGTTCACTTTTTGAAACATAAATTTGCTTTGTCACTCTTTCCTCGTTCATTCTTTCTACATGACCAAACCACTGAAACAGAAACAGAAACAGAAACTTTTTTATTCAATATAGATTATAAATAATACTTATTGAAAGTCACTCTTTTGTTTGATTACCACTGGTTCGGAAAAAACCTCTGTCCTCGGAAGAACCAGCAACAAACCCAGCGGAACTTTTTTTTTAAATAACAGCTTACAATCAAGATGTTACACAATTTAACAACACAACAAATTAGAAATAGCTTGGTAGCGATCACCTCATTTCCAGGGGTTATTATCATCCATAAATTCCTTAATATTATATTAACCATTTTTAAACAATGATTTCTTATATTTACGCGAACACTACACATTTAAATAAAACTAATTTTACGGATTTTATCGCGTATATTAACTTATTTTACTTTCCCGACGTTTCAAGCACTTTACAGCACCCATGGTCTTTGTTTCAGAGAGCACGAGGGATCTGTGACAGTAAACACCTGGCCGCCGAGCTCCAACACGTCAAGCAAGTTTTGCACGACAATAAGCTTCGGGTCCCGCGCCTACGTCACAGTGAACGAGTGAAGCCGGCCACAGTCGAGCGAGTGCCTGCTGTACTGCCATATGTCAGAGGTGTCACTGACAAGATTGGCTACATCTTGAAGCGTGCTTCCATTAAAACATATTTCAAGCCGCCGAAGAAGATTAGTCAGTTTTTACCATCAGTCAAGTGTAATATTCCTCTGCAAGATGCAGGAGTGTACAAGCTGGATTGTGAATGTGGTCTCTCTTATATAGGACAAACTAAAAGATCCATAAAAACCCGCGTTAAAGAACACATAGCTGATGTGAAGAATAGACGCTCGGGGAAGTCTGCAGTCTGTGAACACGTACAGGATCGCCCCCGTCACTACATTAGATTTGATAGACCACAAATCCTCGCTAAAGAACACCGATTCCTTCCAAGGATGATTCTCGAGGCTATTGAAATCAAAAAACATCCTAATTTCAATAGAGAAGATGGCTGGGTGCTACCATCTGCTTGGGATCCCATAATTAATAAAATTAAATCCCAACCCAAGCATACAACTGCAAGACTTCATGATACTGTAAGTTCATACTGCGTAGATCGGAACAAAAATTAATAATTTTTAATCTGGAGGTAGCCGTGGTTAACTATGACATTGGGACGTCATACACCTTAGTTCCCCCCGTGACCATGGGTGCTGTAAAGTGCTTGAAACGTCGGGAAAGTAAAATAAGTTAATATACGCGATAAAATCCGTAAAATTATGATTTCTTATATTTACGCGAACACTACACATTGAATAAAACTATTTTTACGGATTTTATCGCGTTTAATTTACTTATTTTATATTCCCGACGTTTCGGTTGCTTTCCAGCAACCGTGATCACGGGGGACTGAGGTGATTGACGTCCCGATGTCAAAGTTAACCCGGAGTACCTTCAGCTTTTTAATTATTAATTTTGGTCCGATCTACGCAGAATGAACTAACTATGTCTTGAAGTCTTACAGTGGTATGCTTGGGTTTAGTTTTAATTTTATGAATTACAGGATCCCAAGCAGGTGGTAGTACCCAGCCTCCCTCTCTATTGAAATTAGGATGTTTTTTAATTTCAATAGCCTCACGTATCATCCTTGGCAGGAATCGATGTTCTTTCGCGAGGACTTGTGGTTTATCAAATCTAATGTAATGACGGGGGCCGTCTAGGATATGATCACAAACTGCAGACTTCCCGGAACGTTGGTGCTTCACGTCAGCTATGTGTTCTTTTACGCGGGTTTTTATTGATCGTTTTGTTTGCCCTATATATGAGAGACCACACTCACAATCAAGCTTGTATACTCCTGCATCTTGTAGAGGAATATTGCACTTGACGGATGGTAAGAACTGACTAATCTTCTTCGGCGGCTTGAAGAATGTTCTAATAGAAGCTCGCTTCAAGATGTAGCCAATCTTGTCTGTGACACCTCTGACATATGGTAGTACAGCAGGCACACGCTCGACTGTGGCCGGCTTCACTCGGTCACTGTGACGTAGGCGCGGAACCCGAAGCTTGTTGTCGTGCAGAACCTGCTTGACGTGCTGAAGCTCGGCGGCCAGGTGTTTGCTGTCACAGATCCCTCGTGCTCTCTGCAACAAAGATTTGCCCACGGTAGCTAACTGTGAAGGGTGATGGTGGGATTCACCGTTTAAGTATCGGTTTGTATGGGTCTTTTTTCTATACACAGTGTGACCTACGGTGTTATTAGGATTTCGAATGACTAACACATCTAGGAAAGCTAAAGAATTATTTGCCTCTAACTCCATAGTAAATTGAATTTTAGAGTTTATGGAATAAAGATGTTCTAAAAATGCAGTTACTTTGTCTGATGGTAAAATTGTGAAAGTATCGTCTACGTACCGCTTGTAGAAACTTGGAGTTACTGGTGCAGTAAGCAGGGCTTTCTCCTCAAAGTCCTTCATGAAAATATCAAATTAAAAATCATCCTAATTTCAATAGAGAGGGATGCTGGGTACTACCACCTGCTTGGGATCCTGTTATTCATAAAATTAAAACTAAACCCAAGCATACCACTGCAAGACTTCAAGACACAATTAGTTCATTCTGCGTAGATCGGACCAAAATTAATAATTAAAAAGCTTGTGGCGACGCTGTCGTCGCGCCACAAGCGAAACACATCGAAGCCTTAATCGCGCTATCAAAGTTCCGAAATTAAAGCAGCATATATAGAATAGCTCCGAACTACCAATCGGAGCGCTGGCCGCTCCCCGGGCAGAACACCTTGCCCGGCGGGAGATCTCCCCTTTTCCTTCCACCCGCCACAGTGGTGACCCCGACGTGTTATGAACACGCAACCAACAACCTTCGGAAACTACAACTTCAGATCTTCATCATCATCCTCAAGTACCCCATTCATTCGCTCCCGAGCAGATACTATCTGCAGTCTTCACATTCTGCAAGCCATCTAGCTTTACAAAAAGGTTCATCGCAGCACTGGAATAATAATGCTTCCTGTTCCTTCAAGCTACTCTCTGCGCTACAGTGTTCGGCACGGCTCTGAGCCTTACTGCTCGCCTCTGCTTCACGGCACTCTCGCAGATTACTTGCCTTCTTCTCGACTCACCGCAGACTACAAGGCAATCCCTGGCACTTGCTCCGGCTCATCGTTCTCACCGGCGTCACTTGCCCTTACGCACACAGCATGCATTCCCCACCGGCATTAAGGACGCACAGGCAATCGTACTGCACTATCGACCTCCGGTCTGAGCAGGGGGGTGATGTGGCGACACTGTCGTCGCGCCACAAGCGAAACACATCGAAGCCTAAATCGCGCTATCAAAGTTCCGAAATTAAAGCAGCATATATAGAATAGCTCCGAACTACCAATCGGAGCGCTGGCCGCTCCCAGGGCAGAACACCTTGCCCGGCGGGAGATCTCCCCTTTTCCTTCCACCCGCCACAAGCTGAAGGTACTCCGGGTTAACTTTGACATCGGAACGTCAATCACCTCAGTCCCCCGTGACCACGGTTGCTGGAAAGCAACCGAAACGTCGGGAATATAAAATAAGTTAATTAAACGCGTTAAAATCCGTAAAAATAGTTTTATTCAATAGAAAAATATTATCAGAAAAGATTAAAGTATAAAGTGTTGAATAGAAAAGATTCACAATTACAAAAAAAAATTGTTAAACAATATTAAAGAATATTGCACGAATTAAATATTAAATTTCTAATACTACAACTATAAAAAATTTATTCTGTAGAATTTATATATAGTTTATTCTTAATATATATTTTTTTTAAATACAAATGTGAGGCAGTCAACAATATTCGTCATATGATTGATGTAAGACAACTGTCAGACAATTTTTTTCATAAATAGTTTATGCGAGTATTTCTCACGAATTCCTTTAGAATGCGAAATGATATTCGATTAGTAAGTATATTGGATGGAGATAATAACCCCTGGAAATGAGGTGATCGCTACCAAGCTATTTCTAATTTGTTGTGTTGTTAATTTGTGTAACATCATGATTGTAAGCTGTTGTTTAAAAATAAAAGTCCCGCTGGGTTTTTTGCTGGTTCTTCCCAGGGCAGAGGTTTTTTCCGAACCAGTGGTAATGAAACAAAAGAGTGACTTTCAATAAGTATTATTTATAATCAATATTGAATGAAAAAGTTTCTGTATCTGTTTCTGAGATTATAGTTCTACCTTCAACATTTCTTATTTTCTTTTATTATTTTACCCTCATTCCTAACACGGCCTTTCTTGACAATTCACAGGTCCCCGTGTGAAGCCTAGAGTAACGTCACCGGTTTTAAAGTAAGTTTACCATCTCGGCCTTTTCTGACCATGAAATACAGACTAAGTTTTTGCAGAATTGAAAACATCGTCCAAATCAGATTTTAGTATACAAAGCTTCCTACTAGAGCTTAACACATGCTACAGTAACACAAGTCTTCTCCGAGGAACACTGTGCACATAGCACAGATCGTATCACAGATACACTGAAGACGCAGGCCAACCAGCTAAACGCGCTCCAGCGAACGGTTCCGGTATGTTCAGCACTCGCGCAGCACTCACGGCAGCGAGCTGCCTCGGCGCACTCGCACCAGCGAGCTGTCTCGGCGCACTCGCACCAGCGAGCTGTTTCGGCGCACTCGCACTAGCGAGCTGTCTCGGCGCACTCGCACCAGCGAGCTGTCTCGGCGCACACGCACCAGCGAGCTGTCTCGGCGCATTCGCACCAGCGAGCTGTTTCGGCGCACTCGCACTAGCGAGCTGTCTCGGCGCACTCGCACTAGCGACCTGTCTCGGCGCACTCGCACCAGCGAGCTGTTTCGGCGCACTCGCACTAGCGAGCTGTCTCGGCGCACTCGCACCAGCGAGCTGTCTCGGCGCACTCGCACTAGCGAGCTGTCTCGGCGCACTCGCACCAGCGAGCTGTCTCGGCGCACACGCACCAGCGAGCTGTCTCGGCGCATTCGCACCAGCGAGCTGTATCGGCGCACACGCACCAGCGAGCTGTATCGGCGCACACGCACCAGCGAGCTGTCTCGGCGCACTCGCACCAGCGAGCTGTCTCGGCGCACTCGCACCAGCGAGCTGTCTCGGCGCACTCGCACCAGCTAGCTGTCTCGGCGCACTCGCACCAGCGAGCTGTCTCGGCGCACTCGCACCAGTGAGCTGTCTCGGCGCACTCGCACCAGCGAGCTATCTCGGCGCACTCGCACCAGCGAGTTTTCTCGGCGCACTCGCACCAGCGAGCTGTCTCGGCGCACTCGCACCAGCGAGCTGTCTCGGCGCACTCGGACCAGCGAGCTGTCTCGGCGCACTCGCACCAGCGAGCTGTCTCGGCGCACTCGTACCAGAGAGCTGTCTCGGCGCACTCGCACCAGCGAGCTGTCTCGGCGCACTCGCACCAGCGTGCTGTCTCGGCGCACTCGCACCAGCGAGCTGTCTCGGCGCACTCGCACCATCGAGCTGTCTCGGCGAACTCGCACCAGCGAGCTGTCTCGGCGCACTCGCACCAGCGAGCTGTCTCGGCGCACTCGCACCAGCGAGCTGTCTCGGCGCACTCGCACCAGCGAGCTGTCTCGGCGCACTCGCACCAGCGAGCTGTCTCGGCGCACTCGCACCAGCGAGCTGTCTCGGCGCACTCGCACCAGCGAGCTGTCTCGGCGCACTCGCACTAGCGTGCTGTCTCGGCGTACTCGCACTAGCGAGCTGTCTAGGCGCACTCGCACTAGAGAGCTGTCTCGGCGCACTCGCATAAGCGAGCTGTCTCGGCTTCAATACTGTAGGGATAGGCACCAAGTTTGCATACACCTCAGTGGGTGTTAACATAGGCACACAGTTAGCATATCACACAGACTTCAACAATGTAGGCATAGGCACCAAGTTCGCACACCCCTCAGTGGCTGTTGACATAGACACAAATTAACGTATCACACAGACTTCAACACTGTAGGCATAGGCACCAAGTTTGCATACCTCTCAGGCTGTTGACATACAAAGCTAGCGTTAATAAGTAACTGAAACCTTCTTCATATTGGATTTTACGCTAAGTAGTTTTAATGTAAAATTTTAAGTACACAACAGTCCAAGCAAGTTAGATACTATTAGATAGACTACGTTAGATGCACAAGCGTGCACTCAAGTACATCCAACACTGATTTTATGAAATAGATGACTAAAGTAATTTAAGATTGGAATGGATGTAAAAAGTTCCAGGTGCATGAAACAAATAAATTATCTGCTTTGCAAAATTAAAAATTGAAAGAAATGAAGATAAATGTTTTGCAAACCATAGAATTCCGGACTTTTAAATTTCACCACATATAGTCATAAGAAACGGCATCTGCCACAAGTAGAACGGTAAGGACACATGACAGTGGAAACAGAGCACACGCCATAAATCGTAGGCATAAGCCAAACGCGCACGTGGCTACTAAAACAGCACAGTACACGCCATAGTTAGCTGCCATGAGGCAGACGCACGTGGCTAAAAGGACACAGCACATGCCATAGGTAGCCGTCATGAGGTAAGCGCACGTGGCCAAAGCAACAGCACAGGGCTTGCCGCACTCGCACAGCCGACTGTCGCGCCGCACCAGCGCTAGCGAGACGCTGCGCCACTTCCCATACTCGAAGCGTCAACAAGAGCAGTACCAGAGATCTCACAGGCAACGTCGGGGTTGTACTCATCGTGATCTGCGTGAAAAACAAGTTGTTAATTATCAAGACAACATACATCGTTGCCTATTCTCTCATCCATCACGCATACGAGGCCCTCAAATAGAAATACGCTCTCATACCACAGACTATAATAAAGAACTTCGCTGCACAAGTATGCATACATCTCCATACGAAGTATCTCATACATACTCGTACTTGAACTTGCAAGTTCCCACGTTAAAGACGTGAACCAGGAAAGCGCCTGCCAGGACAGCGCTAGATGCATGTTCAGAAAACACGACTTCCGCGAACACAGCGCCGCGCACATAGCGCATCGCACACAGCGACCCAGGACAGCGCCTGCCAGGACAGCGCCTGATGCATGTTCAAAAAAACACGACTTCCGCGCACACAGCGCCGCGCACATAGCACATCGCACACAGCGACCCAGGACAGCGCCTGCCAGGACAGCATCTGATGCATGTTCAAAAAATCACGACTTCCGCGCACACAGCGCCACGCACATAGCACATCGCACACAGCGACCCAGGACAGCACCTGCCAGGACAGCATCTGATGCATGTTCAAAAAAACACGACTTCCGCGCAAACTGCGCTCGCGCACACGGCGCCACGCTCACAGCGCCTCAGGTCAGCGCCTGATGCATGTTCACAGAACACGACTTCAGCGCACACAGCGCCCCAGGACAGCGCCTGCCAGGACAGCGCCTGATGCATGTTCACAAAACAAAGCTTCCCATAGAACCGCCATGTACAGCATGTGCGCGGGTTGAGAGTGATGACCCCTCTAATATCTGCTTTACATGCACTCCTAATAAGTAGGCCGTGCGTCACCGTACGGATCGCTTAGTAAGATGTAAATTTATATAAATACTAGAACAATTGATTTTTAGATTGATATTGGTTTTGGAGGTAATTATAAGTTGTAACGCTGTTACTTTATATAAATAAATTATATTTTTTGTAAAGTCGTTGTTGTTAACTAAACTCCGGGACAGCACCCGCCACACGTGAAGCACACGCGTCCGCCGAAACCAGGCCATGTTACAGCTGCACCCAGCAGTCCAGCTCCAACAAGCAAGGCACACACCCCTCACACTCGCGTTACTTTATATAAATAAATTATATTTTTTAGTAAAGTCGTTGTTGTTAACTTAATTGGCGCAGCCGGTAGGATATTCGTAGTTGTTTAGGAGAATCTGTATCGTCGGTTATAATCATCGTGATCCTGTACCGGTATCCAGACAACGTGCGTTTCAACGCTTTGACGAATATCACCGAACAAACAAATAAATTAAGGACTTCGCGACTCCAGCAGAAACAGCCGAGACTCCAGAACCAGCAATATCCCAGAGGGACATGTGTGCAGACCTGCGAGACTGTGAGTAAAACTCTTCACTTCCCGTAACTTTCCTTTTGTTTCCTCTTGTACTAGTTATACGTAGTGTAAGGACGAGGGAAATGAAACACTTGAGTGTTGACGTAAGACTGTCTGTAATTACGTTATTGTTAAGTTTATATATTATATTATACCCAAACATACGTATAGAGACTATGTAGATACTACACCTTCCTTCCCAAAGAAAAAAAAGAAATGAATACGTGCATTTCTTTTTTTTATATAATACTAACATTTAAAATTACACAATAATTGTATCCCTAAGTATTCTAATTTATAAAATGTAAACATGGGTAAAGCATAGTTAAAATAATATTTAGATTAAAATGATTACAATTGGTATTATAGTACTTAGTAATTAATATTAAGGTAAAGTAATATTAATTAACAAAGCTTAATACACTAATTTATTATAATTATAATCGATTAAGTAAACAATGTCTGAAATATATTACTTAATTACTATAATATTATTGCTATATTATATATGTAATATTATAACAAATTTAATACATTTATTTTAAGGATAATGCAATTTAGTTTGGTTTTTATTTATTTATTAGGTTTACCAGTAATTGTAATAATAATACATCAAAGAGTATTTAACAATAACATGTGTTTTACAGCCAAATGCACAATTAATTTAGGTAAACACCACATGCACAAACTATTAAAGATAGTATCATCCAATTTTTATAAGTGACTTAATGTGTTCACAATAAATGTGAAAAGAATAATGTAATTTTTGCCATCTTTTAGTATTACAACATTCGGTGAACAATCTCTAATTACTAAATATGGACCTGCACAAATGTCGCTGAGTTTGTTACCAGTTTCTTCTTTAACCAATATCAAATAATTACTTTTATAAGTTAAGCGTTCATTTTACAATCATACTTGGATTTCCTAACAAATTTACTATTGATTACATTTTCTCTTGCTTCCTTTTGAGAGGTTTGTAGGCGATATTTGAACTCTAACGGATAATCTTCGTAATTATATAGGAGTTCTACGGTTTTAGTTAAATTACTGGGTAAATTACATTTTTTGCCATAAACTAACTCGAATATTAATAAAAATATACTTAGTTGAACGGAAGTATTATATGAAAAATACCGACAAAAAATATATAAAAATATTACATATTTTTTTATATAGTAAAAAGTTAATGTTAAATAAAGTCTTATATTATTATAATTATGTATATAATAATATTTGTCTTGGCTTGGGTAGGGTGGCTGTCCAAACCCCCTATGTACGGGTGCATAATAATTCCGTAGTCACATTATGTATGTTGCATTGTTGATGCATTATGTTTGACAAAATCAGGTATACATTCGCGAACGTATACCTGACACGACACATCACTGTAACACACTTTGATACTGAGTTATTCAGTTACTTATTAAGTCATTTACGAGTATGTAGACATTCACATTAAATAGTACCCTATCTTTATATATTTATTCACATTTATACTTATAATTTTATAGTTATATATTTCATTTATTTATACCTTTATATTTAATGAAACATTTCTTTCATGATCCATACAAATTATTTAAATATTAATTCTTTACTTTTTTTTTCAAAAAATAATGCCTTATAAAGATACAAACATATGATTTGAAGGTTCAATAAATATAAAACTGATAATATTACATTTCATGTTAGGCAATGTAATCATTTTCATTATCAAACAACTACCAGATCAAAATACAAATTGCAATCCCAGTCGCGTCAGCGATTTGTGACACTTTTGTTTTCAATTCCAAAGTACGTTTATGGGAAAGTTTGCGATTAATTTCAACTTAAAAATATATGAAATACAGAATATTTAGTACCTACATTACTTTTTTTTATAATATTTAAAACTTTTTAAAGAAATCTTATAAAGAAATGACAAAAGTAGGCTAATGCGATGTTACCTCAAATTTTCTTCTTTGTTCTTTTTGGTTCATATTTCATATTCTTCTAGATGAAGCTTGCAAAAGTACAACTGTTACTTTCCTTTTAATACTAATCTGCCGTTTCTTGAATTTTGAACTTTGGTCATCATATTAAAAAAATCGCCATTTTATTTCCTCATTCTTCGTTAGTTGTCTTCATAGTACTATATATTATATATTTTAAATTTTCAGTCAGCTTCTATAAAATTCTTATTGTGTTATTGTCATTGGCTTCTTCTCGGATTTATATTTATTTATGTTTCGTCACGTCCGGTGTTGTATTCATTGCGTTGTAATATTACTTTATTGTCAATTATTTTACTCAAGTCTTCTTTAGTTAATTTAGCAATATTTATTCCCATTTTTTTTTAAGTAGGCCCGGCGGTGCGCTTGCATTGCCGCAGCGCACCGCCTGGCAGTGTCGCCATGTAAGGACGAGGAAAATGAAACACTTGAGTGTTGACGTAAGACTGTCTGTAATTACGTTATTGTTAAGTTTATATATTATATTATACCCAAACATACGTATAGATACTATGTAGATACTACAGTAGGTATTGTCTTGGATTAGAAAACGCCATAACAATACTCTTCTACTAAGCAATCTAAATTTTATTAGTAGATCTTAGTTAAATCAATTTTATTTGGGTATATTTTTTTGTTTGTGTGTGTGATAGTTATTTTTAAAATGGAAAACATTGACAGAATCCCCGTAGAGATGACAAAAATTATCCCACTTTTTGATGGAGACGCTAGACTACTACCTTTACACATAAAAAAATGTGAATATATTTTACAAAGATTCCAAGGTAGTAATTTACAAAATGAATATTTATTTCATGTCATTACTAGTCGCTTGACAGGGGGAAGCCGCTAATTTAGTGGGAGAAAGGGAACAGATAGACTCTTGGGCAGACCTCAAGTCGTTGCTAAACCAACACTTTGGCGATCCAAGGTCCAAAGAATGCTTAGCTATGGAGTTAGAAAGTCTTAGAAAATATAGAAACGAAAGTGACCAAGAATTTTGTCACCGGGTACAACATTTAAAAAGCATTTTGTTTTCTAAAATAAACGAAAATATTAATAACCGAGACTTACGACTAGCTAAATAAAATATATACGACAACACCGCATTGAACGTTTTCTTATAAAATTTACCCGCTTATTTAGTGAGATTAGTGAGACTACGTAATTTTACTACCCTAGAAGATGCATTAAAAATCGTCTTAGAGGAACAGAATTTCCAAACAGTTTATGATAATAGGAACCCAAGATCTAATCAAAATTTTAGACAAAACTATTTCCAAAATCATCCCAATTTTAATCGTAATAATAATTATAAAGGCCCAAGTTTTCAATCTCAAACAAATAATTCATTTAATTCAAATAATATATCTCCTCACTTCGGGAATAATCATACAATGAACAATAGAAATAACTTTAATACGAACTCTGGAACTAGGTCGCCAGTACGACCGTCATCGGTGCAACACCGTCAGCATATTTCGCGAAACGCAACGAATAATATACAATATCAAGCGCCACATGTGTCGTCGAACTCAAGTACTGACGTCACAATGAGAACAGCTAGTTCAAGACGCGTAAATTATACAGACACTGAAAATAATACTCAACCTAGTACCTCGCAAAACCAAGGTGATTTTAACCCTTATTCGGCCGATAGGGAATATGAACAGATAGGAATTTTTTTTATAACAGCCTCAACAATACGGAAAAAATTGATTAGATTAATTATATAAAATAGAGATTAATTATACAAAAATTTTAAATTTGCCTCGTATACGTATACCAGAATTGAATGCAGTTTTTATGTTAGACACGGGGAGCACAAGATCGTTTATCAGCCGGAGGTAGCAAATTATTATTATAAAAGTTTTAAGCTATTCGAGCCTTTTGAAGTTATCAGCACTCATGCATCAAGTAGACATGAGGAAGTTGTTTATATTACCTTGCCTAGCATTTTTAAAACTCAAATAAAACATAAATTTTACGTTTATAGCGTGGACGAAAGATATGATGGCTTAATAGGAAGCGAATTATTAAAAGTTTTAGACGCTTCTATCGATATGAAAAACTTAACTCTGATTACAAAAATGCTAAAATTCCTATAATTTATTCACCACCGATAAAAAAAACATATATTTTGCCGCCAAGATGTGAACTTAGAGTTTCATTACCAGTAAACCTAAGTAAAGGAGAAGCAATTTTGAATCACGTACAATTTAGCGAAGGTGTTAGAATGCCGACAGCTTTGGTTAAGTGTGAAAATAGTCTCGCTACCATAGTAATACAAAATTGTACTGAAGTAGAACAAAAAATGGTAGTTACGTCACTTTTTAAAGTGGAACCATCTGAAATAGCCACATTTTTAAAGAAAAACAATGAAACAAATTTAAATTTTGCAAATCACTGAGATGTAAACGAACTACTTAATGAAAATTTAAAAAAGTTGAGGTTAGATCATATGAATGAAGAGGAGAAAAATACGATAAAAAAATTATGTAGAGAATATAAAGATATCTTCTACTGCGAACATTTACCCTTAACATTTACTAATGAAGTAAAACACGAGATAAGGACTAAAAACGAGGATCCAATCAATATTAAAGCTCACCGTCTACCACCAGTCCAAACGGAAGAAATAAAAAAAAAGTAGAAAAAAAGTTAAAAGATAACATTATTCAGGAATCTCACTCTCCTTGGAGTCCACCGGTTCATCTAGTACCAAAAAAATTAGACGCATCGGGTATCAAAAAATGGAGAATGGTCATCGATTATCGACGAATAAACGACATTACGACTGATGATAAATATCCTTTGCCCAACATTAACGATCTATTCGACATGTTAGGTAAAAGTACATATTTTACAACACTGGACTTAGCGTCAGGCTATCACCAGATAGAAGTCAGAGAAGAAGATAGATCAAAGACCGCATTTAGTACACCTTTCGGTCACTATGAGTTTAATAGTATGCTTTTTGGAATGAAGACAGCTCCTGCTACGTTTCAAAGAGCAAAGGACAACGTGTTGTGAGGACTACAAGGAATACATTGTTTAGTTTATTTGGACGATGTCATAATTTTCTCAAAAAGCTTACCTGAACACATAGAAAAACTTAAAGCCGTTTTTGAAAGATTTAGAAGAACAAACTTCAAAGTACAGCTGGATAAGTCACATTTTTTAAGAAAAGAGGCGTTGTACTTAGGTCCTACAATAACTAATGAGGGCCTCAAGCCCAATACAGATAAAATTGATGCTGTACTTAAGTATCCTCTTCCAAAAACAGTGACAGAAATTAAAAGTTTTTTAGGATTAGTCGGTTACTATCGCAAATTCATCAAAGACTTTGCTAAAATAACAAGACCTCTTACAGTTTGTTTAAAAAAGGGTAATAAGATAATTTTGAACGAAGAATATAAGGAAAGTTTTGAAACCTGTAAAAAACTTTTAACAAATGCTCCATTATTACAATTCCCAGATTTTGAAAAACCTTTCATATTAACAACCGATGCATCCAATTATGCTATTGGAGCGGTTCTATCACAAGGCACTATTGAAAACGATAAACCAATAGCTTACGCAAGTAGGACATTAAGTGACACAGAAACTAGATATAGTACTATAGAAAAAGAGCTTTTAGGGGTAGTTTGGGCGGTAAAACATTTCAGATCCTATTTATACGAAAAAAAATTTACTATTTATACGGACCACAGGCCTCTATACTCTCCTGGCTGCCTGGCTGTACTCTCTTAAAGAACCCAACAGTAAGTTAACCCGTTGGCGACTTAGATTGGAAGAATACGATTTTGAAATTAAATATAAAAAAGGACAGCAAAACACAAACGCAGATGCCTTGTCAAGAATAAGATTAAACGCATTAAACAACGATCTCGACTCAACTCTAGCTAATATAGACGATGAAGATGAACGTATAAAACAAATAGTCAAAGAATTAAACGACGAATTTGTAACAATTAGAGAAAATAAACCTAAAAAACCATCAGTTATATCAAATTACGACACAGAAAGTGAAAGATCCATAGTTGTTTCTGATATCGAAGTTGAGTCACCAATGGAACTGATGGAATTATCAGACGATGGTGTCACAGCTAACTCAATATCAAACAGAGAACATGAAGGGATTCCTATCCTGAATGAAGTTATAGACACAAAACCACGTCAAATTTTAGTCTCCACATGGTTTAATGATAAAATATCTGTTAAAGATATTTCAAATAAGAAGCAACGTATACAAGAAGTTCACATGCCTCTAAATAATGAGAGACTTGTCAAACAGTTTCTTAAAGAATATATTGATTTTAAACATAAATATTATATCTATTTCGAAAACGCGGAATTCAGGAAATCTTTTAGTGGAGTAGTAATCGAATTATACAAAAAAGGAACTTATAGTTTGATCGAACGTACAGACAGAATAGTTAATCTAACCGATTCAGAACAAGACCAAAGACGAGTAGTTGTAGCGTACCACGAAGGAAAAACGTGTCATAGAGGTATCAACGAGACCTTAGCAAAAATCAAAAGATACTACTGGTGGGCAAATATGAAAGAAATTATAACAGCCATTATTAATTCATGCGAGCCGTGTCGAAAAATGAAATACGAAAGAAAACCCATGAAACCTCTTATCCAACTAACACAAAATCAATACAGCCCATTCCAAGAAGTCTTCATGGATCTTTTATTTATAGAAAAACAGTATTACCTTACTGTGGTTGATGCTTTCAGTAAGCTTGGACAAGCTATAAACATTCCCAATAGAAGTACACCAGAAGTAGTCAGAGCATTAATAAAATATTTCATTATGTACGGAATTCCACGCAAAATAAACAGCGATTCCGGAGCTGAATTTAATAATGAACTAATTAAAGAACTTTTAAACCAGTACAAAATAGAACTTCATATTAGCACACCAAATAATCCTAGTTCAATGGCCATAGTGGAAAGATTCCACTCCACAGTAATCGAAATATAAGGTTGGCAAAGTATGATAAAAGTGATCTTGATGCATGTTCAGTAATGACATACGCTATAATGGCATACAATAATAGCATCCATTCAGCAACGGAATTCACGCCTTTTGAAATAGTTTTCGGTAATACTGACAGCGGTAATATTTTTGATATTAATAGGGAACACAACCTAATGCAAAAGCTATTGCAAGATCACAGAAAACGTCTAAAAGTACTCTACGAATATGTTGGGGAAAAACTAAAAGATAATAAAGCCAAAGTTAGGGACAAGAAAGGAGGCGAAGAAATACCAAAAATCAAAGAAGGTGATACAATATTTATGAAAACAACTCGGACAAGGAAAGCTAAGGAATTACCACGTTATGAAAAAGCAAAAGTAATAGGTGAAACAAATCGTAACATTGTTCCAGTAGAGTTAAATAAAAGAAAAACTAGAGTAGCTGCTAAAAATATAAAACGTCCTCCACAGGTCGTGGTTGGTACTTCTGGCACTTGTGAACCAGATCCACAGCCTGGAACTTCAAAATCTGGAGCGGGACCCGGGAATAACCCCGCTGAAATATGAAACAGCAGTGATGAGGAGTAGTTATTGGACAGTTTATAAAACAGTAGAGATAAACGCATTAGGAATACAAATTAATAATAATATAAATATATATAACAAAATTAATACAATTATAACAGAAAATAGCCTAGAAAAAGAACTATTAGTTATACAAAACAAATAGACTGGTTAGTTAAATTAGTTCAGGACAAATACGATCAAATAAGTCCAATCCATAAAAGAAAAAGAGCCATTATGAATCCTTTGGGGTCCATAATAAAAATTATATCAGGTAATTTAGATGAAGAAGATGCCATCAAATTTAACGAAGAAATCGCAAATTTGAGAGTTAAAGAAAACTTAGCAGAACGTAAAGTATCGTCAATGCAAAAAGCGTTTAACGCGTTAACCAATGTATCTGAGGTTATCAATAGTAACGTTGAAAACTTGCACTTTAAGTTTAAACAAGTTGACAAATTAGAGTCAAAAACTGACAATGTCATTCGTACAATGAATAGCCTTTATCAAATTCTTAATAACTTTCGTTACATTTATGAAAATATCCAGCAAATTGAAACAGCCATAGCATTTAGTAAATTACGCACCCTACATCAATCTATCATTAATTCTACAGAATTACTAAACGTTTTTAAAACTATAGAACAAAATGCACAAACTATTTACCCAGTAACAAGAAATAACTTATTAAAATTAGAACGTAACATTATCCTAAAATGTTATATAGATAAAAATAAACTAGTTTTTACCGTACGGATCGCTTAGTAAGATGTAAATTTATATAAATACTAGAATAATTGATTGTTAGATTGATATTGGTTTTGGAAGTAATTATAAGTTGTAACGCTGTTACTTTATATAAATAAATTATATTTTTTGTAAAGTCGTTGTTGTTAACTAAACTCCGGGACAGCACCCGCCACACGTGAAGCACACGCGTCCGCCGAAACCAGGCCATGTTACAGCTGCACCCAGCAGTCCAGCTCCAACAAGCAAGGCACACACCCCTCACACTCGCGCACATGTAATCACATCACACGTGCTACTGTAACACACAAAAGAAAATGTATTAAAAAGATTCAGTCTGAACACACTTTCAACAAAAATGCAGCACAACTCTCGGGACACCATTAGCCTTTCCACGGAACCATATACTGAGCTGCCGCATGGGTAGTCTTGCCTCTAACTTCAGATAATAACTTCAACTTGTACCGATAACTTGGTAACACTTTGGTAACTCGGTATGGACTCTTTTGTATCCCCTGTCGATTCTAAAGTTTGCTCAGGCAAACGCATTCGATTTTCCAACAAAACACCTGATTCAATGCTTGACTTGCCTTTACATAAATTTAAAATACAGAAATTATTAAATAAATGTTACTCATCCCAGAATCAAGTTTCCCAAGCACTCGGCGGCACCCGGCCATCCTGCCGTAAGATCGGCCAAGAAACAGCAGTTTGCAGCAGTTAGTAGCGGCATAGCCTCAACCTTACCGAAGCTCGGCCACGCACCTGACCATGTCCATTAGCCGTCTTCCATTTGGAGTAAACTGTAACACTTATCATCAGGCTATTTATGTTTTCAATTCATAGCACGTTAAAGTTAATCCTTTATTTGATATATCGCTTAAACAATTTGAACTTTAAAATATATGGGCTACATTATTTCGTGGGCTACGTATTTTCTTTCATATCACTCCACATTAACTATCAATTATAATAAAACTCGAACAAGTTAAGTTTTCACTGGATGCAACTATAACTCACTTAGTTAACACCTCTTTCCAATATTTCTTTCAACATTTGTTAACATATTTGGGTACGCTAAGGAGTAACAAAAGTATTTTCAGGTACTTCTATATAAATCAAACAAAAAGATTTAACTTTTTGCTCAAAATATTCGATTTTAAGCTTTCACTTTACACTTTTGTGGTCCTACATCTATGTAGTAAATAAGACAGCAAATTTAATTACGACATAAAACATAAAAACAAAGGTATCAATGCGAAGCGCATTATAGTTTTTCAAGAAGGTAATAAAAATTAAAAAAAAGGATTTAACTTTTGGCTTAAAACATTTTACTTGTATACTCTTACGCTACACTTTAATGATTCATCCATGTCGTAAATATGACAACAAACTTTGTTTAATAAATTGAACATAAAAACAAGACGCGAGTCGCGTCAGATTCTTTCACAAAACTAATAACCCTCACAATATTCAAAGTTTATACGTGGACAGTAACAGGGACTTCATCCCACTTTTGATATTAGACACTATTACACTTCTGATAATAGAAATTATTCTCAAAATGATTTAAATAAAATAATGTTACTCGTATTAGAATTTTCTCTGAAGGTTAATTGTTAAAAATAATAAAAGTGTGAGAGCGGATGTTCAACTTGCTCTCTTGCTTACGCAATTGATCATTATCATAAATAAGACAGCGTACAGCACTATACATTCAGTATAGAGCAAATACAGTTCGACCAACCGTAATATTTACCAGACACAATCACACATTGGTGTAACGTGAAGGACATAATTATATGATAACACCAAAGTATGCAGAGCAACAGCTACACTACTTCTCTCGATGTAACACCGGGCAACCTATCAGCAACATGATCTTCCTTGCTTACACTAGAAGAACTACTACACGAATAGAACCGCATCACTTGTCTTATTTGGGCAGAATATGTAATTGAACTTTATACTGCTAAAACAAGTGGGAGATTATAGTTCTACCTTCAACATTTCTTATTTTCTTTTATTATTTTACCCTTATTCCTAACAATATATATATATATATATATATAATTTGAACCCCAAAAACAGTTAATGGGATTTTTGCAAAAAAAATTAAGCCGTTGGTCCTACGCCTGATCTGTCTCTCTGGTGCACCTGGGTTTTTGCATAAACTCATGCAGTATAATCTTGTACTACGCACATGGCTAGAGTCCGCTGATACTGACCGCATTGACCGAAATTCAATCTGAAAGACAATACTACAATTTGATATGTAATAAATTTATCTAGTTCATTTACTATTTTTGTGGATTAGATTAGGTTAAACGTTGTTCATTTAAACGTAAGTAAATTATTCTGAATTAATTATTTTTCTTAGATCTCGCACTCTACTTTTTTTCTCTTACAGCTCTTTAAAATTGCTAAACCATTTTGCATAACCGTATCTTACAGCTAATATATATATATATATACTAATATTTACAAAGCGCAGGTTCTGCCTCACATGGAATACTGTTCCTATCTCTGGGCAGGGGTTCCCCAGTGCCAGCTCCTTCCACGTGACTGCATCCAGCGCAGAGTTGCTCGAATCGTCGACGACCAACTTCTTTCCGATCAGCTCGATTCATTGGCACTGCGAAGAGATGTTGCATTCCTTTGCATTTTCTTTCGCATTTACCTTGGGGAGTGCTCTGAGGAATTGTTCGGATTAATCCCAGCCGCCAAATATCACGAACGCACATCGCGGCAGAACTCCCGATACCATCGACACCATCTGGATGATTGGCGGTCCACCACTGTGCAATTTAGAAGATGTTTTCTTCCTCGCACAACGTCCTTGTGGAATTGATTACCATCAGCGATTTTTCCAGACCGATACGACTTAGGGACCTTCAAGAAAAGAGCCTACTCCTTTTTAAAAGGCCGGCAACGCATCTGCAATTCCCCTGGTTACCCTGGTGTTGCAGTTGTGGGCGGCCATGGGCGGCGGTAGTCACTTACCATCAGGTGAGCCCCATGCTCGTTAGTCCCCTCTCCTATAAAATTTTTTTTCAAATAACATTGCGGGAGAGGCCCATATCTAGAAGATACCTATAATGGGCATATTGAAGAAGTTCTGTATTGACCCCGTATTAATGATACGACACAAACAAAAAGAAACATTTAATTTTCTTCTGTAGCACTTACGTGCAAACAGTATATAAATATCTTACAATAAAAAGAATTAATATCTCCAACAAATCAAAATTGCCCTAAAAGCGTTCCTCCAACCTGAACTTTTGCGTTTGAAACCAGTAAAGCCAGTAAAGAGCAATCAATCACGCCAACCTCCAGATTCTGTTCAAACAACAGATTTGTAGACGATTGTATCGCAGCAAACGATCCAATCCAATTACACTTACAAACTTTCATTCTCCCAAAGGTATCTTCGGCTATTGATTTATAAAAAATTCAAAGTTTGTACTTTAAGAAAAATAATGTTTTTTTTTTTCAGAAATGACAAATATTCATATAATAAAAAAATATGAACATGAATATATCTTTTCTTCTTTTTAAACGGCATATCCGGTCACGCTGTTATCACAATCTTGTTAACTTTTTCCATTAATCTGATGAAAAAAAAAACGACGTTTTAAATTGAGCTGTATAATAAATTAATGTGAATAAAAATAAATATCAGCCCTAGATTTCATATTTAAGCTTTAAAATATTTAAATTTAAAATCTCTTTATACCTCAGGAGATAAAAAATACAGTAAGCGTTCGTTGACATAGATTGCAGATTTAAAAATTCTCGTAAAAGCTTATGAAATGTGATAAAAATTTCATATTCTTTACAAATAGCTAGCTGTCTTGCGTTGTTTGAGCTTCGCGTTAATAGATTTTTGTACCGTTTCATATCCTATACTATATACTATATTCTGGCATTTATGTCAGAATTTCAGTGTTCATACTATACCAGAAAATATACTGCAGAGTTTACGATGTTGAGTACTTGTTTAAAATACGTACATTATACTCTATATGTGCCGGACGGGCGAAACTCAGGATTAAATGTTGTCAAAGATACTCGAGTCGCCTGCACCTATAGGTTCCGGTGGTCATCTACTGCCGTTTTTTGGTGGATGCGGCTGGGGTACTATGGACGGATGTCCAATCAAAATATGAATGATAAGGCAGAGGCTAGCGGTTCGACGGCTCAACTCTTCGGTGGAAATCTTCTAACAATCGGTTGTCAACTATGGTTGTTGACAACGGTTAGTCAACTACAGTTGTTCTCTATCGGTTGTTTTCTAAGTTGTTCACCTTTAGTTGTTCACTATATTTTTCAGATGATTTCTTCAGTTGATTATTTCTACCAATTGTTCGGTAGGAAATTTCTACAATGTAACTTGGTGGTTCTTCTCCTTGTTTGGAGGTTTTCATGTGTCGAGGAGACCCTCTTTACATGGGCAGCATCTAAGGGGGACAGGACGACCCCCGATTCTGGGTGCTGCATTGGCAGCTTTTAGGTTGGTGTATTGCGTACTTCACGCCATCCAACCAGGTGTCGAGACGCTCACTCATCCCCGGCGTCCCCTGTGCCGGGCGCTGGGCGTAGAAGTTCACGTGGGAGTGGTCGCCCTTCAGGTGGGTGCGCATGGAGCGGTGCTAAATTTTTAACCGTCTCGCAGTACGGGCCACAAATTCGTGAATGGTCGCGTGTGATTACGTTATTTCTGACGTAACGACCAGTTCCCACGATCACCAAAATATTGTTGGGCCAAGCGCAAGATTTTGTTGAGCCTGCAACCTCCTGCGCTGAGTGGCTGAGGTCAACGCGTACCTGGCTAGTGCTGCGTAGGTCAGCCGCGAGCGGACGTAGGTTTTGTGGATGCCAATTTTGGTTTTAGTTGGAAGTTGTATACCAGTACAGTGTATAATTTTGCTCGCGCAGCTCTGGCCTGTCTCACTACGTGATCGAGGTTTGGTTGCCACCTTAGACGACTCGACCTGGCAACGTACAACGCTCGCACCCTGAGGACTGACGAGAAGATCGTGGAGCTGGTAGAAGAGATAGACAAGTTGCGCTGGCATATTATAGAATTATCCGAAGTCCGAAGAGAGGGGAAGGATACGGTAATCCTCGAATCCGGCAACTTGCTCTATCACTGGGAGGGCGACCATCTGTCCCAAGGAGGTGTCGGATTTATCGTCCACAAGTCTCTCGTTAACAACGTTGTAAAGGTCGGGAGCGTGTCTACGAGGGTTGCGTACCTTACACTCAGAATCACCAAACGGTATTTGCTGAAGGTCATACAGGTTTACGCACCAAACTCGGCACACCTCGATGAGGAGGTGGAGGAAATGTATGAGGATATCTCTAGAGCCATGCATTCCTCCAAAACCCAATATACGGTGTTAATGGGAGACTTCAATGCAAAACTAGGCACAAGAGAGAACGGTGAGCTGAAAGCAGGGAAAGCTGAAAGCTGCTGAAAGCTGGCCGACTTCATGGAGAAAGAGGGTACTCTTTATGATGAATTATCGGATTAATTACCTACACTGTAGAAATTTATTACACAATAATCCCACTAGTTCTACTAGAATTACTAACATTATAAATGTGGATTAATATCAAATCCACCTGCCAAACGTGCTTGGATGCAAACATCGAAACAACGGTTGGCAAGCGGATTAGTATCCGCAGTTTTTTTTTTAGTTGTTAATAAGAAGACGCTGCTGCCCATCTCCTGGTTTGTTTCCGTCTGTCGCCTCTTATGACACCCACGGGACGATATGAGTAGGAGATTTCAGAAAATCGCAGAACTCATTTTCCCAGACCGACAGAATGATTGAGCTCTGTAGTGCACGTGCACCGCCGGGGCCTTCTATATAAAAGAAGAAAAGTAAAATATAAATATTATTAAATTAAATAACGAAGTGAAACGATTAAAAAAACAAAATGTTATAACGGAATGGACGCAATACCGGATGTTACGAAAAATAATTAATATGAATACAAGAGGCATAGATTACCTCCTAATAGTATTATTAATTAATACACCATACGGCACGTCTTCCAAATTTAGATGTACTTAATAATTATAATAAGATAATACTGAAGTTCATGTAACACTAAATACCAAGTCAAAACAATAATCACATAATAACTTTTACAAGTTTTATGATTTATAAATCCGTTCAAAATAGCTTGATTTCGACGTGTAACATTTACCTAAATATAAGAATATCATGTTTCACTCAACCACTTAATGATATTATTGTGTAATCTACGTTAGTACTAATCTTTAAAAAAAATGCAAAAGTCCATACCAAAACTGGCAAGAATCCAACAGCTTTATACGATTTTTCATAATATTATGAAGATTGTCTTCTGTGAAGTGTTTTGAGCATAGTACACTATTTTTGGTGGGAAACCATTCGTCCCCTCGACAATTTGCGTCGATCCACATCTTTTTTCCTTTCGGGGCATTTAGGAAACCTATAACATATAGGTACCATAATGATACGTCACTATTTTTATAAAATAATATGACTTCGAAAAAAATAATTAAACGATGACCAAACAAATATCGACTTAAAAATCACAACACTATCGATACACGTGCTGTTGTTAGACAAAGACAACTATTGTAATTTACGTAACGAGTGAAAGGGACATTTCAAAAAGACATCAACGGGTGCTTAATTGTTATCACTTTGCACCATTAATATACCAGTATAAGTTGATCTCCGGTGCATTTGAAATAGGTTAAAGTGATAAGAATAGAATTTACTTACCAATTAAAATTTATGCCATCTTTTTGATAACTGGATGTCTTAGCTGACTTGTCACACCATTTTACTGCACAGGAAGCCATTTGTAATGTATTTTGGATACAAAACTATTTTTAAATTGTCAAGAACTCGGACGTGCCTACGGATCACAAACTTGGTCTATACTGATGTCGTGATTCTTAGCTTCGCTTCGTATGCTAGCTACAGCAAGTATGTGTTGCGCGCGTTTGTGGCCCTGTATGCGGAATCTATTAGGAGGTAATCTATGACAAGAGGCCACAATAATAATTTTATAGAAGCTGACTGAAAAATTAATAAGTATAATGTACTCGTATGTGAAGTAATTTAATATATATCTATAAAATAACGATGAAGGCAACTAAAAAAGAATGAGGAAAATGAAAAGGTTTTTTTTTTTAAATAATGAACAAAGACCAAAAAGAAAGCAGTCTTTAGCGAGCATTGTGCAGTGAAGTATAAAAAGTAAACTGAAAAGAAAAAAGAAGATATAAGAGGTAATATCGCATCAGCGTAACTTTTTAACATTTTATTTTAATTATTTTTTTATTTTGTTTTAGGCTATATTAAACATAAAAGTAATGCATTAAATATTAAATGTACGGTATTTACAAGTAACTTAAAAATAATGTAAGACTCTAACAATTTATACTATTTTTAGTAGATATTGTATTCTAAAAAACATACATTTTACGATAAACAGGTTCGTATTAAAGGAAATATATTTTTAAATATAACCCATGTTTTTCTGTAGTAGTTTGTTAGTAGTTTAAATGTCTACAATTTTGAAGGGTTTTAAAGAAATCACTATTATTATAAGTCATAATTACTGTTCTTCTTTTCTAAAGATATGAAAACCTTAAAATTGCTTTAAAGTTATAAATAAATAAACATATAACTTTCCAAAGAAAATTGACTCATAAAATAGTTATCCCATTTGTAGAAAATTTGAAAGTATGTAATTAAAAGGAATGAGGAATGGAAGAAAGGAATGTTTAAAAGTGTGAATACAAATGATTGAGTTACTCGTATGTACTAAGTTTCGTCAATATTGGACTGATCACCCAAATATTTAATTATATTGTTACGAGATTGAGACAATTAAAAACTGCCGATTGAATTAACAAAATTGACACTTTAATTACAGAACAGTAATTACAAACTTAAAACCACACTAATAACCACAATTGATCACTTTAGTTCACAGTTTTATCGCTTCGAAGTAATCGCTTGTATCGCCTGACTATACTGACTCGGTCGTGGTCTATACCGTCTTTATTTAGGGCCTCAGATAGTTTCCAGAACCTTCTACTGTAGAAACATCTAGTATGTTCGAGTAAATTTCGGTCCCTATATTTCTAGAAGGATCTTGACTCTCCTAGTTCTGCTACTCGATACTAGAGGGCGCTAGTGGTAACTAGTGTTGCCATGTACAAGTCATTAATAGTGGCGCGCAACACTGCCCCCTCCTAAGACATGCTCGTCCCGAGCATTATCGGCATTATTAATAACGCGCCAGTCGAACCACATGAACGATCTTAGGAGTACCTCTTCTAACATCACTCAGCACCCGCCAGTTTCCCTGCTGCTGGTGGGCGGTGCTGTTAGCCACACAACCCTCTCGAGATCAATCACCTTCCCTTTCTACAGTTCGCTTAGGGCAGCTGGATCGAAGATGGCCCCTTTCCCCACAGCCGTAGCACCTAGGGCTGTATCCTCTATTGCGAACTGTAGCCGCTGCAACCTCCCTGACGCGATAGGAACGATGATCCTGTCACACGGCTTCCACCTCCAGTGCATGAGCCAACGCGTCGTTAAGTGTCTCGTGGTGCCCGAGCCTCAAAGCAGCTCGGACTTCAAGGTCGCGGATGCCGTCGATGAATTCTGCACTAGGTTCCCTACAATGAGCGCAGGTACAGACTGGTATGCTTTTAGAACTAGCTTCTCCACCTCAAGGGCCCACTGCTGCTGGTTTTCATTGCTGCGTTGCACGCGATCTTTGAGCTGCACACGAAGGACGTGTTCCAGGTGAGAATCGCCATATATCGCCTCCAACGACTCAAGACGCTGCTCGTAAGTCACTTCCTTACCGAGATCTTCCAGAACATTTAAGGCCTGGTCGCGCAGGCCTAGGGTGAGAGCAGTCATGGCCTGACTTGTATTCCAGCCGTTGACCTTCATGACAGCCTCGAATAGGGTATTGTAGCCTGACCAGGAAGAAGTCTCGTCGAACGGCGACACTTTGAATCCACACAGCGAAGCTGTTGTAGCTTCCGCCGGAGCGTTAATTTCATCTCCAATTTTGAGGTGATCCAGCATTTTTTTCACGTCAGCCATCACGTTGTCAACCCGATTGTTCACTTGGTCGATTCGGGTTTCAGCTTCCGACAGGCGGTTGTCATGTTGAGCAACCCTATCCTTCACCTCCTTTATCTCTTTCCCGAAAGTAGCGTGAAGGTCCTTCCTGAGGAGTATCTGATCTTCCATACTCGCTGCAGCTGCTCTTCCAACCAACCGGCCCGTTCCTCCTGTCGGCGGGCCTGCTCCTGCAGCACCATCATCAGAGCACCTAAGTCAGATGCTGCAGATGCAGGAGCTGCTGATGGACCGGCTTCCGTGGTCGGCAGCTGGCCCTCCGACGTCTGCGACGTTGCACCACCAAATCGTCTCTGGTCCGTCTCGTGTTGGCGTTCACTTCCGGTACGGATACCCACCGTGTCGTCTTTAGGTGAAATCGGCATATTTGATCCCACTTTAGTTCACTTTAGTTCACTTTAGTTTGCAGTTACATCGCTGCGAAATATTCGCTTGTATCGCCAATTCAATACTGACACGGTCGTGGTCTATACCGGCTTTATATATGGCCTCAGATAGTTTCCAGAACCTTCTACTGTAGAAATATCTAGTACGTTCGAGTAAATATCGGTCCCGAAATTTCTAGAAGGATCTTGACTCTCCTAGTTCTGCTTCTCGATACTAGAGGGCGCTAGTGGTAACTAGTTTTGCCATGTACAAGACATTAATAGTGGCGCGCAACAATATTTATATTGTGTGTATGAGTAGCAAATTTAATTGCATGATTTTTACTAAGGATGAGAATAATAAGATAGAGTGTTTGATATAAGACACTTTCAAATCTTAGCTTAGCTTACTTTTTGACCGCCAGAAATCTCAAAGGATGATTCCATAAAAAAGCGCACACACGATTCCGCAAAATCGTTGAAATCATTTTCCAAGATCGATTAAATGATTGAGCACATATGAAATATATTAATATTTAACTATAACTCTTTATTACTCTTGTAGCCGGTGGAAAGAGAAAGGGAGATCTCCCGCCGGGCAAGGTGTTCTGCTCGGGGAGCGGCCAACGCTCCGATCGGTAGTTCCGAGCTATTCTATATATGCTGCTTTAACTTAGGAACTTTATTAGTGCGATCTAGGCTTCGATTTGATTCGCTCGTGACGCGACGATAGCGCCGCCACATTACCCCCTGCTCAGACCGGAGGTTGATAGTGTAGTCTAGATGTCGACGAATTTGCAAGTGCCACGGAATTGCCTTGTAAGTCTGCGGTGAGTCGAGAAGAAGGCAAGTAATCTGCGAGAGTGCTGTGAAGCAGAGGCGAGCAGTAAGGCTTAGAGCCGTGCCGAACACTGTAACGCAGAGAGTAGCTTGAAGGAACAGGAAGCATTATTTTTCCAGTGCTGCGATGAACCCTTGTAAAGCTAGATTGCTTGCAGAATGTGAAGACTGCAGACAATATCTGCTCGGGAGAGAATGAATGGGGTACTTGAGGACGATGACGAAGGTTTTTGAAGTTGTATTTTCCGAAGGTATTTTATCACGTCGGGTGGTCACCAATGTAGCTGGTGGAAGGAAAAGGGAAGATATCCCGCCGGGCAAGGTGTTCTGCCCGGGGAGCGGCCAACGCTCCGATTGGTAGTTCAGAGCTATTTTATATATGCTGCTTTAACTTCGGAACTTTGTTAGTGTGATCTAGGCTCCGATGTGTTTCGCTCCTGACGCGACGATAGCGCCGCCACACTCTCAAAAAAAATTATTTTCCCTACATTATAATTAAATGCATAAAATATGAAAATTAATATGTCTTTTCTTTTCATCGTCATATCCGGTCATGCCACTATCATCAGAGCCTCGTTAAATTTTTACATTAAACTGATTTAAAAAAAGACATGACGTTTTCAACAAAGCTCTGTAATAGATGAATGTGAATAAAAATAAATATCACCCCTAGATTTCATAAACTTAAAGCTTTGAAATACTTAAATATAAAATATCTTTATGACTCAGGAGATAAAAACGTTCACTGACATGGATTGCAGATTTCAAAATTTTCATAAAAGTTTATAAAATGTTATAAAAATTTAATATTCTTTACAAAAAGCTGTCTTGCGTTGTTTGAACTTCGCGTTAATAGATTTTTGTAACGTTTCATATCCTATACTAGTTACTATATTCTGCCATACCAGAAAATATACTGCAGGATTTAAAATGTTGATTACTTGTTCAAAATACGTACATTATACTCTATACACATTGTTACAAATTCATAATAATGTAATTTTACCGAAGTAAGAACTAAATACATTTTACCATAGTTGAAGTAATTTAAAAAAGATTTTTGTTTTTTTTTTTCAAGTGCAAAAGATATCTACAATTTGATTAAAACTATTTTACAGATATTATCGCCTTTAATTGTATTTTTTTTTTACAATTTTACGCGATAAAAGCCATAAAAATAGTTTAATTCAATGTGTAGTGTTTGCGTAATACTCGTAAATTCGTATACGTAGAAATCACTATTTACTATTTACTGCTAATCTACCGATACACGATAAATGTAAAATATTGTGACAAAGTGCATTTATTCGATTATAACCGTGTTGTACATTTATGTCAAATATTCCTATACTGAATTATTTACAACGGCCATGGATGGATAATATTTGTGTTCGCAGGAAAATAAAAAAAAAAGATTTTGTCATTAGAAAAGACAGTCGAACCCAATAATTATAGTAATAACCATTTTGGACTTTTTTAAAAAAAGAAGTAAGCTCCTTTCTTAATGGCCCTTATCTTTAAGAAAAGAGCTTACCCCTTTTTAAAAAAGTTCGGAAAACAATTCAACGACTAATCTTGCATTGTTTATGTGACGTGTATGTTTATTTGCTCGCTCTTTAAAAAAGAGTTGATAACTGGTAACTAGCGATTAATTTAGGTCATAAGAATGCATAATATAGACCATGGGCCATCTCAGCACCTGCCATTAAAAGGAGCGTATGCTAAAATGAACCCTTGTATAAAAACTTGAATTTTCAACGTGAACGGGATATTAAAACAAAGCAAGAGTTTTATAACAATTATTGAACAACCTTCAAGAAAAGAGCCTACTCCTTTTAAAAAGGCCGGCAACGCATCTGCGATTCCCCTGGTGTTGCAGTTGTTCATGGGTGGCGGTAGTCACTTACCATCAGATGAGCCACATGCTAGTTTGCCCCCTCTCCCATAAAAAAAAAAAACAAAAATAAACCTGAAATGAGAAGAAGATTACAAATAAAATTTTTCTGCACTTGCATTACGCCGAGATGCACTCTTGAGAACTCGCGAACAATTCATATTTATTTAATTTATTTCTTCTATTATGTATACCATTTTTTTTATAATAAGGGTGAATAACTTGTACACAGTCCACGCAATAGCAAGTGGATGCTGTAGCTCATAGACATCTACATTTAACTTCGATTAAGAATCAAAATGCAGATGCACATTACTCCCGAGACCAATTAAAGGGGTATCCGGTTCTCTGCACTAACCATACGAAACACAGCAACATTAAGCTGCTATTTGCTGGTATTCTGTAAGAGCGTGGTCAGTTGCAGCTGCAGCTTAGAGAGCAGTAGAGCCTTCCACATAAATAAAATTGTCGAACATGTTCTTTTCACATTTGAAAATCTTAAAGTAACATTAAATTGTCAATTAACATTATATAAAAAAACATATGTTTTGTAATGTATGATGATAAAAGAAGTTTTGCTCTTTTAAAAAGTAACACTTGATGGCTAGCCTAAAAATTGCAATCCTAAGGTTGGGAAAATAGGGCATAGAGAATTTATCGTAACTTTTCAGATGACATTCTAGTAATTACCTTGAACTTGCAATATACCTTAGTTCACTCAGAATGACAAAATAAACTTTAAAACATAAAATTCGACTTCAAAAACTAGCAGGAAATAAATAATTTTCAAATAATTATTTATGGATTCGGGGCTTTATTTCTTTCACTGTATCTTAGCGTAATTTTATACCGCATACTTCAGAAGCTATTATTTAAAACATTTTCTTTTAGGTTTTTGAAGTTGTTTTTAATTTTTTAAAGTTTATAATTACCAGTGTAGCCTTGGTAGGCTTCATCAGACTAACTTTACAGGTTCGGTGTCAAAAGATCTTGCCAAGCATGTACAAGGGTAATTTTACGATGTTTTTCGTAAGTAATCCATATTTTGCCGCTGACCAAGCTTACGAATTTTTTTCTAATTCCAAAAATAACAGTTAAATTCACTTTTTTCGTTTTTTTTTGTTACAATAATAGCCTCTCATTATCGGATTATTTACCTTCTTTTACAGGGAAATGCCTACACATACCCGCCTCGCGGGGCAAGGACGGGTTATGTCAGACTCGCACCGACTAAAACCCCATGGTGTTCCACCTTCGCCGCATATTGGCAGGGACACGGAAACGCTTTCGCACACATCCGCGGCCCCATGGCAGCCCCTTCTCGGGGGAGGACCTTTCCTTCCTATTCTCCTTCTCAGGCAAGGCACACCAGGAACACAAGGCACGCCCCCCTCCACGGCCTCCAACTCCACCTGCGTATCGGACCCCCGAGTGCGATACGCGGAGGCCATGGGGCCTGGAAAATCAAGCGCTTATTAGCACCAGCTTTCTCGACCCCAGCGGCGGATCTCGCCTCTGGCTCCGCCGCCAACCAATTTTCGGCCGTGGAGGGTAGGGAGAGCGGCGCCTCACAATACCGACACTCCTCTCCCCCTGCGACCCCACCACCACCGCATCAACGGTGCGATCCCTTCAAAATCGCGGAGGATAAGGCGAGTGGCCCATCGTTATCTCTGCTGCAGCGGTAGGGGGAGAGAACACCCCTCTCACCGCAACCCACCGACACACATCTGAATTGGGCTCGCCAAGCCCACTCGGAGTGGCCACCTCGGGCCGGCCCTACACCATGAGCCAGCCAAGGGGTTCCTCTTTGTTCACCGCGGGTAACCAAACCACGGCTACTAAGCCGTCCCGCTACGACAAGGCGGGAACCCGTTCGGGGAGGGGGGATGGAATTAATTACCTACACTGTAGAAATTTATAATACAGTAATCTAAAAATCACTAATTACAATAATCCCACCAGTCCTACTAGTCTTACTAATATTATAAATGTGAATTAATATCCCATCCAACTGCCAAGCGTTGTTTGGATGCAAACATCGTAACAACGGTTGGCAAGTGGATTAGTATCTGCAGTTTATTTTAGTTATTTAGGATGACTCTGGTGCCCATCTCCTGATATGTGTCACTCTGTCGTCTCTTACGACACCCAAGGGGTGATATGAGGAAGTGGATATTCTTACAACGCCACACTCCATGATACGGTATGTTTAAATGATAAAGGGTATTATTGAAATCGTTATTTATATCTTTTATATGGAGGCTAGAGTGGTAAATAAAAAATAACTTTCAATATGTAATTATTATATAATATATAATCTATATTGAATAAAAATCGTCCTATTTAATTCTAGAAAATATGCTTTTTTGTAAGTACTTGAGTTAAATATAAGATGCAAACAAGGTTCTAGAGACATTTAATGCGAAAAGCAAAATCATCATTTGATTTGAATAAAAGATGATGGCGGCCCGATTGTCTGTTATTTTTTAGAATCGACGGACCCGAAAGCTGTAATAACAGAGCGTTTGCAAAATATAAAGAAAGTTATAGAATTTTATCTCCTTAAGAAAAGTGAAGTGAATCTTTACTTTAAAATATTACAAGCAGCTTGAACAGATTAAGTAGATTTCTAATATTTCTAGTAGACTTGGGCATCCAAAACATATCATGGTAGTGGAAAATATTTTAATATTTTTGGTAGATTGACAAATTTTTGGTTTTCATCATAGTAGTTTTATAAACACAATTAGGTAAGGCCCTTCACCCTATAGGGAGATGAACGAAACTGAGCTATAATATAAAAAATAACATCTATACTTCTTAGTTAGTAACCCGTGTAATGGCGGTTTAAGAACTTCACTACCTAACCCATACGTCCAGTGGGTGTCTTAAGAGGCGTCAGAGGGACATTAAAATGGAATATGGGCAGCAGCATCTTCCTGACAACAACTCAAAACATTACAAAGCTACAGTTGCCGACCTGCCGGCCAAGCAACTGTGGCAAAATCCTCCCTATGAGGCAATCTATGGGGCAGGCCTTTGTTCAGCAGTGGACTTTTATAGGCTGTAATAAATGGATGGAACTGAGTTTTAACTAGGATATATATCAGTAAGAACTAAGTATTTATAGGCCTTCATGATAGTTTATTTGGTTTTTTTCACACACATTCTTACGTACATTTTAGGCTTATGCTCACCATGGATGTGCCTTTTAAAACGATGCATTCAAGAGATCCAACGCCTTAGTTGAATTGCTTATCCAATGTGCTCTGCACGCGTGGGTTCGAATCCCGTCCTCGTCGATACATTTTGGACAAATTTGATTTTTTACCCTGGAAAATTTTTAGTTACAAAGTATTTTCGAGTATTAATAATTTTCTTTGTTTTTCAGTAAATAAATATTGATATTTTATCATGGCATTTTTCTTGCGGAACTCAAGGAGATTTTATTTTATTCTATTCTACTGTTAAACTAAGGCATCCCTAAAGTAATGTCACAAAAATTAATAAATATATTATAATTATTATTATAAGTTAGAAATAACAAATCCCACAGACTAATGAGGAGCAACAATACCTGTAGGCGGGTATAAATTCTGCTCATCAAGCCAGCGATGTGATGAATATGGGGAAATTTTATTTTATTTACGTAGGCTCGAAAAATTTTTACATAGGAGCTTTCTTAACACGTTAATTGCCAATCACGCGACGTCGCGTGTTCCCAGTACTCTTCAATTTGGCCCTTCACGCGACGTCGCGTGAAGTGTCCGACGAGTTTTGTATGAAGCGTATCGCCTGGGCCGGAGCGTTATCGCAACGGTGTTTTTATGGGCCCCTAGAGTAAGGACTGAGCTATCGTAAAGTGAGCGTGGCCATCCGAATCATGCGATAGTTTTAGTGCTACGTAATTGGTTATTTCGCATAGCGTCGCCGCTCGAGCCGGACGGCATTCTTGTTTGTTTTTAGTTAGTTGTGAACAAATAATACGTATTTTTTTGTAGTATAAAGTGATAATAATTATAATAAAACAAAATTTATAATGAGTGATCATCAACCTGGTACCTCTAGGTGTACGAAACGATCAAACGAGATACCTTTGCGAGCGCAATCAAAACGTGTTTTGTTGCACGAATCGGATATCCTTGAAGCTTTAGGAAACTCTGATGAGGATGATTTTGTGGGAAGTGATGAAGACGAAGATTTTTTATTGGGTGATGATGATGGATACAGCTCAACCCTGGAGTCGGAAGAAGATGAAGAAGGAGTTATATCACCGCTACCACCTAGTGAAATTCGATTTTCATCTGCAGAAAGGGAGGAGTTGAATGAAACAATTGAAGAGTCAGCTATGCCACATGAGTCTCCTGAACCTGCCACCGAAGGATCAACCTCACACTGGAGTACTTCTTGCTCGTCTATGAAACAAATACTATTCGTTCGAGAGTCAAAGCTGCATGTAGAACCGCCATCACATCCAATAGATTATTTTTGTTTATTTTTCAATGAAGAATATTTGAGAATGATCGTGGAGTGCACAAACAGATACGCCGAACGTATGAAAAGCTCCAGTAAACATCGTCATTCACGTATTTCAAGATGGAAAGAGTTGACCGTTGAAGAGTTCAAAACATTTCTGGGCCTTCTGTTATACATACTGGCACTGCAAAAATGAACCGATTGACAGATTATTGGAAGGGTCACTGGTTATATAAATCATGCTTTTCGAAATAAATGTCAAGAAACAGATTTTTTATTATTTTACGTTGTATACATTTTACTCTCCCTGATGAAGATGAAGACGCCACTGCTAAGCGTCTAAATAAATGTCAAAAAATAGTCGACAATTTCAATAATACAATGAATAATATATATTATCCAGGCCAGAACATATCTTTAGACGAGTCGATGGATTTATGGCGTGGCCGCCTATTTTTCCGACAATACATCAAAGGAAAACGCCACAAGTATGGCATCAAACTCTACGTGCTCGCAAAACCGGCTTGATTTTAAATTTCCACGTGTTTGCCAGTCTTTCCTAAAGTTGCTGTTCATTATAATTGTAGACTTCGGTGTCTAAAATATTTAGAAGATTTTTTTTATGTTGCATGTTTCTTTGATATTTTGTTATTTTTTGTGTTATATAATTCAAATAAAAATTATTGATACTAAAAATATTTAATTTTATACATTTGAACTCATAATTGCACAAAAGTGCTAAGGTATCCCAAAACTCGACGTCGCGTGATGTGGCCGCTAAGGATAAATGTACACTCCACATGGCCCATCACGCGACGTCGAGTGATATATAACTATATTATATAAATTATTAAATATATATACTAAAACCATAAACACACCCGCAAATAGTATTTGCTGTACTTAAGAGTTATTTCATAAAAAAAAAAGTTTTGGGCCACCAGCAGAAAACTTCAATTTTAGCTTTGGCAATGAACGTGTTAAACGGTAAAACTGAAGATTGTATCGTTGGTCAATTAATCTACGAGATAATGGTCCGACTCACAAAATCTACCCCTAATAAAAGTTGTCGTACGTTAGTGACTACAAAAGACCACCTAAATGCCCGTCTTAATCCTTAGTTCAAGGTCAAATTTTTTAATGCCATACGTTAAGATAGTTGTACCATTAGCTACATACAATTTGTAATCGTAACCTTTTTTGTATGTGCGCTATTTATTACTAATTGGAATGACTGAAACATTAGCGCCTGTATCTACTAAATACCGGAGTCTACTTGTTTTGTAATCTACGCAGAGGCGGTGAGCAAGTGTCACGGTACAGGGGCCAGTCATCGCCTGCAATGCTTTTAGTTTTCCGATTTATATTTTATCTTTTCCCATGCAGATATTTCTACGCAGTAGGTAGCTCGGTGACCATACTTATAATGATAAAAGCATAGCCAGTCTCGATCATTAGTGGAGCGTCGTTTTGGATTCGTTCCTGGTCTGTGGCCTGATTTTGAACGCGGGCGGAAACGGTCTCGTCCCGATCCGCGCCACGAATGTCTTCCTCGTAATTTAGCATTCAAGACGTAATTCCTCTAATTTGGCGGCCAGATCCTTTTCTTTTGTGTTCTATTTTTGTATCACTATTTCCGTTAACTTAATGGGTGTTATAGTTTCTATAATCTTTTCAGCTAACTATGCTAGTTTACCTAGTTCTTTAATCTCGTTTACAGCTAATACTGCTCTAAGAGATGTAGGTAGATATAGCTTACTCAATGTTAGCCTTTTGCTCTGGAGATTATTCTTAGCAACTGCAAGTAAATAAGGAATTTCTAAGCCCACAGTTTTCCAGTTATGTTTTTGTGTTGTTGTGTACTTGCATATTGTTTGATATAACGTAATGCAATATACTAGAAAGTAGGGTGAGGGGAAACTTCTATTAATAGTGAATTAAAAATGCTACCTACTGCGCTTGAGCTTGTGCCTAACAAACTGTTATGCCGAATCCAACGCAAGCAATATACTACCTACCTAAGTTTATTCGATTTACATTTAATATTTTATATTGTTATTGGTTCAAGGTCAAGCTTTTAGACTTTCTAATCAACTAAAAACTCTTCAAAAAGCGTAGAAAATACGTTTTACAAGCTTATTAATTCAAATATTTTACATTGTTATGTAAATAAGATATCCACGTACGGGAGATACGTGGTATCAGTTATAAGAGCTGAGAACTTTTTTAATTAAACTCAACAGCAATATCTTTTATAACATTTACTATCCCACATTGTTAAGATATTTTTATCAAGTAATAAGATAAGGGTGAAAACGAGTCAGTGCTTCCTTTATTCTCGCAAGATTTTTGCGTAGTGATAATAGTATCTGTTACGGCCTACAGCTGCCCCTGCAAATATTAAATCTCCCGGGGCCCATGATCGTAAGATTCAACGATCAGCCGCAGGTTCGAGCCCGAGTGGATATATGGAAAATGTTTTATCCTACTACAATTTAATGGGGAGGCTTATCAAATAGAGAGGATTAAGACTTACCTGTATTTGAGGCGACGACTGTCTCAAGGTTCCGTCAGGCAGGAGGTGTTTATGTGTTGCGTGTATGGTGATGGTTTTTGTGATGTGGATGTGATTGACCTGACTGGACCGTTGAGCTCGGCAGCTACCAGAACTCCGGCGTCGCTCCAAATTATGGTAATCTCCAGCAGCGTCACCCATGGTCAGTTTCTTTCTACATTGTCACTATTTCAGTCTATTAGCTTCATTGTCACTATTTCAGTCTATTAGCTTCATTGTACATATAACTAACTTAAACTCGCCTTATTCCACATTCATCGTAGAATCGAACACGTTATACCCGACACAGTAAGGACATTAGTTCAAAATTCGACATTCAATGTCCCAGTTTCACTTATCACAACATTATAAATAGGGAATCAAAGCGATCTCTTAATGAGTCATACGGTTCAGCGTTAAACACAACGAAGTTCCTTCATTCGACACCAAAACACCACGTCGCGAAAATAATTCAAAATACGCCTCGTTGACACGTAAACTAACAAGCCAACCAACACACAAAAAAGGGCACTTAACGCGATGGCACAATTATATTGATTTCCTGACAATCAACCGGGAGACCAAGGGGAGAACAAGGATTTTTTTTTATAGGATTGGGTGACAAACGAGCACACAGTCCACCTGATGGTAAGTGGTTACTGTGACCAAGTTGTGTTTAGTGGTTTGTATATGTGGGTGACCTGGCCCAGCTGAGGTGACCTGGCAGCGGCCGGTTTCCATGCTGCCCCACAATGCTGCATCACTCCAGCAGGCGTCCCCAATGGACCATTTCTTTCTTCATTTCACAATTTCAGTCTATCCACTTTATTGTACATTTAACTAACTTCAACTCGACTAATTCAACGTTTATCGTAGAATCGAACGCGTGATATCCGACACAAGTAACAAACAGTAGTCAAAGTTCAACATTCAATGTTCCGGATTCATTTATCACCAAATTACCAATAAGGAACTAACGCGATCTCTTCATGAGTCACACGGTTCAGCGTTACAAACACAACTAAGCTCCCTCGTTCGATATTAAACACCACGCCACAATAAGAATTCAGAATCAACCTAACTGGCACGTAAATTAGCTACTGAGTCAACACACAAAAGGCTCTTAACGCGACGGTATAATTAAACAATGATTTCCAAAACAATCAACCGGGCGACGCCCTCAATAAGGAATACGCAGGTCAAATTCCACGTCACCCGAGCAAGTTAAATATTGCAAAATGCACTTCAACACGTAATCATTATAAAATTGGACCAATTACTTTCCAACGAAATTACTATAATCAGTACACATTATACTTTATACAATATAAGCCTCTTGTCACAAATTTAAAACCTAGACAAACTAAACCGAGGCGGTTTTCACGAAACTACAATTACGTAGCGAAGTAACGCGCACAAATTATTAACATCTAGACTAGACTAGTCGCGCGAAACTTCGTCATTGGCAACCGATGTATGCTAATTAACTGCACCGCTGCCAGCGAGCTACAGTCTGCTACTGTCCGTTCGCCCCCGCGTCGAGCCACTGCCAGCCGCACACGGCCGCCCCACCTGGCGGCGATCACCTCACATACATACCATCGGGTGACGCACCGGCTCGAACGCGATTGGATGGCGTTCAAAATGACCATTTTTGGGCATAAACAGTATGTCTTTGACATGTCTAGTAGTATTCCTATAGCATATTTTTTATCTTTAATTATATTGATACAAGCTTGGTGTTCGAGACAAATAAAACTGCCGAGTGAATTACCAAAATTGACGCTTTAATTACAGAACACTAATTACAACTTAAGATCACCTAATAATAAAACACAATTGTTCTACTGATCACTTAAGTTCGCAGTTGTATCGCTTCAAAGTATTCGCTTATATCCCTAATTCAATACTGACCCGGTCGTGGTCTATACCGGCCTTTTGTAGGGCCTCAGCTGGTTTCGAGAACCGTCTACTTTAGAAACATCTAGTATGTTTGAGTACATATCGGTTCCGCAATTTCTAGAAGGATCTTGACTCTCCTAGTTCTGCTACTCGATACTAGAGGGCGCTAGTGGTAACTAGTGTTGCCATGTACAAGACATTAATAGTGGCACACAACAATATTATATTTTTTTAATGTAATTAGAAATTGCTTAATCTGTTGATTTGTTTTTGCGGAAACTGTTTTGACTTTCATTAAAGATATTGTTGCGCGCCACTATTAATGTCTTGTCTTGTCACATGTGGACAAGAGGAACTTTTCGTGGAAGGGGCGTTACCAGGGAATGTGTACAGCCTTAAGAAGATTGCTCTTCCGCCGAGATCGGAAACGATTGTGCCGGTTAGACTTACTCGGAATCCTGGGCAAACTCTTCGTAGTGTACTCGTGGAAAGGGTAGACAACGATCTTCCATGGATAGTGGCTCGAACCTTGGTTAGAACCGCCGACATCTCAGGAGTACGTGTGCTGAACCGTTGTGATCAAGAACAGATTATAGAAAAAGGCACATTGGTTGGTACTAGTGAGGAAGTGGATTGGTTGTGTCGGTGCCAATATCTATCGACTGGAACCCTCAGCAAGGATGGACAAACGAGAGTGACCGCACTTTTAGAAGACTGTCGCAGCGTTCTCTCCCCGAATGAAATGGTCAAGGCGAAGTAGTTGTTACTCAAGTACGCCAATGTTTTCTCGTCAAACGAAGCTGACATAGGAAAGACTGGCTTAGTTCAACACAAAATAAACACAGGACAAGAATTGCCTATTCGTCAGCGGCAAAGAAGATTGCCTGTAGCTGAAAAGGAAGTGGAAAACATGATTGAGGGAATGGTGAAGGATGGTGTTATTGAACCTTCATCTAGTCCATGGTGTTCACCTGTGGTGCTGGTAAAGAAGAAGGACGGCAGCATGCGGTTTTGTGTTGACTACCGCCGCCTGAACGACGTTACGAAGAAGGACAGCTATCCCTTGCCTAGAATTGATGACAAGCTGGACATGCTCACAAGCGTGTGGTTTAGTACGCTGGACCTGAAAAGTGGCTACTGGCAGGTTGAAATTGACCCTAAGGACAAGGAGAAAACTGCATTCTCCACAGGAAAGGGTCTGTGGCAATTTAAAGTCATGTCGTTTGGAATGTGCAATGCTCCAGCAACGTTTGAAAGATTGATGGAGCTTGTACTTACCGGGCTGATTGGAGATACCTGTCTGGTCTATTTAGATGACATCATCATCGTTGGCCGTACGTTTGAGGAACACCTTCAAAACCTGAAACGCGTACTCATGAAGATCCAGAGTGCCAACCTCAAGTTGAGTCCGAAGAAGTGCTCACTATTCAAACGGCAAGTTAGCTTTTTGGGGTATGTAGTGTCGGAAGAAGGTATCCGCACGGATCCAGAGAAAATTGCCGCTGTCAAAGATTGGCCGGTTCCAAAAGACAAGACACAGGTTAGAGCATTTTTGAGTTTGTGCTCTTATTATCGGCGATTTGTAAAGAACTTTGCAGATATAGCCAAACCTCTGCACAGACTAACCGAGGAGAAGCGACATTTCTGCTGGGATGAAAGTTGAAATATTGCATTACAGGAGCTCAAGAACCGTCTGAGCAAAACACCTATTTTAGGGTACCCTATTGTGGGCAAGGAATTCATAGTTGATACAGACGCAAGTGATATAGGACTTGGCGGTGTGTTGTCTCAACGGAATGGTGATCAAGAGATTGTGATAGCGTACTTCAGCAAGTCATTGTCAAAACCGGAAAGGAATTATTGTGTTACAAGACGGGAATTGCTTGCTGTGGTAAAGTCCTTGCAGCATTTTAGCAAATATCTTCTTGGGCGGAAATTCCACTTACGAACCGACCATTCTGCACTAAAATGGCTATTGCAGTTCAAAAATCTGGAAGGACAAGTTGCGAGATGGATTGAACTACTGCAGGAATACGACTTTGTGATCGAATATCGCAGCGGGAAATCTCATGGCAATGCAGATGCATTGTCAAGAAGACCTTGCCCTGAAGATAGCAAGCATTGTATTAGGCAAAAGAGTAAGGAAATGGTATCTGTGAGGATGCTCAAGACAGACCAGCTCAGCAACGAGTGGAAGGACAGCCTACAACATGCACAGCAGGAACATTCGGACATTAAGCCGATTCTGGAGTGGATGAAGGCCAGTGCTCCTAAGCCCAAGTGGAGCGACTTCTCAGCAATGAGTTCGACCATGAAAAGCTATTGGGCCCAATGGGACAGCTTGCTGATTCAGGATGGAGTCCTGTGCCGCAAATGGGAAAATGGTCGGGGAGACAGATGTCATTTGCAAATGGTTGTCTCTAAGCCTAAAGTACCGGATGTTCTACAGCTGTACCATAGTGGTTGTTCAGGAGGCCACCTGGGAGTTAAACGAACTCTACTGAAGATCCGAGAACGGTTTTACTGGGTCCACTGTCGTGATGATGTCGAGCACTGGTGCCGCAAATGTACAAGTAGTGCGGCTGTAAAGGGACCTCAAATTCGTAGTAGAGGCGCATTGAAATTGTACAATGTTGGTGTACCATGGGAGAGGATAGCCATTGACGTTGCGGGGCCGTTTCCAGAAACTGAAAGTGGTAAAAAGTATTTAATGGTTGTGATGGATTACTTCACTAAGTGGCCAGAAGTCTTCGCCATTCCAAATCAAGAATCTTCAACAGTTGCAGATAAACTAGTGCATGAAGTCTTCTGTCGTTTTGGAGTACCTATAGAGATTCACAGCGATCAAGGAAGGAATTTTGAGTCTCAAATATTCCAGGGAACTTGCCGAGTTATGGGTACTCATAAAACACGAACAACTTCTTACCACCCACAATCTGATGGAATGGTAGAACGATTTAATCATACATTGGAGAGGTACCTAGCAAAAGTTGTGGAAAAATGGCAACGAGACTGGGACAGGCACATACAACCATTTTTGTTGTCATATCGAAGCGCTGTTCACGAAAGTACATCAGTGACACCAGCTTTCACAAACTTTGGGAGAGAATTACGGCTGCTTGCAGACCTGATCACCGGAATACCAGGTGATGCCCCACGCAGTATAACCGATTATGAAAATGACTTGCGGAACAAAATGAATGACATTTATGAGCACGTCAGACAGACGGGCCAGCAAACGTCTGAGAAGATGAAAACACGGTATGACCGCAAAACGAACAACAAAGGGTTTGACGAAGGTTCACTAGTGTGGTTACACAATCCAGCTCGCAGCAATGGAAAATCTCCAAAGCTTCAAGCTAAATGGGACGGACCGTACCGGATTGTGACAAGGATCAATGACGTAACCTACCGGATACAGAAAAGTGCCAGGGGTACTCCTAAGATCGTCCATGTGGATCGACTGGCGCGTTATTATGGGGCAAATAATGCTCGGGACGAGCATGTCTTAGGAGGGGGCAGTGTTGCGCGCCACTATTAATGTCTTGTACATGGCAACACTAGTTACACTAGCGCCCTCTAGTGTCGAGTAACAGAACTAGGAGAGTCAAGATCCTTCCAGAAATTTCGAGACCGATATGTACTCGAAAATTCTAGATGTCGCTACAGTAGAAGATTCTGGAAACTAGCTGAGGCCCTATATAAGGCCGGTTTAGACCACGACGAAGGCAGTATGGAATTGGCGATACAAGAGAATACTTCGAAGCGAAATAACGGCGAACTGTGTTTTATTATTAGTGTGATTTTAAGTTGCAATTAATGTTGTGTAATTAAATAGTCAATTTTGGTAATTCACTCGGCAGTTTTTAATTATCTCGAATCTCAAGCTCGTAACAATATTATATTTTTCGCAGAATTTATAGATACGATCGTATAATGCTTTCTCAAATATTTTGGAAGCTGTGGGTAGTTACTTAGATCTGTGTCTGTCTGGGTTCATTTCTGTACCTTTTTATAAATGGTTTCACGAGTGAACTTTTTAGTATAACTGGGAATACGCCTTCTTCAAAAGATTTATTTACAAATAATATTAATGGATATACTAAAGCGCTTGCACACTGTTTGAACAATGTTGGGGGAATCTCATCAACACCATAGCTTAGTTTAATTTTTAGACTCTTTGATATTTTAAGTATTAATTCAAATCCTACTCTGCCTAGAAATATTGAGTTTTATGATGGACGTAGAACATATATATAACATATATAACGTTGTGGATGAATTGTTTCACCAATAATGGTGAAGTAATCATTAAATTTATCGGCGCTCTGTTTTGGGTTAAAAGAAATTTGGTTGTTGATATTTAATTAAATATTTGATTTTACCTTTAAATTCACTTTGTTTGTCTCGAACAATATGCCACATTGTTTTTATTTTATTATTAGACTGCTTTATCTTGTTTATATAGAGTAATTTTTTTGACGTTGTTATAACCCTTTTAATATTTTTTGATATTTTTTATAATAATATGTAAGAATTTTATCATTTGACCTTATAATGTGCGATTTGAGCAATATTTTGTTGTAATAAGAATTTTTATACCAACGGTAAGCCAATGTTTTTTTTTATAGTTGTCTTTTTATTTTTATTATTTTTTTGGTATACAATTTGATTTTTTTGCGGACGAAGTTTTTATTTATCCAAGGAAAAAACAACACAAACAAATCAAATTAAAACATAAATACTTCTAATTAACATAATAAATAAATTAAAGTAAAAAAAATTATATACAAAATTATACGGTATGTAAAGTTTAATTTAAGTAAAAAATACAAGCTAAATCGCCGCCGTCTGTTGGTAGTGTGCCCAAAAGACTAGCTAAGTGGCCTCGCTGTATTGCGAGGCTGATCCGCTGACCAAAATATCTGCCAGCTTTTGGGTCACCAGAGACATCGACAAGGCGTGTTGAGATATCTCTGTACAAACGCCTTGCTTCAGGACCCTACGGCCCCAGTGGATTTACCTTTAACTTCACGATCTAGAATTTTAAACAAAGTTTGATGAAATATATTATAGTTATAGTTTATGTCTTTATTCTTATTAAATATGTTTTCCCAATCATGCGATTCCAGTGTAAATTAAATCGTATGTATTTTTGCAGTATTTACGGGTTAGATGTATGCTAAGAGGCAATTTATGACTCGATCTGCTTATTTATATATTAAAATTTAATAAAGTTTTAAACATTTACCCTATGACTAAGTACAAATACAAGAAATAAAAGACATATATCGCACCAAGAATAAAACTGGAAGTGTAAATATCATTGTCGACTTGAGTACTACACTAAAGAAAGAAAGAATATTAAAAAATGCGCGCAAATATAACACAAAAAATTACGCGGATAAATTTAATACTTCACACCTCTCTATAGAAGGTCCAAAGAAACCAGTTTTTATCTCAGAACATTTAACGCAGAAAGCAAGGCGCCTTAACTATTTAGCCCGAATATTTGCGCAGGAGCACGGATATAAGTTTTGCTGGACTTCTTTTGGAAGGACGTACCTGCGTCAAGATGAGAGTAAACCACACATCAGAGTTGATTCCGAATCTGACTTAGCCAAGTTGAGAAACCAAAAATGACTACAGCGTGGAGATATTCCCGGCTTAAATTTTGGGATCTTTTTTCTTATACTGTTTTCATTTGTGTCATGCATGAACTCTAAAATTGTAAAATTTATTATTTTATATCATACTAGCTGTGCCCCGCGGTTTCACCCGCGTATATCACGCATCTGCGCCTTGCGACATGCGAACTTCGAGAGAGACATCACGACGGACGGTTGCTAATTTAACAAATATTTAAAAAGTGAAATATGTTACTAAAATTACATGGTAAAAGTAACTGGTGGTTATGCATAATACAGGTACTGATACGAATAATGTCTAGGCCACATTATTCGTATCAGTACGTACTCGTATTAGTAGTATTTGTACCAGCGTTACTATTTCACATTTTAACATGAAAAAGTAGTTATTGTGACATAACTGTAATAGTTAAACATATGGTATCGCAGACTTTTTTGTAGAGATTTATATTCTCTATAAAAGTGAAGTACATTACTTTGCTCTATTATCAATAGTTTCCGAAGCGTACGCGATATAAGGATTCTTTTTTGGTATTTTTTTCACACCTTGGGTAACATTAACGAAGTTTTCAGTTTTCATACGGATCCCTAACTTTTTTGAAAATATTACATAGCCTATGTTCATCAGGGGTAATGTCAGATTCTAACGGTGAAAGAATTTTTCAAATCGGTCCAGTAGTTTCGGAGCCTATTCAATTCAAACAAACAAACAAACAAATCTTTCCTCTTTATAATAGTAGAGTGTAGATGTAGATGCATGATACAGGTACTGATACGAATAATGTCTAGGCCACATTATTCGTATCAGTACGTACTCGTATTAGTAATATTTGTACTGGCGTTACTATTTCATATTTTAACATGAAAAAGTAGTTATTGTGACATAACTGTAATAGTTAAACATATGGTATCGCAGACTTTTTTGTAGAGATAAATATCCTCTATAAAAGTGAAGTACATTACTTTGCTCTATTATCAATAGTTTCCGAAGCGTACGCGATATAAGGATTCTTTTTGGTATTTTTTTCACACCTTGGGTAACATTAACGAAGTTTTCATACGGATCCCTAACTTTTTGAAAATATTACATAGCCTATGGTCATCAGGGATAATGTGAGATTCTAACGGTGAAAGAATTTTTCAAATCGGTCCAGTAGTTTCGAAGCCTATTCAATTCAAACAAACAAACAAATCTTTCCTCTTTTTAATAGTAGTGTAGATGTAGATGTAGATGCATGATACAGGTACTGATACGAATAATGTCTAAGCCACATTATTCGTATCAGTACGTACTCGTATTAGTAGTATTTGTACCGGCGTTACTATTTCACATTTTAACATAAAAAAGTAGTTATTGTGACATAACTGTAATAGTTAAACATATGGTATAGCAGACTTTTTTGTAGAGATTAATATCCTCTATAAAAGTGAAGTACATTACTTTGCTCTATTACCAATAGTTTGTCGTGAAGCGACAATTAAGAACAAAAAAGAACCTAACCTAGTAACAGCAAAACAACAAAAATAGAACAAAAACAAGTAATATATTTAAGATTTAAGATATTTACAATTTTATATACCAAAATGGAGTATGAAGATGAGGATGGATGTCGTGATTTACAAATTATTTAAAAAAAAGGTAATAAAAAAAAGAGATTAGTGTCGAAGCTGAGCCCGAAGATCCAAGGTGTACAGCAAGTGCTCTCAGCGCCTGGAACGAGCACGCACGGCGTAGGTAAAAAGGCGTGAGCGTCTCTAGGCGACGACCTCAGGTGAATGCGGTGGTTTGCGGGTGTTTGTTTGAAAAACGGCAAGATTTAAGTGAAAAATGAGATATTATTGATATAGGAAAAAAGGTAGCGCACCTGCGCGCACAAAGTCCGAAATTACAGAGTTACGGAAAACTAAATAAAAGATCGAAAAAGGTAGACTGCATTGACACCAATTTAAAAGTGCTGATAATGTGAAAATACGAAGTAGAAATGATTTGTTATTGTGTTCTTATGGTTTAAAATCGTTACAGGATCCTATGGAAATAAAGGTGATGTAAAATATCCAGTTTTGAGGTGAATGCAGAAAATCGAAACAGAATGGAAAAATTAATTTAAAATAATGTAAAATGATATGTAAGTAGCATAACACTACATTTTCCCCCCGACCCTGGAAAATTTTTGACTCAGCAAAAATTTTGATATATACATTCTAAAATAAACCATAAAAACACAGCTTTGCAGAAACAGACATCACCAGGCAAAATCAGATATACTATCTCTTACATTCATCATCTGCCATTCAGGTAAGGGTGGAGTTCACATTCAATGACTAACACTCTAAAAGAGTGTTTTCGAAAGGACATTCAGGCTTATTTAAGGAGTTGTCATCCGCTCCTGCGTGGAAAAAAAATATTAAGGGAGTAGTCAGCCGCTCCCAAGTGAAGATAAAGATAAAGAAATTAATCTTAAGTAAGCTTTAGTCGCTATAACTTAAGTAAAGATTAAGAACGGCCAGAGCGGTAGGGCTCAAAGCCAGAGATCAGCAACATCACTAGCGAGATGTGTCTGAAATAGTAATAAAAAGTGAAGATTAACCAACGAAAATTCGAGGTCCTAAAGCAAGATGTGTTGAAGAATACTAGATCACCACACAAACAAACAAATTAAAAGAAATAAAAATAATAAGGTGAAAATGATGGTGAAGATGAGAATGATGGTGAAGTTTGAGAAACTAGAGGGGGTTCCATGACAGTCGGGTCAACAGGAGGGTCAAGTGATGGAGAGTCATTTTCAGTTGAAGGTGGAGTCAAGGATTCGAATTGTTTAGTAATAACGTCAAATTCGCAAATTTAAGTTTAAGAAATAAAAATTTAATTAAAAATTATACCTCTTTAAGTTATCTAGAATAAAAATATTAAAGTGATGAATGTAAGTGAATATTAAAGTGATGAATGTAAGTGAAGTGTTAAATGTAGGTCTAAATATAATCCAGATAAGTTGAAACACTAGATGAAGTGTTGTTTTAGAATTTGGAAGGTATGAAAAGGATGAATAAATAAAGAGTTAAGAACGAAAGAGAAAGCAACTAAATCAAAAGGGAATGGACTAGGCGCAGTAAAGGTGAAGAAAAGAGAAAGAGAACTTTTACGTTGGGCGCCAAAATGTCGTGAAGCGACAATTAAGAACAAAAAAGAACCTAACCTAGTAACAGCAAACAACAAAAATAGAACAAAAACAAATAATATATTTAAGATTTAAAAGATATTTACAATTTTATATAACAAAATGGAGTATGAAGATGAGGATGGATGTCGTGATTTACAAATTATTTAAAAAAAGGTAATAAAAAAAAGAGATTAGTGTCGAAGCTGAGCCCGAAGATCCAAGGTGTACAGCAAGTGCTCTCAGCGCCTGGAACGAGCACGCACGGCGTAGGTGAGAAGGCGTGGGCGTCTCTAGGCGACGACCTCAGGTGAATGCGGTGGTTTGCAAGATCCGGCGATTTCAGGCAAGACAGGGGCTTACAGGATCCTCAGCGGCTTCAGACAGGACAGAGGCCTGCAGGATCCGATGACTTCAGGCGGGACAGAGGTTTGCAGGATCCGGCGACTTCAGGCAGAGCAGAGACTTGTAGGATCCGGCGACTTCAGGCAGAGCAGAGGTTTGTAGGATCCGGCGACTTCAGGCAGAGCAGAGGTTTGCAGGGTCCAGCGGCTTCAGGCAGGACAGAGGCTTGCAGGATCCCGGGGCAGTGCGGCCCCGGGATAAGGCCTTTAGGAGATGCTTCGAATTCGAGAACTGAAGCGAGACTGAATTTCTTCACCGATTGTTCGGCTTTTATACCTTTCTAGAGAGAACGGAAAAATTATTTAAATTAAACGCAATTTTTTTGTAAATGGCCAAGAGGAAAGAGTATTTATGTGGAATTATCGAAGTAGAAACAACAGACCGGTAGCAAATTTGAATATAATTGTCATGACAACCAGATAAACAACGATGTCAAGACATGTCAAATTTTGGTTTTAGGCTCGTAATAGAAAAACGGCAAGATTTAAGTGAAAAATGAGATATTATTGATATAGGAAAAAAGGTAGCGTACCTGCGCGCACAAAGTCCAAAATTGTAGAGTTACGGAAAACTAAATAAAAGATCGGAAAAGGTAGACTCCATTGACACCAATTTAAAAGTGCTGATAATGTGAAAATACAAAGTAGAAATGATTTGTTATTGTGTTCTTATGGTTTAAAATCGTTACAGGATCCTATGGAAATAAAAGTGATGTAAAATATCCAGTTTTGAGGTGAATGCAGAAAATCGAAACAGAATGTAAAAATGAATTTAAAATAATGTAAAATGATATGTAAGTAGCATAACACTACAAGTTTCTGAAGCGTACGCGATATAAGGATTCTTTTTGGTATTTTTTTCACACCTTGGGTTACATTAACGAAGTTTTCATACGGATCCCTAACTTTTTGAAAATATTACATAGCCTATGTTCATCAGGGATAATGTAGGATTCTAATGGTGAACGAATTTTTCAAATCGGTCCAGTAGTTTCGGAGCCTATTCAATTCAAACAAACAAACAAACAAATCTTTCCTCTTTATAATAGTAGTGTAGATGTAGATGCAAGATACAGGTACTGATACGAATAATGTCTAGGCCACATTATTCGTGTCAGTACGTACTCGTATTAGTAGTATTTGTAGCGGCATTACTATTTCACATTTTAACATGAAAAAGTAGTTATTGTGACATAACTGTAATAGTTAAACATATGGTATCGCAGACTTTTTTGTAGAGATTAATATCCTCTATAAAAGTGAAGTACATTACTTTGCTCTATTATCAATAGTTTCCGAAGCGTACGCGATATAAGGATTCTTTTTGGTATTTTTTTCACACCTTGGGTTACATTAACGAAGTTTTCATACGGATCCCTAACTTTTTTGAAAATATTACATAGCCTATGGTCATCAGGGATAATGTGAGATTCTAACGGTGAAAGAATTTTTCAAATCGGTCCAGTAGTTTCGGAGCCTATTCAATTCAAACAAACAAACAAACAAACAAATCTTTCCTCTTTATAATAGTAGTGTAGATGTAGATTTATATATATATTTTATAATGTATAATTATATAATATGTGTATTAATATATTATATATATTTTATGGTAAATAATATTAATGTGTACATAAAATCACATTACACTATTGTTCATTTTAAAATTCGCTTAATAGATTTTCTGTATAAGTACATAGATATAAAAATTATTATTTTAAAAGCCCATAGTTGCGACAATGACGTTTTCTTTATCTCAAAACGATAGAACTACAGAATACTATTGTATCGGACATCGATAATATCACTGTTGCTTCATCTTATATTTGTGATGCTTTAGAGTGCAATAACTTAGTAAAGGTATCTAATATGTCCATTAATATTAATGCGCAAAACATACGTAGTGTATACAAAAACATTGATGGCTTTATGGCATACATATCGCAACTATCTTTTGAACCGGATATAATAATTTTAACCGAATGTCGCCTAGAATTGAATAAGCCCGTTCTACGTCTTCCGGGTTATAAATGCCATTTTTCAAAAAAATGTCTTAATCAAAACGACGGTATAACCGTTTATACCAAGCATAGTTTTAATTGCATAATTACAGAACCTGAACCAACGGGTGCTAATTATCTATTAATTAAAATTAACCCAGATATAGTTATTTTAGCGGTATATAGGTCTCCGTCGTTTCACTATATTGATAGTTTTCTAAATACCCTAGAAAGTATTATTCGACCAATAAAGGCTAAAAACATCTTTCTTATTGGCGATATCAATATTAACATTATAGAAGGCAATGAGGATAAACATAGTGAACCATATTTAAATCTAGCTGCTGGATTGGGTCTCTTGCCTGGTCTCACTTACCCCACACGCATAAAAAATTGCTTAGATCATGTAATGACCAAAACGATATTAAACACCAAAATAATAATCATGGATAGTACTATCACAGATCACGCCTTAATTCTTACCCATCTATCTTTAGATTCCAAACGTAAGCCTGATAATATTTTCATTGATAAAATTAACTATGAAAACGCCATAAAATCAGATGAAGCAGTAGATTTTTCATTCATATCTCCTACTTGTAATGCAGACATAGCAGCTCATGAATTCGTCAACATATTATCATCGGCTGTAAAAAATAACACAACAAAAATTAAGCTACCTAGATCTAGGCGTACTCTTAAAGCATGGATGACGCCTGGCTTGATCAAATGCATCCGCCACCGTGATAAACTACACTAAAATCTTAAAAAAAACCCTGATAATGAGATACTAGAAATTTCTTACAAACGGTACAGGAATTTTTGTAATTCATTGTTAGGAAAGCTCAGGCGCCAACATGAATCACATCTTTTAAAGAGTGCCAAAAGCAGTAAAGAAAATTGGTCTGTCATTAAATCTATCTCAGGACGTAATAATATAAATAATTACGCTGATAATCTAATTAGGGAAAATCCTACGGTTTCAGTTGAGAGAGCGAATCATTATTTTTCTAATCTAGGTAAAAAATTAGCAGATAAAATAATTGAAAATCGTGGTCAACGTACAGTTACAAGTTCGACCCACAGATCTCTTAACTCATTTGAGCTCTATCCACCTGACGAGACGGAGGTAGAATCTACTTTGTTAAGTCTTAAAAATGATTGTGCTGTTGGGTGGGATTCTATCTCTGCCGTTTTTCTTAAAATGATAAAAGATATAATTATATTACCGCTTACCAATCTCTTTAAAATTTGTTTTGAACAAGGATGCTTTCCAAAGGTGTTCAAAAGGTCTCTCATTACTCCTGTATACAAGAGTGGAGCTCGAGACAGTGTCGAAAACTACAGACCTATCTCTGTGCTGCCAGCTCTTTCGAAAATATTGGAAAGGCTGTTGAATAACCGTTTGGTAAAATTCCTGACCAAATACAATATTCTATCAAGCACGCAATTCGGTTTCAGAACGGGTAATAGCACAGAAGATGAGGTAAAAGGCTTGACAGAATTATTAACCAATAATTTGGACAAACAAAAAAAAAATGTTTGGGTGTTTTTCTTGATTTAGCAAAGGCTTTCGATACCGTCTCGATTCCCATTCTTGTACACAAATTGGAAAATATCGGAATTAGAAAATCGGCCCTTTCTATTTTAAAAGCTTCTTAAGTCACCGAGTGCAGAGAGTTAAGATTAAAAATTTCATCAGTTCTGATACTAGTGTCACTTTTAGTGTCCCTCAAGGAAGTATCCTAGGGCCAAGTCTCTTTTTAATTTATATTAATGACTTTTGTCGTATGCCATTAATACATGGCAAATTATTCACTTATGCCGATGATAGGGCTATAATATTTTATGGAGAGACTTGGGCTGACGTTCAGGTGATTGCTGAAAGGGGTCTCCAATGTGTGGCACAATGGCTTGAGGACAATTTACTAACACTAAACGTATCTAAATCAACGTACTTACAGTTCCGTATTACCAATACTCCAGCTGTTGAGGATATTGAACTGAAAGTACATTTTTGTGATCTAAAGTCAACAGACAAATGCTCTTGCCTTAATATAACTAGATGTAAAACTGAAAAATACCTCGGCGTGTTATTAGACGAAAAACTTAGCTGGCTCCCACACATTGATCTTATTTCATCCTGGACTCGTATACTTATTTGGACATTTAAAAAGCTAAGACACATTGCTGATTTTGATTTATTGCGCACAGTATACATTACTTTAGCACAATCAATTATAGGCTATTGCATAAGTGTCTGGGGAGGATCGTGCAAAAGTTTTTTAATTAAGCTCCAAAGAGCACAAAGATGTTTACTAAAAACTATGACTTTCAAACCTTATAGATACTCAACAAAATTATTATACAGCGAATGCAAGTTGCTGTCTGTCAGGCAATTATACGTTCAAAATTTGATCACCAAGCAACACGATCACACTCCCTACGACCCTGAGATCTGTCGTAATAAACGTAGAATACCCAACGTACTGGCACCGTTTCGATGCCGCACTGTTTTTGCTAGACGACAAAGCGCATATCTCTCTATAGTACTCTATAACAAACTTAACAAAATTCTAAATTTCTATCCTCTTTCAAAACACGTGTGTAAAATTAGAGTTCGTGATTGGTTGTTGTCATTAGATAACAATAAAACAGAAAATTTATTAATTTAATTTGATTTAATTTAATTTATTAATTTAATTTATAATTTCAATAATATAATTTCAATAATTTAATTCATATTTGATAATTATATAAGTATATATACACATATATATGTGTGTGCTCGTCCTGTATATATGTATATTAAATATATGTATAGTATAGATGTTTAGTATTAAATATAACACATATAGAATACTTTATTATATTACAACTTTTATTATTTTTTGATTTAATTTTTGTAAATTTGTTAAATTTGTAAAGTTGTTTACTTTTCTTTTGTTTCAACAATGAAAACATGCATAGTTCTTTTAGTATTACCCGTTCTTTTAGTACAACTCTGGGACAGGCCGCTGATTCCTAAGATACAGACTCGTCTAGTTTAGGAGTCAGAGACTTCATAAAAATTTCTTGTGATTTATTTTGGATAATAAAGAATTATTATTATTATAATTATTATTAATTGCAAAATGATTTTGACAGCACTATTAAAAACTTGGAGTTATGATAAAACTGAGAATTTCTTGCTGAACCAAAACTAACACTTTCTTTGATTATATTTTACATATAATAGAAGCTTGAATAAAAAAAAATAATATTGTATTTAATAAAATAGAAATTATTAAACTAACTTAAACACACACACACACACACACACACACACACACACACACACACACACACACACACACACACACACACACACACACACACACACGCGCGCACATACACACACACACGCACACACACACACTTATTTCGTTATATTGTAAATCCTTTGTGTATCATATAAAATTTGTTTAGAAAGCATATATTTTTATCTACTCTAATTTGTCTGTTGTGGAGCAAATTTAAAAATCAAAATTAAGAAATGTTTTTAGATTAAGTATTGAAGTAAGTAGGTATCACATTAGTATTTGTTAATCAATGTTACGGATAGGGGGGATTTCTAACACAAGTATTTATTTACTTAAAAGAAATCCTCAATCATAACAGTGCCATGTAAAAACTCTGATACTGAATAAATTATTTGATTTGATTTGATTTGTGATGTTCCCATTTATGAAGTATTTGATTACAACTAGCACAGGTAGTCGACATTATTGTAAAGTATTTCTTCCTAAATAATTATTTTGCCGCCCTCTTGTGGTGTGTGTCGGAGATGGGAAGTAATTTGCGGTTTTTGGTGTCCTGCTTTTTGTTCGATGTATAATGTTGAGTTTTTGGGTTAATCTAGTAGATGGCGCAATAGGTTATAAAGGTTCGTTCGTAAAAGTGTGCGCTTTTACCGATCTCTAACAATCAAGCAAAATAGTAATCGATTGTCAACTTGTCATAGTGGGCATTTGGTGTTATGTGATTCATGTAAGCTTCAGTAGATGGCGTTAGTAGCTTCAACCCTGGTATATCGGAAACTTAGCGCTGAGAGTTCAAAGTCTAATTTATTAGAACTTGTATAGCGGTTAAGATATAGGCGGAGAAGATAACTGGATTTAAAAATGTTCACATAAAAGTATAAAAGTTTCACAATTATTATAGCACAGTTTTATTTTTTCACTTATAACTTCGTAAATTAATGAAGTTTTTAATGTTTGTTTAATAGTTTTAGAGTTCGGATTACAAATAATTGCACAGGGTATTTCACCGTATCTAGTTCACTTTACATTTAGATAACACTATAAGTTTGATAAAAACACTTGAATTTTATGACAATCATATTTCAATTTTGAAATATTTAGGTTTACTATTTTTAAAGTTAATTATTCACGGAGCTCAATATTTTCGTGACGCTCGCGCCATCTAGCCGCCAATTATATTCAACTAGTACTAAAATAGAATGCCTCTTTTCCAGTAAAAACACATCTATTATAGACAACTAACGTATTAGAGCTACGCAGCAGCTATATTATGGTCGCAACACAAATTGGTCGGATCGAGCAGGGAAGCACCGTGCTCGCACAGAATACCAGCGTTAAATAGCAGCTTATTTCTGCTGTATTTCATATGACGAGCGTAGAGAAGCGGATACCATTTTTACAATTTTTAATGTCTAAGGCTAAGCATTTAGTTATCATCCGGAAGACTGTGTGCGCGTTTGTTAATTTATTCTATAAGTAAAATAAATAAATACGAGATGATAAGATTGCTATCTCTTGAAAGAAGTCGTGTGAGGAAGAAAATTCCAGTTAAATATTTTAAAATATTTGATATCAGCGATTTTACAATTGAATTAATATACAATGTTATTTATTTTTTACACTTAAGTAATTTATCAAAGTTGAACGTGTTATGAAAGTCAACATTATTAAATACTCTGAGTAATCATACTCGCTTAATACGAGTACTCTATAGAGAAGAAGTTGCAGCGCAGGGATCGCGAAACTGTCTAGCACTAAGGCAAACAGCGCCCGTGCTTTTCACTGAATATTACACATTTACCTGCGCCTGAAACTAGACCGAACTTCTCCTTTAAAGTAGTGAAATAAAACTAGTGCGGAAGTTCAAAGTTTCGCTGCGTTTAATTCGAAAATGATAATTCGCAGTCTTGTTTATCTTCGGAACTTAATTAGGATGTTTGCAAATATTCCAACCGTTGTTCAAATACTTCTTTTCATTTTTAGAGAACTATATTATGTGTTACTGAACGTTGAATTTATGGTATTAATAATGAAAACAAACAGTTATTTTATGAATGATTTTCCATTTGTCGATATATTTATTTATTTTATCTATCGCCAACGCAGTTTCTTCTGCATTTTGTAACGCCTCATAATTATTATTAATAAAAAATAATTAAATTCATAATAAAAACATTTAAAATGTCATAGAAATTATATTTTAAACAATTAAAATGCAAATAATAAGCATAAAGTCCAAATATATTCATTTGGAATATTGAATATTATAGTATTAGTAAAAGCATAAATTGTATCTAAAAATCTCTAACTTTATTAAAAACCTACTTAAAATATTCAAAATGTATTAAATTATATAAATACAAGTCGATTATATTGCAATAATAAAGATAAATATCATTTGTAATATAATAGAAAAAATGGATCAATGGAACAGATCAGATGAAGTTGATGAAGGTGTTCTTGTAATAATCGGAAAATTTCTAAATTGATGAACGTGTTCTTGTAATGTTCCTTTATATGTGGGCGTTGCCGGAGACATACCCAAGGTTGTATATCCATATATATATACAACCTTGGTGGTCGCGGAACAGTATTTCATGCCGGCATATCGCCTGCAACTTTACAAGGCGCAGGTTCGGCCTCATATGGAATACTGTTCCCACCTCTGGGCTCCCCAGTGCCAGCTCCTTCCACTTGACCGCATCCGGCGCAAAGCGGCTCGAATCGTCAACGACCGAGTCCTTTCCGATCGGCTCGATTCATTGGCACTGCGAAGAGATGTTGCATCCCTTTGCATTTTCTTTCGCATCTACCACGGGGAGTGCTCTGAGGAATTGTTCGGATTAATCCCAGCCACCAAATTTGATGAACGCACATCGCGGCAGAACTCCAGATACCATCCACACCATCTGGATGATTGGCGGTCCACCACTGTGCGATTTAGAAAAGTTTTTCTTCCTCGCACGACTTCCTTGTGGAATCGATTACTATCAGCGATACGACTTAGGGAACTTCAAGAAAAGAGCCTACTCCTTTTTAAAAGGCCGGCAACGCATCTGCAATTCTCCTAGTTCCCGTGGTTTTGCGGTTGTTCATGGGCGGCGGTAGTCACTTACCATCAGGTGAGCCGCATGCTAGTTTGCCCCTCTCCTATAAAAAAAAATTAATAAAAAGAATAATATTTTTTAAGTTTATTTAATCAAGTTTTATAAGTCAATTTACACACACACATACACACACACACACATATATATATATATATATATATATATAAATTGACTTATATATAAATTTCTTAACTTTATTTATTTATTCATTTATTATACATCCACTTATTACTATCATTACAGGATTGCCCTAATACGATAGATAAGTCATACTTTTGTTACGTTAGACAATAAGTTTATAACCTAAAAATATATATATAACAAGGTAGCCTTTGTGAACTCGTTCAGAGAACAAGAATAAATCAATTTTCTCATCCACCGCATTAAGTGTACGTAATTCGCGGGTGATTGGCACCTCACGTAATAGGTTGGTTTTATTAATAATATAATTAATTAAGGTTTTAATTAATAGTCAAAAACCGATGATAAGAGATAATTGTGTTGTAATTGTGTATACTTTCTATCAAGTCCGGAGGTAAGGTCTCATCATAACTAACAAAACGAGGCCAAATTCGGTTCATCTAGTTTTACTCTTCGAGGAGTTCTAGTAGCAGTCACTGAAGTACATCTTTAGTTCATTGTGTCAAGTCCGGAGGTAAGGTCACATTATAACTAACAAAACGAGGCCAAACTCGGTACAACTAGTTCTACTCTTCGAGGAGTTGCAGTAGCATTCACCGAATTACATCTTCAGACTAATCTATAAAGTCCAAGACGTATCATCATCATCATCATCAGCAGCATCATTATTACAGCCATTCATAAGTCCACTGCTGAGCAAAGGCTTCCCCCAAGAAATGCCACAAAGCACGGTCACGAGCCACCTGCATCCATTGACTTCCTACATGTCGTACCATGTCATCACTCCATCTAGTGGTGGACGCCCTACACTTCGCCTGCCGGTACGTATACGTGTATTTATATATTAATCCTGACTTTTAGCGACAAAATATTATAATAAAAATCTGTGATTATAAAAGTAATAACAAAATTAGACTGCCATTTACATTCCATGGTTTCCAACATGATAGATATTAAAAATAGATTGAGTATGTAAAATAATTGATATTTTCAAAAGTTATCTTGTTTACCACTCCATGCGGACTTCATAAATCTACACCATAAGCCACTAAAACCAATTTTTAATTTAAAAATAGCAGCTAATCGATTTAAAAAATTATTAATAAGTTCAACAAACATTTATCTTTCTGACAATGTTCTTTTTAGGGTTCCGTAACCAAATGGCAAAAAACGGAACCCTTATGGATTCATCATGTCTGTCTGTCTGTCCGTCCGTATGTCACAGCCACTTTTTTCCGAAACTATAAGAACTATGCTGTTGAAACTTGGTAAGTAGATGTATTCTGTGAACCGAATTAAGATTTTCACACAAAATAGAAAGGTTCCCCATAATTAGAACTGAAACTCAAAAAAAATTTATTGAGGTTGCTAATACCATTTTTTTATACTGGTAAGTTTGCGCGAGAGACACATCCAAATTGGTAAAATGTGTGTATCCCCCCTGTAACTTCTAAAATAAGAAAATGATATAACTATAAAATATATGATGTACATGACCATGTAACCTTCCACCAAAAATTGGTTTTAACGAGATCTAGTAAGTAGTTTTTTTTTAAATATTTTTTTAATAATAATTTTAATAAATCGTAAACCGCAATTTAACTTTCATTCAATTCAATCATATATAAAAATAAAAAATATACTATTATAGAAAATATAAGAACTTTTATATTATGTTACAATATTAAATTACAATTTATATATTCAAAATTATTGTTAATACTACGATTTTATGCGACAAAACGTTGGAATTTTGTTTTTAAGGCGCTAGTAGAACATACCTAAGCGCTTTGCACTTAAGGCATGCAATGATTGCAATTCTATTAAAATTATAAATAGACCTGTTTACCTGTATAAGTAAGTTTAAAATACTCTTATTAGAAGAATCAATTACGACAGTAGTCGAGTGGTTGATTTTTTTTATAGGATAGGGTGACGAACGAGCACACAGTCCACCTGATGGTAAGTGGTTGCTGTGGCCCATAGACATCTACATTTATCCTCCTTTGCGAATCAAAATGCAGATGCGTTGTCACCCGTGAGGACTAAGATGGAATGCCTCTTCTCCAGTAAAAAGGGTCTCCGGTTCTCTACACTCACCATACGGAACACAGGAGTGTTAAGTGGTTTTTCTTTTTCGCTGGTATTCTGTGAGAGCGTGGTTCTTCCCCGGTCGAGCCGACCCATTCGTGCTACAACTTTACTACTAATATAGCTGCAGCATGGCTCTACCACGTAAAAAACTTCGATTATTCGAACTTAATACTTAATTTAAGTGCCTGTACACTTAACTATTAGATTATCATTTCTTCTACTGCAAAACTTTTAACATTATATTACATAATTCCTACAATTTACTGTTCAACCTTTGAAAAAACTAATAAATTTCTTTCTCCCTTGTTATATTTTGGAATCGCCTTGAAACGCACTGCGCTCCTTGAACTGACAAAAGCGTGAAGCAACTGAAATGCCAACAATTTATGTTCTCTTGATATTTTTGCAAAGTATTTTTAGGAACAATATCTTGCGTAGAAATAATTTATAAGATAACACATCATGTGGATGTTTATCAATTTCATTAGCCTCAATATCATCCTCATGTCAATGTTCTTTCGCCAAGATTTCCAGTCTCTCTTGGAAATTATCACAGACTGCATACTTCCAGGATGGTTAGAGTTACTAAGGATGCTTGAAATTAAAAAAATAACATCTTAATGTCTAAAGAGAAGGAGGCTGTGTACTATAACCTGGTTAGAACTCAGTAATAAATAAAATTAAAATTATACCTCAAAATATTTTGATAAAATAAGCTTCTTCAGCATACTCGTAGATTGGATGGAAATTAATAATTATAAAGCGGAAGGTATTTCAGGTTAACTTTGACAACGAGACGTCAAACATCTCAGTCTCCCGTAACCACATAATCGTATAACTAGTTTTATTCTATAGGTACTGTTGACGTAAATATAAGAAATCATTATAATTCATTTATTCCGTCTGTCTGCCTCATGCATATACATTGACGCGAAGACAATTCTTGACTTCTAATAGCTTTGAAGTGAAACACCATGCACGTCTCTGGAACAAAAATCTGTTCGTGATTGTGCACAGGTATTGCCCGTTAAAACATATACGCCCTATGGTTATCATGATCTGTATTGTAATTAGGATTACCTCTCAAATTGAAGAGGCTCTGTTTGCAGCCTGCCGTAACACACAGCTCCAATACCAGGGCAAGACCCGTATTTTGTACCTCCGCCAACTTCCACATTTTAACTGTAGCAGTCTCACTGTGATGGAGGTGGGCCTATAGTATTTTAATTTGGAATATTTAGCACACCATTTTTGTTTGCGTCCCTTGACTCATCATCTAGAAATAGTCCGGTCAGCAAGTCCTAAGTTGCGTCATAGAGGGCCGTGGCAAGTAAAGGAGTATCACATCTGATAGCTTCATGACGGGTTCCACGCTAAGTACCTTAGCTTAGGCCCCGACGGTGCAGTAGTTTCGACTTGCTTTGTTGGGGTACCAGCAATCTCGTTGTTTTCTGTGACGGCTCTGTTCAAGGTGCATACTGTATCCTGACTAGGAGTGGTGCCGACATATTTGACATCCCTGCCCTGAAATTTAACATATATACCATCCTGCACCCCAATGCCAGGTGACGGTAGTGGCAGGGATCTCATCCTCCAGATTCGAGGTGACCACAAACCACCTGTCCATCTATTTCTTTGCACATTTTTTTAATTTAAAACGTCATTTCTTAAATCCACGCCAATGCACTGCAAGTAACTCATATTTTTTAGTAAACGCGTTGACGTTTTTATTTCACTAAATTGAATGAAAAGCAGTGAAATAATCATAATCATTTATTGCGTGGATCATAGGTATTACATAGATGTTAGATTCATTATTATATAATCAACTGTGGGCATACGAAGTACTATATTTTTGGAAATCATTTAAAGTACCTAAAAAGAACAAAAAATGCAACGTAAACAAAACATTAGTCGATATAGATTTTTTGAGAAAAAGAGTTAAGCATGTTGAAAATCTAATTATGATATAATTATTTCTATGCTTTATTATGTACATTTTAAAATAATGACCTTGCAAGATTTCAAACACAAATAAATAGTAGCACATTTCATTTTGTTTCAATTAAACTATAAAATGATATAATAAATGTTTTCAAATAGAATGTAATAAAATAAAGTAAATTATAAAGTAAATTATTTATTTAATGGTTGAGCCTGTGGTTTATTTTTAAATTTTAAATATTGGATATCAAAAATCATCACTATAAAATCATTTAATGTATGATATGCTTTATCAATTAGGGCACTGACAAACGTTTTAATTTTTAAATTTTTCATATATTCTTTTGTATATTTTTTCGGTATTTTATTAAATATTTTGGTGCCATGCTAAATACACCTTTGTTAAATAACGCTGTTCTACTTGCAACAGAGCAGAGTTAATCTGTGTGTCGCAAACTAACATGATGTTCATAAAGATGAATGTTACTTTTTAAGAACTTGGTGTACTCTAAAATATATAGTGAAGTAAGGGTTAATAATGTAAACTTTTTAAAGCATGGCTTACATGTTTTAGATTGCTATAGATCGCATATAGCTCATATGCACCTCTTTTGTGCTTTAAAAACTCAGTTACTCCTTATTAACGTAGTTACCCCAAAATAAAATACCATAATAATATCTTAGTATAGAATCTACGTAACCCTTATACTATGCTGTAAACCGTGTAGACATACTGGTAGTTTTGGAAAGTTGTCAGAGTGCATTAATAAACCTATTAAGTTTCGAGCACACTATATAACATGGGTCTTCCATGTTAACATGTTTCAATCTTCAAACCTAGAAATTTGTGCTATTAGTTTTACCAATAATTTTATCACAGTGACATAATATCTGAGTGGATTGCCTTCCTTCAAAAGTCACGCATTTAGTGTTATTTAAATTTATCTTAAGATTATTAAGATTCAAACCATCAATTATTTAAATCTCATTCATTCCATTACAATTACAACATTTTATTAGTAGGGTCTGCTATATCCACATTCACAGTACTTAGCAAAGTTTTTAAGAAAGTTATTTATAATCAGTTATGATGTAAATGAAGTATTTCATGGAATAGTACGGTTTCTTTAAAGATAAAAAGATTTCAGAATATATTGTGCTGGAACTAACTGTTAACCAGATGGAACTTCCAACACAAAACGAAAGATTCGCCCGAAACGTATTTACCTTAAGCAAAATATTCATACCCTTTAGCTGTACATGGGATCTCACAGACTTTTCGCACTTGCTGATTTTTTAGAATAACATATTTACTGCCACCTTCCGCAGGTATGCGTCTCAGTAGTTTCTAGTTTAGTCACCAAACGCTCGATAAAGAAGGATATTGTGTCGTCCATTGTCATAAATGTAATTTACACGTATTTATAGTTTAGACAGGGTCTGTGAGACCCCATAGATTATTGAGAAAAAAGATTATACCACCTTTACTTTTGTTTCAGATTTTTGATGTTTAAAATGGCCGAAAATAGTCGACCAAGTCCTTCCTGGTCAAAATCAGTAATAGAAAGAAAAAGTTGAATACAAAGACTATCAAAAAGAATCTTATTAAATTTAGATGATCTGTTTTCTGGTGATATTTTTTCGAATTCTTGACTTGAGTGGTATAAGTACATCTTATATGCTTAACATCAAAATAAACAAATAGATCGAGTTATATTTATAAAGAAATTAGCTCACTCTCTTCTAGTGATGCATAATGCAAAGACGTCATATCCCGACCAAAGCATTACCAATTACCATACCAGTGAATTGAGTATCACCATAAATCACGTGATAGATAGTGACGCACTCCCAAATGATACTTAAGCTGAAGAAGAAGAGCAAGAGAAGAGAAAACCTTGTAACATGTGCCCACGAAGACTCCACAGAAAGACTGCCTACAAATGTGTAGCTACAAAAATTCAATATATCTGTAATTCTATAGACAACTGAAACGATAAATAATTTCGGTATTGAAAAAACGTATACCAGCCCACCGTTAAAGTAGAATATAAGATTCCTTTGGAAGTATTGGCTCATCGCCTGGCAGAACATCTGCCAATAACTAAAGTAATTTACCTGAGCTCTTTGATGTCGCGTGCGATCCTCAGATTCATTCAAAACTCATTTCAAAGTTAGCGGCAAAAATCTAACAATTTAATATGCTCGTGCACTAGCGCACTTTGAGTTTAAAGTAGATTTGTTGAGTAGAAAAAAATATATAATATACATATAAAACACTATTTTTATGGCTTTTATTGCGTTTAATTGTATTTATTATTAATTCACAACGTTTCGAGTTATTTTCTTCACCCATGATCACTGGGGACTAAAGTGATTGACGTCCCCATGCCAGAATGCCAGAGTAAACCCGGAGTACCTTTTTATAAAATAAGGGTAACTAACAAGCACACAGTCCACCTGGTGGTAAGTGGTTGCTATGGCCCATAGACTTCTATATTAGCATTAAGATATAATGCCTCTTTTCCAGTAAAAAGGGTCTAAGGTTCTTTATACTTACCATACGAAACACAGCAGCATTAAGTTGCTATTTTACGCTGGTACTCTGTGAGAGCGTGATCCTTCCCCGGTCGAGCCGACCCATTCATGCTACAACTATACTATTAATATAGCTGTAACATTGCTCTACCACGTATAAAAAACCTTCAGGTTATTAATGTTTACTTTTAGTCCGATCTACACAGAATAACCTTACTGTCTTGAAGTCTTGCAGTAGTATGCTTGGGCTTAGTTTTAATTTTATTAATAATAGGAGCTCCAGCAGGTGGTACTACCCAGCATCGCCTATGTACAGTTTTTTTTTGTTTGAGTGCTCATGCTTGCTTTGCGGCGTTCTTTGGGAGGCATATGTTCAGCAGTGGACTGGTGTCAGTGAATGAAAGGCTGTAATGATGATGTTTAAGTGTAAAATCGTTTTATGAAAACCATTAAAAAGTGAAAATAGTAATATAAATAGGTAATATAAGCGTTATTTATATTTCCTTATAAACTCTGTTCAGAAAAAATAAATTAACCATCTAAAGCTACTGATATGAACATATTTTACCATTTTTACCTCGTTTTCTGTTCTGACCTATGTTTGAAGTTTCAAGTCTCAAGTTTATCTTAAAGTTACTTTAAGAACAATTGCAAAATTTGCAACAATAATAAAAACAAACAAACAGGCAAACAAAGAAGCGAGTCATTAAAAACGTCGTAAAATATTATATGTATATTTATTTACGAAGTATGCAATTTATAAAATTACATTAATGATAATTTAATTGTCCATCTATCTATGTATGTATTCTCTACCACCTATTTTGCTAGTAAGCGTAACACGTAACACTCACGCCAGTCACCCAGAGGGGTAGGCAGAGACTACGGACTTCCATTTGGCATGGCCCTGATACACCTTTCTCGTCTGCTTTACATCCATATATCTACGCATACATGCTCGTTGGTTAAGGCTACAACTAATCTGGCCCATTTTTAATATATCGTCAATTTTATCGATAAACCTTCGCCTAGGACGTCCCTTCTCGACTCTGCCGTTCACATCTGCAATATAGATTTGCTTTGTCACTCTATCCTCGTTCATTATTTCTACATGACCAAACCACCGCAGCATTCCTTTCTTAAGCCTGGTCACAACATCATGTGAAAATGACATTTTTCTTTTTTTAAACAATTTGTCACCCTTTCATTAAGATTCAGCCTAAACATACTCCTTAATGACCGCATTTCTCATTCACTCTACTCTCGTGCTTTTTTTGCCACACCCAATTTTCACTACCATACATTAAGGTAGGGACTAACACAGCATAATTAATTACCATACGTGCCTCTTTTTGACACATTTTGACTTTTCTTAATAGAGTTTGGAGCCCCATACACTCTCTTTCCTTCGTTCTCTCGTCGTTCTATATCCTTATCATATTTACCATTCCTACTAAATTACACATCCCAAATACACAAACTAATCCACTTGCCTAACAAACTACCTTTCTACTCTTATTTCACATTTCGTTTTTCCTTCTTCTCTTTCAAAAACCGTCCATTTCATCTTAGTTGCATTCACTTTCATTCCCTTTTCTTGTAAAGACTTGTTCATTAATGTAACCATCATTTGCATCTCGGTTGCCGATGACGCAAATATGAGATGATCATCGGCGTACAAAAGGCATTCTTATCCCAAATTCTTCAACTTTCATTGTTTCTAAACAACTGTCCGTAAATAGTTTAAACAGCCACCCGGAAGCTACACAGCATGTCGGACACTATTTTGGATGCCTATGCAGTGCAATTAGATTAATCACGCAAGCAATAGAGTCTCAAAAAATAAATTTTAATAACTGTATCAATCTTGCACTTAACCCAAATGAGTCCAGTATTTCCCATAAAATATTTCTGTCTACTCGGTCATAAGCATTTTCCAAATCCCTGAACGCACAAAAATCTTAATGTTCTTTTGGCCAGAAACTTCTCTGTGATCATGCGCATGGAAAACTTGACTTGACTTGATCCGTACACCCCATTCTCTCTCTAAATCAGTTTCTTTTAAAACTCTTTCAATTAACACCTTAGCATATATTCCACCCACAATGCTAAGCAGGCTCATACCACAGTAGTTTTTACAGTCCTGTTGTAATCCTTTTCCCTTATATATTGGGACTAATACGGCTTTACAACAGTCTTCGGTACCCGATTCTGTTGCCAATACAAATAAAACAAGGCGTACAACAGGCCTGCTGCCACTCCCTATCTAGCCCACAGCATTTCGAGTGATACTCTATCATATCCGGCTGCCTTATCTACTGCTTTTCATTGCTTTCATTATTTCATATAAAGTTATCTCTTTCCATTTCTTTCGGAATTTCTATTTCATTTATTTCAGACGACTCTTCACTCATAAACACGCTTTCAAAATTATTCCTTGCACTTTTTTAAACTCGAAACTTTGTCATTCAGCATACATCCAGTCTTGTTTTGTATGGTATTAATTCTAGGCTGTTTTTAATTTCCTCTGGCAGTTCTTACGAGTTTCCAGAACATTTTAATATTTGCCTGGAAATTATCAGATATCCTTCTATCATTCTTATCCATTTTTTTTGTTTTGTCCTTTCAACAACTACTTTTATGCTCTTATTTATACGTCTAAAATTTTTTTTATAGGAGAGGGGTCAAACGAGCATGCGGCTCACCTGATGGTAAGTGACCACCGCCGCCCATGAACAACAGCAACGCCAGGGGAACCAGGGGAATGGCAGATGCGTTGCCGGCCTTTTAAAATAGAGTAGGCTCTTTTCTTGAAGGTCCCTAAGTCGTATCGGTCCGGAAAATTCGCTGGTGGTAAACTATTCCACAAGGAAGTTGTGCGAGGAAGAAAACATCTTCTAAATCGCACAGTGGTGGACCGCCAATCATCCAGATGATGTGGATGGTATCGGGAGTTCTGCTGCGATGTGCGTTCGTGAAATTTGGCGGCTGGGATTAATCCGAACAATTCCTCAGAGAACCCCTCGTGGTAAATGCGAAAGAAAATGCAAAGAGATGCAAGATATCTTTGCAGCGCCAATGAATCGAGCCGATCAGAAAGGACTCAGTCGTCGACGATTCGAGCCGCTCTGCATTGGATGCGGTCGGAAGGAATTGGCACTGGGGAGCCTCTGCCCAGAAATGGGAAAAGTATTCCATGTGAGGCCGAACCTGTGCCTTGTAAAGTTGCAAACGTTGTGCCGGCATGAAATACTGTCCCGCTCTGCTGACAACGCCAAGCTTTTTAGAGGCCAATTTGGCCTTCTCTTCCAAGTGACCACGAAACTGCACGTCACTCGATATGTCGACACCAAGGATACTGACTGAGGCAACAAGGGGAGTGCCTTGAAACTGAGAAGATACGACAAAGGGGTTCTTTTTAGCGGTAAACACGCAAACTTGTATCTTCTGGGCATTGAACTTGGCTAGATTTAATCGCTCCAAGTCTGAGACTTTGTTCAACAAAGTCTCGACTTCAGACACAAGTTTGTTTCGGTACTCGGCGACGTTTTCTCGAGAAATATTGGCACGACCGCTGTATAAAGCATCACCAGTGCTGTCGTCTGCATAGTAATGAATGTTACTGGTTTGGAACATATCATTGATATGCAGAAGAAACAGCGTTGGTTACAGCACGCAGCCTTGTGGAACACCAGCGTTAATAGGCTTGTAATCGGAGCATGCACCGTCAACTAATGCTCCGTTCTGCAAGAAATATAAGCAGTCAGAATGTGTCAAATAAGGCACGTATGGCAATTCATAATGCTGTGTTAGTCCCTACATTAATGTATGGTAATGAAAGTTGGGTCTGGCAGGAGAAGCATGAGATTAGAATAAATGCTGTAGAAATGTGGTCACCAAGGAGTTTGCTAGGGCTGAATCTGAACGACAGGGTAAGAAATAGTGTGATAAGAGAAAAGTGTAGTTTGCAAGATGACGTTGTGAGCAGGATTAAGAAAGGAATGTTTCGGTGGTTTGGTCATGTAGAAAGAATGAACGAGAAAAGAGTGACAAAGCAAATTTATGTTGCAGAAGTAAATGGCAGGGTCGGGAAGGGACGCCCTAGACGAAGTTTTATCCACCAAATCGGCGATACATTGAAAATGGGCCAGATTAGGAGTACCCTTAACCGACGAGCGTGTATGCGTAGATATATGGATGTAAAGGGGGCGAGAGAGGTGTGTCAGGATCGCGCCAAATGGAAGTCCGTAGTCTCTGCCTACCCCTCTGGGTGACATGCGTGAGTGTTTGTGTGTGTGTTTACATTTATTATTAATTTTTAATAACCACGAGATAAGATTTTCATTGATTATGGATGGGAGGGTTATTGTAGCATCGTAGTTACCATTATGTTGTGTTAAGGTTAGATATTTTTAGCGTTCTAGAATTTTTGTATATAACCATCCATATTGGGTTATATACAAAAATTCTAGATGGCTTTTACTGCTGGGCAGATTAATGACGAAGTTCCTATCAATTTTGATAGCTCTCTAATAGTACAGTGTTTTGTTTTCATAAATTTTTTAACAAGTGATGATACAATAAACCTTTTTTGATTGGTATAGAGATGGTCATGTTAGTGGACCTAAATTGGAATCCAAGATATTTCATTGTTTTAGGCTCTAAAGCGCTTTCTTCTTTATTAATAATAAGTCCTAGACATTTCAAGAGTTTTGTTGCTTCTTGGACCCAATACCCAATACAAAGTATATCAGCTAGATATATTACATAATTAAGCCCCCTTGAGCGCAGATGTGTGACAACGACTTTCATTATTTTTATAAAAACACATGGTGCTAAACATAATCAATGACTGTTATCAATTGGTACTAAAAGATAAGCCTCTTTTAAGTCTATTGTTGCACAGAATGCACCTTTTGTCAGCAATCCAATTACTGTTCTGTAGTATTCCATTTTAAAGTGGAGTACAGAGATAAGATTATTTAATTGTTTTAATTTGAGAATAAATCTCATTTCCCGTTAGGTTTCTTTCTTAAAAAAATATTAGATAAAAACTGATGATTCTATGATGCTGACATAAAGGTATTATTCCTATTTGAATAAGTTTTTCCACTTCCTTACACATTTGCTGCATTTGTTCCAAATCTCTTGTTGGTTTAAACTGAGATGGTGTTGTTTTTGTATAACTTGTATAGAGAAAGGGATTTTGTCACCACTCACGCAATGAAGAATCTGCTTCCGGTTGTCAGTGATGTTTTCCCAAAAAGAGCCAAAGTTTTTTAGTCTACCTGTATGACTTACCTTTATTTCTGCACACGGGATTTGACATCCTTTGACTGAAGAGGTGCCCTTGTCCGACGGATTGGTAGCATTGGTTTTTTATACCCACCCCGTGCTGCTGCCCCGTGTTGCTAGAGCATACCGTTGTCGAGTTCATGGTGGGACACTGAAGTTTCCATGTTTGTTACTTTTATGCTGAGAGCTTTGTGAGTATGCAATTTTGTTCATATTGTCTTTTTGATAGATTGACTAGATTTTTTATAGTTTTTACACCTTTATTTTTTTAGGATAGGTTTCTACCATACAGGAATTTATCATGGTCAACATCTTTGATTACATTTAGAAAGCTTTTATCTAATGTAGGTGTTATTAATTTCTTATCATAATCATAATAGTAATCTTTATTGCAATCAAATGGTACCAATAGATGTGATGTTTCAAAAATAGTCCTCATTTGAACCCAGTTTTGGGCATAGCAATCATAAAAAATTGAATTATATTATTGAATACTATTATTAAATTACATTATTAAATTACATATTTAAATAAGTTATACAATATTAGATAAATAATTAAATATTCTAAAAATTCAATTCAATTCATAATTACAATGTCAAGTAAACAATAATAATAATAATAAATAAAAAAAATTATACAGAATAAAATTATATAGTAAAATATAAAAAACAATAATTATTGAATAATTAAATAAAATAAGCAGGTCGAAATTGTCTACACAAATTAAATAACATTTGTAACAAAATATTCATTTAAACTATAGAAACAATTTTCAATTAAATATAATTTTAATTTTGAAATAATGTTGTATCCGTTAGAATTTTTATGTAATTTGGTAAGTTATTAAAAAAATTTACTGTTATACAGTAAGGACTAGAGCTATGTAATGCGAGTGTGGATTTCGGCAATATTAGCCTATTTTTGTTAGGTCTAATTATGTATTTGTAATTAGTGTCGCTTAATTTGGTAAATAGTTCTGGATGGTTTATTACAAATTTGCATGCATCCCAAATAAAATATATATTTATATATAAATATAAATTTTTTCTAGTTTGAGTATCAAATTGGAACTGGAATTTGGTACAGCTTTATTATATTTTCTTTAACCTCTTTTTTGAAGCCTTACCTAAGAATAGGCGTCCAGCGTCATGTCAAGTTGTCACTTATATATGGGCCAAATGTTTACTTTTACACAACTGAATCGCACAAAATGAGGAGCATCTCAGTATCTAATACCACTTTCTCCTCATCCACATTTCCTAGAGGCATGTGTTGCTCTGTTATTTCGACAACCTCAATAGTGTTGGGTCCTACCTCATTACAAGTTAGAGTAAGACCATGATGGTGTGTTAGTTGGAGAGTGTTCGATTCTGAGGCTGTTTCTGGAGACTGCGGTGTTCGCCCCTCCCTTACTTCTATTATTTCGTCATCTGCAAAGATAACTTGAGTTTCGACAAAATTGTCATATTTTGATGAGGTCGTCGGAGAGCGGCTACGTTGTTTTTCTTCTAGTTTCCTGATTATTCTATAATATATTTGTAAATCACGTTCTATATCCTCTTTTCGCCTATTCGCCATTATTCTTTTGATACTGATCACAATTTTTTCCCTATGAAATGTAATTAGTAAGTACGTGTTTAGCTTAGCGCACCAGAAAAAAAGAATGACATTGTTAGATAAGTCTCAGGATTACCAGGTTCAGGGTGAGGCCATCGCCAAGAAAAATACTTTGAACAAATTCGTATTAACTAGCAGTAATATATCGAGAACAAATCACAGAAAAATAATAAACAGATAGTTAGAAATTCATCGCAAATATATGGTACGCTTTCCCGATAATGTCAATTTCAAAAATCCTCCAAACAACAACGGTTGCCATGTTACCACAGATACGACGCTTCGCTAGAGTAAAACCTTTACTATGAATCTTGCCGGTATAAACGTACGTACACGGCCAATCCTGACATACGACCGACCTCGGGCGTGTATCTTAATGAATTCCTGTAATAAACACTATTAATCACTACTAGCTCCGCTCGTCTATCCTGACATGACAAGGTACACTGTCCCCATGTTTGGACATTTTTACACACATACGCAATGCGATTACGTTTGACCTCATGCAAACTAACACTAGCTAAGGCGTCCATTTGACCAATTTTCTTCTCATATAACAACATGGAACGGACGATTGATTTTTCATGTCTATGGGCTATAGTATCTACTTACCATCAGGTGGACTGTGAGTTCGTTTGTTAACTTATTTTATAAATAAACTAATTTAATACGAGATAATTATATGGCTGTCACCTGAAACCTATTTGGCTTACCCAAGTCATCTTTTGAGATACATACGGATGATGAATTACTCGTAATGTTGCCATTACACGCAACACGAAACACTATATTGACATGCACGCTGACCTGATGTTAAGTGACTACCGCCGCCCATGAATATTTGCATCACAAGGGGAGTCGCAGTTGCGTGGCCGGCCTTTTAAAAAAGAGTAAGATCGTTTCTTGAAGTTCCTTTAATCGTGTCAGTTCGGAAAAGTCACCGGTGGTAAACGATTCCACAAATAATTCGTGCAAAGAAGAAAACTCCTTATAAATATTTTAAAATATTTGATATTAGCGATTTCACAGTTAAATTTAAATACAACGTTATTTATTTTAATACACTTAACGTATATGCCATAGTTAAATGTGTTATGAAAATCAACGCACTAAATGCTCTAAGTAATTACACTCGCGTAGTACTCTATAGAGAACAAGTTGCAGCGCTGGGATCGCGAAACTGTTAAGTACTGAGGCAAACAGCGCGCGTGCTTTTGACTGAATATTACACATTTACCTGCGACTGAAACTAGAACGAACTTCCCCTTTCAAGCAGTGAATTAAAAGTACTGTGAGAGTTCAAAGTTTCGCTGCGTTTAATTCGAAAAAGATGATTCGGATTCTTGTATATCTCCGGAACTGTATTAGGATGCTTGCAAATATTCCAATCGTTGTTTAGATACTTAGAAAACTTGACAATTATATTAGATAATTTCTAAAATTTAGTGTTCAAACTTTGAAAAGACTTCCATTTCTTTATCTTGTAAACACATTTTAGTTGGAACTGATTTCAAATTAAAGGTCAAAAATGATTATGCTCAATAAAAGCAGTCTTGGTAGCCAAAAACTTGGCTGAGTTAAAAAGTAAATAATAAGATAGCACATTTGCTACCAGTCTTAACTTATATTTGGATAGGTAATACCTATCTTATGTCCAAAACTTTTTTATTAAATTATTTTGTAATGTCGGAACTCGGAAGGTGCTGAATGAAGGAGACGTGTTGCTTGTACAAGAACTTTAATTATACTGTGTTCTATTCTATACTTAATACTAATTTTATAAATGTATATTGTCGGAGGTAAAGGGGAGTCTACAGGGCACTACACCTCCCACCGACCAAAAAATAAAAAAAAAATTAATGATTACATTTTTTTTTTTATAAACTTTAAAAAATATTTTCTTATATTTTGCTTTACATTTCAAGATACTTTTATTTAATTCACTTTTTTATTAACTTTATATATTTACTTTATTCTTCGGTAACTATTATTTATTTTTCATTTTACTGCATGGCATTAAATATCATTAATAATAATATTCATCAAATAATTGTGTCTTTTCTTTCACGTACACAGCTCGCGTATACATCATTAAGAACATGGCCAATGTATATAGTCCTTTCTATGATTCTCATTTCAGTTAATAAAATAGTTACGTACGAGTAACTTAACTTAGTCATAAAATTATATGTCATTTGAGAGAAGAATTATTTCCTTTACATATACATATTTTTAAGAATCGAGGCTCACTATTTAATCATATATCATAAATAAACTATTTAAATCCCTTAAATGCTTTCCTAAAAGAATAATTTCAATATATTATAAATGTTATAATTTACTGAGTTCATTCAATTTAACCAAAAATTTAATTATTTCATTTCATATTAAGATGAACAGAACAAAGAAGTCAATGTTAAGCCACGTAATCATTTTCAATAACAATAACATAATCACATAACAAAAGACAGATCAAAATACAAATTGCGATCCCAGCTGCGTAAGCGATTTGTGACACTTTTGTTTTCAATTCCAAAGTACGTTTATGGGAAAGTTTGCGATTACATCGTATGATGTTATTATTACATACATATATGGATACGTGTAAAATAATAGATTTATTTTTATGATTCTTATTTATACATAATTTTAGATAGTTACTTTAATTTTACATCCATCAAAAAAATGCGTTATTTTTTTTTTTTAATTACAATTTCTGGGAGTATGATATTTACTATATCGTTTACAGAAAATAATTGAATAATCACTGTAACACATATCAACTTTACACAACAAAACATTAAAATTTAAACATTCAAAATAACAATTTTTGTTTTTAAGTAGGTTATTACATAAATTTAAGGTCCTTGCTTTTATAAAAGAAAAGAAAAGCTAACACTTATAATTAATACTTAATAGTTTTAACTCTTTTCAAATTGAATCTTACATTTAAATAAAATTTACTATAGGAAAAAAAAACATGTGATATAGAGAATAAGGAAATGTGTCAATGAGAAGGACACGTTTTGCTTACTCGGTTCAATAGTTTAGCTTGATTTATTTTTTATTTTTACATTTAGTTAACTATTAGGTATTTATTTAACTTCTTTATCAGATATTCTTTATTACAAAATTTTACCATAACTTTCAAAATGTTTTATTATGAATACACTTAAAATGTATCTGAAAATTCTGGCATTAAACACCTTTTAATTTACGTATTAAATATTTTACATTGCATTGTGTCATAATAAATTTACATACATTACCAAGTATTCATTATTATAAATGTTATTTATCATTAAAAGTCGTAACGCATTAATACCTTTTTAAGATTACATGACTCCTAAGAAATGTGTTTATCTCATTTGAAATATAGATTTATGAAAACATAGGTTATTACACAAATATAAGTTTATATAGCAAAATATATGTTTGTATAGTATTTTTGGTATATAATAACATAATATTTGGTTTTATTGTCTATAAAAGAAAAAAAAATATTACATTATGAAACTTATATAAGTAATAGCGGATCGATACTGTTTCGACTTGATTTAAAAAACAATATATTAACCAAATTTAATTGAAAATTGTTCAACTTTTACATAAACAAGAAAACATAATATAAAATATAAAATTCAAGGTTAAATTATTATTTTAAGGAAAAAAAATCTTGTAAATTCATATAAAATATACGCGAAATATATGCGCGAAAATGTTTTTTTTTTTTTCATGTTTTTGTGTACATGCGGTTGTGTGTCTATAATTACAACATGTTTAATTTGTGAGTATTAAATCATTGTTAGTTGGCTGAAATGTGCGCCATGCACTGTACTTTATTGTATAAATATAATATTTATACTCTACTCTGATTACGTTCGTATCTCTAATTTATTTCAACATCTCCTTCCTATTTTTTTTTTTATGTTGAATTTTGAACTTTGATTAATTGATTCTATATAATACGAAACAATCTTTTATAACTATTCATTATTTTTATAACGTAATTATTATTATTTCGTGTATAATATGTACCTATTGCAATAATAATTTATATTATGATTTTATTTTATTTTAAGCCCTATACTCTAAATTATTGCGATTATGGATAAAGTATATTATTTGCTATATGATTATAACACGTGTATTATATTAGGTATTTATTTAATTATACATGCAGTTATGTGGATCGATCCTATAGGTACTACATGTGCAACTAGTAGGTAGCATTTTGGGTAGCATCCTAGTAAAGAAATGCAAATAACTACCTATCTCACTTTATAGATTTGGTCGGGGATCCCCTTAATACCTTGTATGTAACACATTTTATTTTTTGTCATGTCCCTTTATGATTTAAAATTTTCTCATTTCATTGTACTTCATTTCATACCAGTACGACTACTCCTATTTACTTTGTTTAAATTATTAGGCCTTAAGTTATACATATATGTATTTATATTTTCTTTTATAATTCTCGTATGTACATACTTTCTTTCCTTTCATAATAATTTATTCCTTTTGACCTTTTAGCTAGCTTAATTTGTTTTCGTAATTCTATTCACTTATATATTTATTTATTTATTAGATATCGGGAATCGGAGTATTAATTCACTTCATTTATATTTTATTTCGTGATATTTATCACGCGGGTACTTTATAAATATGGGCCCCCCATTCACTTGGGTATTATATTACATTTTCATAACATTCATTTCATTTTATTGGTACATTAACTTTTTCTTATCATACTATCTCAAGGTAGAACTGTACCTTGGGTTGTGCGCACAACCTTGAGGTCAACTTTTAAGTCATTTTAAGAGGACTCCAACAATTGTCACGGAGGAAAACTAAGTTCACACTATGATCCAATGAAGGATGTGACCCCTATGTACCATTATTAAGGGTAACAAATTTAAGACTTCTCTGGTCCCCAACAGTACTAATATGAGTAAACTCGTTCACATCTCATTTGTACTGAAGGTATTGTTCCCTAGTACCCGTTACTTCCGATTTTATCATCCAATCATGGAAACATACCCTGCTCGAGGACTATATGCTTTACCAGTGATGGACGTTCCCGTATCTCTCCATGATTTATTTATCAAGGTCATTTAATATGTTTTATTTCTATTCTCTTATATATTACTTATAAACCATTTTGCTTCTTTATTTATACATGACCCGTGTTTTTTTTTTTTTACATCTTAACATCTGTTTGGGTGTATCGGGTATTTTTATTCACTTGCATGCTCCACTTCCATATACTAATTTGCATTATTCTCGCTCATAATGAGTTCCATACCAAGAGTTTAAGCATTCATCAATATTTGGGTGATCAGTCCAATATTGAGGAAACTTAGCAACTCGATCATTCGTATTCACACTTTCGAACATTCTTTTCTTCCATTCCTCATATCTTTTAATTACATACATTCTAATGTTGTACAAATTGGATAACATTTTTGTCAGTCTATTTTTTTTTGCCGTTTTTAACTGTTAGGGAACATTATTATTAAACCTCTTAATTATTTTTATTTTATTTTACAGTATTTCATTATTTTCATATTTATGTTACACGTTATTATTATTTATATTTATTATTATCCACGTGTTTACAGGTCATTTCTTATTTATTTTTTGATATTATTATTTTCGTCTTTATTAGAATGTTGTTATGATTTATTTTTATGCACCTGTTCATATATCGCATGTTGCTCTCTATTGTTTTAAGATAAGCTCATTGCATAACATGTCATATTTATAGATATATCATTCATAAGAAAAGTTTAGCATACTTATTATATTCACTGTGTAAAGATTGTTACATTTGAATTTTGAATTGAAATTGAATTTAACTTATCTAGATTAGTTTGTGGTCGTTAAGAGAAAAAGTGTTATTTTACTATAAAATATGAAAAAATTAATTTATGATGAACTATAGTAAATTTAAGGACATAAAAATGTAATAAATCACATTATTTCATTAATTTTTGCACGACACAGTTATAAAATAATATAAGACAATAACTGAAAAAAGTGAATATAAAATCGTCTTGTACCTTAATAAAACATGCCACAGAAGTGCATACATAACTTAATTTATAATTATTGCTTTTTAATTATTTTTTCAGATACAGTAATAAGATATTAAAAAATCAATTGAATCGTAAATTATCTGATAATTACTTTCAATTTAAACATAGGTGTATTAAATATAGAATATTTAATACTTAAATTCATAAAATATAATAGCAAAAAGAACATAAAACAATCACAAATTGATAAATAAAGTTTTTGATGGAGATAAAATCACAAAGGTGGGAAGTTACCTCTTAATATCTTCTTTGTACTTTCTGACTCAAATTTCACATTCTTCTGGGCTAAGCTTCCTAGGGTACAACTGCTGTTCCTTTCTTCATTATACTTCTCATAATTATCAATATTAAGTATTTTATTCTTCATATTACCTTTGAAATTTTCATAAAGTTTATCTTTTTAAGTTGATCTTCATTAGTTTATTAAATACTTTCTGCAATTTTCTTTAAAAAAATAGTAATATCAGTCCTTTTCTTATATTCTTATTATTTTTCGTCACGTCCGGTATTGCCGTTAATATTTTTTTCATAATTTAATTTAGATTTCTTATAATATTTTTTTTTTCTTTTAAGTAATAGGCCGCGGCGGTGCGCGTGCATTGTCGCAGCGCACCGCCTGGCAGGGTCATAGATAAATATATATGTAGCAAGCTACAGATACGACAGTGACTTTTAGTCAAGTTTCCCAACTATGCCTTTTGGCGCTGCAGTCGCCCAGTTTGACAGATGAGTGATAGAATAAAAAAAAATATAGCTTAGGGATTGCAAGCACACATCCTTCAAATCATCGATATCGATATTTAGCGATGTTATTTTATCGATATCAACGTAACGACGCATTATATAGTTATATTAAAATATTACTTAATGAAACAATTTTGGTACATAAACATTTATTTTTTATTCAAGCACACCAATATCATATACATACACACGTAATCTTAGGATTAAATTAAAAGTACATTGGGTTATATTAAAAATGTACATAACATTGTATATAGGCAGAATTTGACGAAAACAGAGCAATATTTATTGTTCATTAGATAAAGCAAATAGCAAATTAAAGAAATTAAACCACAGGAATCATATTTAATCATAGTGTAAGTAATATTTTACTTTACAAGTTACTTTTTATATTAATTTTAAAACAGCTACAATTCAAATGGTTATGAATTAAAAGAGTACCTTCCCTGTATAAGATAAAGAACTTTTCGCTAGGGTATGCCAAATTATTATTTGGTCGATATAACATTTGTTTGTTAGGCAAGACAAACATTTTTTCTAAGTTTGTAGTGTTTGGAGCTTTGTTTCATTAGTAGACATCCTATTAATTTTTCATTTAGGGTAAACCTGGCCATTTTTTAAATTGTTTTAATTACATTAATAATAAAGTTATTTGTTTAACATTCAACTTCTCTATATTTTGACAGAGATTGGACAATAAGCAAGCTTTTGTGAGGCTTAGTCACCTAAAGATTCAGTTACAAAATTTCAATATTTTATTATTGCCAATTTTATATACCAATTGTGCCTGTGTAACCTTATTAATATATTGATGAAAGTTTTTTTACAAAGAAAGCATGCTTATTATATCCTAGCCAGGAAAAACTCTAAGTGCTCAATATTTTACTTTTAACATTACTTCTGATACAGCTATAATTCAAATACTTATGAATAAAGTGAGTATCATCCCTGTACAAGATAAGTAATTTTTCGGTAGGGTATGCCAAATTATTATTTTTCAACAATTTATGCTCTAGATTTTATGTAAGAGTGAATATTTGTCTCTGTACTGCTGTTTTGATGCAATCCTTACAAGGAATACCTTTCGATATTTTCCGACAAATGTATCCAGCAGTATAAGCTGAGCAGTGGTATTCAATTTTTTCCATGACTACATCACCCACAAGCAATTTTTCTCTTGAAGTTGCTTGTGAAGAGGACAGGAGAGCTAGCAAAACATTAGGAGTGTTTTCAGAGTAATTTTCTTTATTATTATGAACATTTTTGAAAAGACCGCTAACATTTAATAATGTGTCTCCATAATCCTCTTCGCAATTAGAGAATTTCAAATGTGGACTAACCATGTTAGATAATATCAGATATTTAAAGGCATATATAAATATGTTTGCATCTAGGTCAACATTTCTATAATCTATAACTATTATACATTCAAAAATAAATTTCTAAAGGGTCTTGGCTAATATTTTTGTGATAATAATATTCTACATTATACTGTTCAAATAATAATTATCAACAAGTTTACAGTAACAAGTTATCCTTCCTTGTTGGGATGGCCCTCGCACAAGTCGAGGTTTTCCTACTTGGATAGCATGTTTGCTACTATATAGCATGGTGTCTACAAAAATCATTTTTTTTAATTTTGTTAATGGCTTCAATCCAAAAAGTGTGATGTTGTAAATTTTGTTTAACCACTTGTCTTAATAGTGATTTCTTATATTTACGCGAACACTACACATTTAAATGAAACTAATTTTACGGATTTTATCGCGTATATTAACTTATTTTACATTCCCGACGTTTCAAGCACTTTACAGCACCCATGGTCACGGGGGGGACTGAGGTGTATGACGTCCCAATGTCATAGTTAACCACGGCTACCTCCAGATTAAAAATTATTAATTTTTGTTCCGATCTACGCAGTATGAACTTACAGTATCATGAAGTCTTGCAGTTGTATGCTTGGGTTGGGATTTAATTTTATTAATTATGGGATCCCAAGCAGATGGTAGCACCCAGCCATCTTCTCTATTAAAATTAGGATGTTTTTTGATTTCAATAGCCTCGCGAATCATCCTTGGAAGGAATCGGTGTTCTTTAGCGAGGATTTGTGGTCTATCAAATCTAATGTAGTGACGGGGGCGATCCTGTACATGTTCACAGACTGCAGACTTCCCGGAGCGTCTATTCTTCAGATCAGCTATGTGTTCTTTAATGCGGGTTTTTATGGATCTTTTAGTTTGTCCTATATAAGAGAGACCACATTCACAATCCAGCTTGTACACTCCTGCATCTTGCAGAGGAATATTACACTTGACTGATGGTAAAAACTGACTAATCTTCTTCGGCGGCTTGAAATATGTTTTAATGGAAGCACGCTTCAAGATGTAGCCAATCTTGTCAGTGACACCTCTGACATATGGCAGTACAGCAGGCACTCGCTCGACTGTGGCCGGCTTCACTCGTTCACTGTATGATTCTCCGCGCAGATAAGGGAAATGCCACGGTAGTTATGGATACGTCAGATTATAATTCTAAAATACAAGAACTTTTGTCGGATGCAAGTACGTATAAAAAGGTTAAAAATGACCTAACAAATAACACACTTAAAACAACTAGTGATCTCATAAAGAAACACTCCGAAAAATTAAATCTAGACGTAAAATCGATAATACCTACGTGTGCTAAACCACCGAAGTTGTATGGGTTACCAAAAATACACAAGCCCAATGCTCCACTACGTCCTATAGTGAGCCAAATCGATTCACCAACTTACAGATTGGCTCAATACTTAGCGAATATACTCTCACCGCTCAAGGGACATACAAGAGCACACACAAAGGATTCCTACCAATTTGTCAGCGAGATTAAAGACCTACATCTGGCAGACAATGAAACTATGGTGAGTTTTGATGTGCAGTCTCTATTCACATGCCTACCTGTTGAAGACTGCATCTCGATTGTTACTAGAAGGCTAGAGGAAAACAACATGCCCGTAGAATATGCAGTATTACTCAGACACTGCCTTACATCTGGCTACCTATTGTGGAAGGAGGAGTTCTACAAGCAAGTAGATGGAGTGGCGATGGGCTCACCTGTATCTCCCATTGTCGCCGATATATTCATGGAGGACTTTGAGGAGAAAGCCCTGCTTACTTCTCCCATAAACCCAAGATTCTACAAGCGGTACGTAGACGACACTTTCACAATTCTACCTTTAGATAAAGTAACTGCATTTTTAGACCATCTTAACTCCTTAAATTCTAAAATTCAGTTCACAATGGAGTTAGAGGCAAACAATTCTTTAGCTTTTCTAGATGTATTAGTAATTCGGAATCCTGATAACACCTTGAGCCACACTGTGTATAGAAAAAAGACCCATACAGATAGATATTTAAACGGTGATTCTCACCACCATCCTTCACAGTTAGCTACCGTGGGTAAATCTTTGTTTCAGAGAGCACGAGGGATCTGTGACAGTAAACACCTGGCCGCCGAGCTCCAACACGTCAAGCAAGTTTTGCACGACAATAAGCTTCGGGTCCCGCGCCTACGTCACAGTGAACGAGTGAAGCCGGCCACAGTCGAGCGAGTGCCTGCTGTACTGCCTTATGTCAGAGGTGTCACTGACAAGATTGGCTACATCTTGAAGCGTGCTTCCATTAAAACATATTTCAAGCCGCCGAAGAAGATTAGTCAGTTTTTACCATCAGTCAAGTGTAATATTCCTCTGCAAGATGCAGGAGTGTACAAGCTGGATTGTGAATGTGGTCTCTCTTATATAGGACAAACTAAAAGATCCATAAAAACCCGCATTAAAGAACACATAGCTGATGTGAAGAATAGACGCTCCGGGAAGTCTGCAGTCTGTGAACATGTACAGGATCGCCCCCGTCACTACATTAGATTTGATAGACCACAAATCCTCGCTAAAGAACACCGATTCCTTCCAAGGATGATTCGCGAGGCTATTGAAATCAAAAAACATCCTAATTTCAATAGAGAAGATGGCTGGGTGCTACCATCTGCTTGGGATCCCATAATTAATAAAATTAAATCCCAACCCAAGCATACAACTGCAAGACTTCATGATACTGTAAGTTCATACTGCGTAGATCGGAACAAAAATTAATAATTTTTAATCTGGAGGTAGCCGTGGTTAACTATGACATTGGGACGTCATACACCTCAGTCCCCCCCGTGACCATGGGTGCTGTAAAGTGCTTGAAACGTCGGGAATGTAAAATAAGTTAATATACGCGATAAAATCCGTAAAATTAGTTTCATTTAAACACTTGTCTTAACTTTCCTCTTTGCACATCAACTGGGTAGCCATTGACATTGTCAGTGTGTCGAAAAATTCAACAACTTCTGCTGTTGAGGCCATTGTTGCGTCAGAGTTTGCATAATGAAAATAATCTGAAAAAAAAATATTTTTAATTTAATTACTTTTACAGCTATTGCACCTGCAAGTATTTCACCAAAAGACATTTCCTATTTGCTTACAACAGACTTTGTTAACCTTTATACAATTGTAGTGTGGCTCACGGTATCCACTAATGTAATATCAATTATAAATTTAATGTAGTAATAAACAGCACTTGGCAGATACAGGTTGTCTCATTTAATAACGTCATTACATGGCGACCTTGAGAGGCGAGCTGGCCACCGATAGTAATAAACTCATAATAAATATAAGACCTAATAAATACACACATTACCAAAATGAGGAAAATATTACATAGTGCCATAAAAAGTTTTGGGAACAAGTTGTAAATAAATATTTATAAAATAAAGTAAAAAATATAAAATAATGAGGCAAAGAGACAGCTAAGAAGACTTGAGACGAGAAAAGAGGATTCCTTTTTAATAGGATAAGGGTGACAAACGAGCACACAGTCCACCTGATGGAAGGTGGTTGCTGTGGCCCATAGATATTTATATCTATCCTTGATTACTAATCAAAATGCAGATGCGTTGTCACCCGTGAGGACTAAAATGGAATGCCTCATTTCCAGTAAAAAGGGTCTCCTGTTCTCTACACCCACCATACGAAACAACAGCATTAGGCTGCTATTTTACGCTGGTATTCTGTGAAAGCGTGGTCCATTGGTTTAGTTGTAGCACGAACCATTCGTGCTACAACTAAACCACTAATATAGCTGCAGCAAGGCTCTACCGCTTAAAAAATTGATGACAGAGATTACTTTTTTTTACTCAGGTTAACTTTCAAAAAGAAGGTGACAGGCATCATCATAAACTCTCACAAATTTTAAGTGATATAAACAAAAGTTGTACTTTAACCTTTACTTTTCTTATTCGTCTTTGCCTTCTATCATTATCTCTGTCTACGTCTATAATGTGTGGTACTTATATATTACTTTCACAAACATGTATATTGTATTTCTTTACCTGACTTGTTTTGTGTGGTGTACAGTTTAGTTTAGTATCTACTTAACTATCTATTATATTGATAGGTTTAAGCGGATGGCATCCTTGAATTCCTTAGTATATTTATAGAGTTAATTTTAGCACTAACAAAGTTTGATTGTTACAGTGCCATTTGTTAATTTAAGGGAAACCTGTTATTGGCAATACTACATTACACATAGTTATAAGATATACAATTTGTAAGGCTGTTGGTTTTCTTAATAAAATAAATAAATAAATAAAAAGAATATTGGTTGAGAAGATATAAATTGAAGTACACAGTGGTATTCACATAGGGAATTTTAACATTATCAAACCAACCGTGGAGTAAAACAAATAAGAACACAATTATAAATTATGTTTCTAAAAAATTCTCGAGAATTTAATCAAGTGATCAGTTTTAGGAGAACTGAATTTTTGTGTTTTATCTATAAGAAAACAGGAAAAATGTTAATTTCAATCTTTTACCATTACTCATTTTTTAGATGGAAAACTTTTAACACAAAGGAAGTGCTACTTGTATATTCATATCCTTATTATTTAAGCTTCATTATTTTGATATCAATGTGTAATGAAAAGTAAATTATGTGATTTATTACATAATTTTTTTTTAAGGTCGAAGATTATTTTATAGTATATTTTAAGTGGCTTAGAATATTCCATAAAGAAATACAATTTTGTTTCTAAAATTTGTAAACCATTTCACATTTTGAATAACTCTCAGATCTAGGTACAATTTAAATTAGAAAAGTTAAGTTCCATCTGTATAGGATTTCTCTGTACAAAACATTAATTTGATATAGTAATTAATTGTAATTCTATACCTGATTTACCTAGTATTAGCAAAGATATTAGTAAAAAAAATGTAATTTATACCATTTTTTTTTTCAAAATTTCCGATAGGTCTTTATTTCTTGACAGGCATTGGGCTTTGACAAGTCTGAGAAACTGAGTCACCTAAAGTTTTAGTTGCAATCTTTGTCAAAATTTTAACCAATTTTCTCTTCTTTGATACTATTTTCTTCATCAATGTAACCTGTAATGAAATAAATAAAATAATTAAGTACTATATTCATATTTTGTAACTGAATGATAAACATAAAAATATTAATTTATTATTTAGAACTTTTGATGTGTTTGACTTGTTTTGACCATCCTATAAAAGCCCTTGCATTTAGAATAAGATTCGTTCTCATCATAGTAATGTAATCACGTAGTTAAGGAAGTCAGTATTGCACTGAATTAATTTTAATACATTACTGTAATGTAATAGTTATTAAATGTCATTGAGATATATTTGTAGTTTTTAAAAAGCTTCACCACCACTCCCAAACTTAACTGGCGCAGCCAGCTCACAGCTTACAGCTGAGTTCAAGTACACTCAAATTGGTCTTGTCCACAGTTCCGGATATCCTCAAACCAAATAAGTTTGTTAAATCAGGAGCTGAAGAAACCTTCCTATTCAGACAAGAGGAGATCTACAGGTAGACGTGGCAGTGAGCGGACTGTAAATAAAGCGTTTTACTATCCTGTCTCATTGTAGTTATTTCCTGTGGTTATTTCTTTATGGCTCTATGTTGTGACTTTTGAACTAAAATCGTTGAAAGTTATTTGATTTCTGCACAAAACTTGGCAGTTATTTATTAGGTAAATATTATTATAAAGAAAAATAAAATGGATTAAATAAAAATAATGTACTTAATTATAATCTTAACATTTTTTAATCTTAACATAATTTTAACAGTGGTAGAGCCAGGCGGCAGCTTTTGCTGTCGCACGGATGGGCAGGCTCGAACCGGGGTGGTACCACGACCTCACAGAAAACCAGCGTGAAGTAGAGGTTTACCTCTGCGTTTCGCTTGGTGAGTGCAGGTGGCCGGAGGCCCTTTTTACTGGAAATGAGGCATTCCATCTTAGTCCTCACGGGTTACAATGCATCTACATTTTGATTTGTAACAGAGGATAGATGTAGATGTCTATGGGCCGCAGCAACCACTTACCATCAGGTGGACTGTGTGCTCGTTTGTCACCCTTATCCTAAAAAAAAAAAAAAAAAAATTTCACTGTCCGGTTGGCAGACACAATAGTAAGACAATAGCAGTGCCCTATATGTAGTGCACGGGACAACAAAAGGGTTAAGAAGTGCTAAAATTATAGAAAGAGAATAATTAACAGAATATTTTTGTATACATGTATTGATTTTTAAATAAAAATGGAACAGAGAAGAGAAAAAAGTATGTCACTTTCTTCAAATTAGACCTAAGGATCTAAAAAAGTTTGATCAGCATGTTTGATGGCGATCAAAGTATTTCAAGTTTATTTAATATATTATAAAATTTTTTATGGCATCAACAAGATTATACATACAAACTAAATAATATTATATATAACAATTACCTTATAGGATAAGATGCATCTCTTTTTAAGTGAAAGATTCTGGTGATTCTAGATCAAATTGAAACTGAATTAGAAAATATTCTTAGTGGTTTCAATACCTACTTAAAAAAAATTATAGTTAACCAACTTCACAATCCATACATAATAATTCACAAGGTTTTAGATATTCATTCGTTTTGCAAATAATTTTAATTAGATTTAACCACAACATCAAATTTAGAATTACATGTAGCAGAAAATAATTCCTATGGCCTTATAATATTAATATTGGTGTGTTACTTAGAGATGGCCATCTCAGTGTAAGTGATGAAAAGTGGATTATAATTAAAGTTTCAGACTTAAATGTTTCGCATGAGCAGTTAGAATTTAATATTAATAGATACATGAACTTAAATACTTAAATAAGCATGTTAGAATTATTTTGACAAAAAAATCTCTAAACATTCAATTAATTATTATAATATTTCAAACTGAATTCGAAACAAATTCCAGTATTGAACAATTTGAACAGTTATCACCTTCATTTAGAGTCAAACAAGGCATTCTAAACTCCCTAAGATATATTATTAAGATTATTACTGGTGACTTCGATTATAAAGATGCTATAAAGTATGAAAATATGATTGGTAATTTAAAAATTCGTCAATACACACTAGTGAACAAGATTACCTTAATGAAATAAATAGAATCACTTGTTAAAATAAGTAACATTTATAAGAAATAATTTTATCAAGATTAATTCAAATTCAATTCTTGTGAATACAAGTAAAATAGTACAGGTAACATCTTTGAAAAAGATATATGTCATTGTTATATGCCTATCATTTCTTAGTTAGATGTTTTAAATTATTTTTAAATTTATAAATATCCTCCATTTCATGAAACATAGATGGAACTTTATTGTTGATTTTAAACAGTGTGCCGAAAACGCTTTATCTAAGTAAAGCTGTCTGATGAAATTGTATAATTTTATTGTCAATTATTAAATAACCATTAAATATTTCAGAATTCGTTTTTATAAAGCCAGGTCAAGAGTACCCTAAACCGTAGAGCATGTATGAAGGGAATAATGATTGATTTATTTTTACACAATTTCCAATCAATCTACACTAGATGGAATGAAATCGAAACTTCTGTAATCTTTAGTAAATTAGGAATTTTACTTGTAGATATTGAAGAATTGTTAAAATCATTAAAATCAGTAGAGTTAACAAATAAATTTATATACCCCATAAGCTATAACAACTAAGTAAAAATAGAATAATGTATAAAATTAAGGGAAGTCAAATAACATTTGTTTTAGAAATAAATACTATACAGCCATCCTGATACCACTCCCTCTAAACTATAATTTTAATTCTTTAATACCCATAACTACAAGTAAAAGGTTCTGAAATGGTCTCGCTCACTCAGTCTTGCAATTACAAGGCCCTATGTTCCTGCACTATGACGACAAGTCACAACTTGCACAAGTTGAAGATGCTTGTATGAATGCTTTAATGAGATTCCCAGATAGTACGAGCTCCTGCCATCCAGTACCAGCCGAAAAGCAGATCTATATAAGCATTTTGGACATTAGTGATTTAATAAATCTTGAATATTTCAATAACCTTAAAATAAGGAAAGTGAAATAAAATATACTGTAAAAAATTTATAAATGTAAAAAGTGTTGTGATCAGAAGATGTCAATTACATCATTATTTATTAAAACAAAACTAAAAATTAAACCATATTCAAGCGGCATCTTTGAAAATTTGTAATAAATTGTTGCTTTTTTGCAAGCTTTGTTCTAGTGATATTTTTATAACGATACATTTTCATAGCAAATATCTATATAATTTTTTGTCTTTCCATAGTTACAGACACAATTTTATTAAGTGACTGCCACTTTATACTATGTAGTTATAACTAAAAATGTTTGGTGAAATAATCACAAAGTGATGCAATGTTTTTTATTCAAAATGTATGGTTCAATACTTCATTACTGGAGTCCACTTGATACCTATTTAGAAATCACAACTTTCAGCAGCCGAAACTTAAGTACCATGATAAGTAATAAAATTACTCGCCTGTTGCAGTCAGAGGCACGCCATGAGCTATTTAATCGTTAGTAAGCAAGCATGGATAAGAGTACCTATCGAAGTTTTCTGCCTAGTCAAGAAACGTTCTTTGGGAAGTTCAATGATCTAGGAATTTGTGAATACTATGAAATACATCCACAAGTTTCTTAAATTATCGTTTTTAGGGAATCTGCACCAACATAGCACTTTTCGTATTCCGTTAAGATAGTATCATAGTATACAATATGCACACGACCAGCACAAAAACGGAGTATTGTTATTTTCACAAATAACGGAGGAAACTTTGCGTCCAAGATGTCAATGCAACATAAATGCGAGGAAATACATTTGCGCTAAACTCAGAATCAATATCGATAATTTTGAATTTTGTCAATTTGATTTGACATTAACACAATATGGCGTTTTAAAATGGCGTCCGTAGCCAGAGAACAAATTGCGACGGTAGCGCCAAGTTGCATAGAATGGAACTAAGCTGTCACGGGCCTGGGCAGGGTCGCCATGTAATGTCGGAACTCGGAAGGTGCTGAATGAAGGAGACGTGTTGTTTGTACAAGAACTTTAATTATACTGTGTTCTATTCTATACTTAATACTAATTTTATAAATGTATATTGTCGGAGGTAAAGCGGAGTCTACAGGGCACTACAGTATCAATTACATGAAATTTATGATTATTATCATTACAATTATATGTCAAATTTAAATTATTATTACATATTAAGTTATGCATTTGTATATTTAAATTATGTCTTAAATTATTTTCTTGTGGCAATCCCTGTATATAAGGCAGTGTGAACAAGACAATTTTGTGTACATTAAGTTATTAAGTTGTTCAATATATCTTAATAAACTGTTTGTTGTTTACACTGCCTCTTCTACCAACAAAAAATATTATTGTACTATTTGGGCAAAATTTAGTAACAATAATTTTATTTATTACATTGATGTAGCATATTATGTCGGTAGATAATAATAACGGTTTCTACGGCTACCCTGTATTGTGTGAATAAATGATCGTTTACGGCTTCGGTGTGTTTAAATAAGCCCTTTCCGTATTCCTTGAATAGCAAGGACATTACAGTGGCGACGAGTTTATTTTGTGTGTTAATAATCGATTAACCAACAGCAGAAGTCACGCGTTAAAATGTCTATCTATGGGAAAGTGCCAGTTTTCGATTGCAAAACAGATGAGTGGGTGGTACACGTAGCACAACTAAACAACTTTTTTATTGCAAATGGAATCGACGATATCACAGATGCTCAAAGAGTGAGAAGACGGGCAATTTTATTAAATGGCATGTCACAAGACTCATATCGTCTTACTCGTGATTTATTGTATCCAAATACGCCTGAATCAACCAATTACAAGGTGATTGTTGCTGCGCTTGACGGCCATTTCGACCCAAAAAAGTGTATATACGCTGAAAGACAAAAGTTTTATTCGGCTAAAAAGGACCCTCACGAGTCGATGGTCGAGTATGCTGCTCGTCTTCGTGGACTAGCATCGGCATGTTGTTTTGGTACAGCTCTAGAGATGTGTTTGTAGGATCGTTTTGTAATTTTTTTTTTATAGGTTAAGGTTGACAAACGAGCACACAGTCCACCTGATGGTAAGTAGTTGCTGCGGCCCATAGACATCTACATCTATCCTCGCTTGCGAATTAAAATGCAGATGCGTTGTCACCCGTGAGGACCAAGATGGAATGCCTCATTTCCAGTAAAAAGGGCTTGACTCTGCGTCTGCCCGAGAGAAATCATTTAGAGAAGATCCCAATCAGCTAAAACTAAATAAGGCACTAAAAAACACACACAAAGGAGATATAAATAATGAATCACCTATTAATACTATTTTATGTAAGGAAGAAAAACCGATATCCCTTGAAGTTATAGTACGAGGTGTTACTCTTAGTATGGAGGTTGATTCCGATAGTGGGGTTTCAGCACTGCCCGCGCGCATATGGTATATGTATTTTTCGCGAAACTTGTTGCTCGGTGAGTCTAATAAAACTTTATATACATACAGTGGTTCTGCTTTAAGACTATTGGGCATGTGTTACTTACCAGTCACATATAATAATGTAACGCATAATATAAAATTTTATGTTATTAAAAATGGCCCGGTTCCCTTGCTCGGTAGGGACTTTATGACAAAATTAAATTTCGCTTTTATCTCGCTAAATTATTGTTCAGTAGATAAAGAAAAATTTATTTTGTCGAAATATAAAACATTATTTTCTGGTAGGTTGGGCACGTTCAATAAGTATAGGTTAACGCTACACTTAAAAGGTGTCACACCAAATTTTTTTAAAGATAGGCCGGTGCCTTTTGCGTTTAAAGATAATATATAAAGATAATAATGGTAGCGGCATAAAATCTACTACCCCTTAGTTCGCACCATGAGCCAAGAAGGAAAAGAAATGGCCCCGAGTTACCGGCGCCCCTTTAATGGGGCAGGGGTGCGAAGAATCTCCGGGAGAAAAACCGGCGACGAGGTTCGCCACCCGTCACGTTCTGTCTCCCGGGGGGGCGAAAAGTGGATTGCGGAGGCCCGTCTGGCTACGCTGAATGTATGTGGAGCAATGAATGATAAGATGGATGAAGTATGCGAAATGATGAATGATAGAGGAATAGATGTGTTATGTGTAAACGAGACGAAACGAAAGGGAAGAGATGTCACTGCACATGGCATGTATACCGCTTACTGGTCTGGAGTAGACGAGACCGAGCGGGCATGCCAAGGAGTCGGTGTCATCCTTTCAGAAAGAATGGGTCAATGTGTGAAAGAGTATGAATGTGTTAGCCCAAGGCTGCTGTGGATGCGAATGAAAGTGGGCTTAAAGAAGTTGTTTGTGCTAGGGGTGTACGCCCCAGATATGTCTAAGCCCACTTATATCCGAGAGCAGTTTTGGGACATGGTAAGGCTGGTGTTGATGAAATGTAAGGAAAATAAAAATATTATTATGTTAGGAGATTTTAATGGAAGGGTTGGGGTGAAGAGGTCTGGTTATGAAAGGATATTAGGAACGTTTGGCGATGAAAGAATAAATGAGAATGGTGAAGACCTCCTCACCGTATGTGTGGAAAAGAATCTTTTTGTGGCGAACACTTTCTTTCGCCATAAGAGGATTCACATGTATACATGGGAAAGAGGGGATGATAGAAGCATGATAGATTTTATAATTGTGGATGAAAGAATGAGAAGCACAGTGGTAGATACAAGGGTTTACCGGGGGTCCAACGTAGGGACGGATCATTACTTGGTCTTATGCCGAATGAATGGTCTATTCAGACGTTGGCGGCATCGGACATCGGTGTCTACCACTGCGTTACAGCGTATAAGAATAGAGAGGTTACAAGATGAAGGTGTAAAAGAGAAGTATAAATGCAGATTGAGGGAAAATATAAGTGGGTTGAATGAATTATGAATGAATGATTTAGAATTGAAGAATGTATGGAATAATATTAAGAAAGTTTTAGTGGATGCAGCCACCGAAGTATGCGGTGTAAGTAAGAGAACGAATGAAAGGAAAAGTAATACGTTGTGGTGGGATGATGAGGTACGGATGGAAGTTGAAGCAAAGAAGAGAGCATGGCTAGATTTACTAGCAACTAAAGCTGGTAATTCTGGCGGTATGAATGATGAGATTGAAAGAGAAAAGGCAGACTTTAGACGTATAAATAAGAGAGTAAAAGAAGTTGTTGAAAGGAAAAAGCAAGAAAGGATAGATAAGAATGATAGAAGGATATCTGATAACTTCCAGGCAAATATTAAAATGTTCTGGAAGCTCGTAAGAACTGCCAGGGGAAATTCAAAACAGCCTAGAATAAATGCTATACGAGACGAGAATGGCTGCATACTGAATGATGAAGTTTCGAATTTAAAGAGATGGAAGGAATACTTTGAAAGCATGTTTAAGAGTGAAGAGTCGTCTGGAATAAGTGAAATAGAAACTCCGGAAGAAGTGGAGAGAGGTAGGGAGATAAGTGTAGATGAAATAATGAAAGCAATGAAAAGCATAAAAGCAGGTAAGGCAGCCGGATATGATAGAGAATCACTCGAAATGCTGAGGGCTGGTGAGGGTGTGGTTACAGGCCTGCTGCACACCTTGTTTAATTTATGTTGGGAACTGAAACGGGTACCGGAAGACTGGTGCAAAGCCGTTATAGTCCCAATATATAAGGGAAAGGGGTCGCAGCAGGACTGTAAAAACTACCGTGGTATCAGCTTGCTTAGCATTGTGGGTAAACTGTATGCTAAGGTGTTAATTGAAAGAGTTATGGAAGAAACTGATGGAAAAATTTGGGATGTGCAAGCTGGATTTAGAAAGGGGATGGGGTGTACGGATCAAGTCTTTTACCTGCGCATGATAGCGGAGAAGTTTTTGGCCAAAAACCAGAAAGTTTTTTGTGCGTTCATGGACTTGGAAAAGGCTTACGACAGAGTGGACAGGAATGTCTTATGGCAAACACTGAACTCATTTGGGTTGAGCGCTGGCTTGATACAGGCATTAAGGTCTCTTTATAGGGACTCTAGTGCTTGTGTCAGGATCAACGGGGTCTACTCGGACTGGTTTGGCATTCATAAAGGTGTCAGACAGGGATGTGTGGCTTCCCCGTGGCTGTTTAACTTATTTATGGACAGTTGTTTGCAAACTTTGAAAGTTGAAGAATGTGGGTTGAGAATGGGGGAGTCAACCGTCAAATGCCTTTTGTACGCCGATGATCAAGTCATATTTGCATCGTCGGCGGCCGAGTTGCAAATGATGGTTACTTTAATGAATTGGTCATTGAAAGAAAGGGGTATGAAAGTGAACGCAAGTAAGACGAAAGTGATGGTTTTTGAAAGAGAAGAAAGTAAAACTTTATGTCAAATAAGAATAGAAGGGGAGTTGATTGAGCAAGTGGATGAGTTTGTATATTTGGGATGTTTATTTAGCAGGGATGGTAGATATGATAAGGATATAGAACGACGAGTGAACGCAGGAAATAGAGTGAATGGGGCTCTACACGCTATTATGAGGAGTCAGAATGTGTCAACTAAGACACGTATGGCAATTCATAATGCTGTGTTAGTCCCTACTTTAATGTATGGTAGTGAAAGTTGGGTCTGGCAGAAGAAGCATGAGAGTAGAATAAATGCTGTAGAAATGAGTTCCTTAAGGAGTATGCTAGGGCTGAATCTGAATGACAGGGTGAGAAATAGTGTGATAAGAGAAAAGTGTGGTTTGCAAGATGACGTTGTGACAAGGATTAAGAAAGGAATGCTTCGGTAGTTTGGTCATGTAGAAAGAATGAACGAGGAAAGAGTGACTAAGCAAATTTATGTTGCGGAAGTGAACGGCACGGTCGGGAAGGGACGCCCTAGACGAAGGTTTATCGACCAAATCGGCGATACATTAAAAATGGGCCAGATTAGGAGTACCCTTAACCGACATATATGTATATATGGATGTAAAAGAGGCGAGAGAGGTGTGTCAGGATCGCGCCAAATGGAAGTCCGTAGTCTCTGCCTACCCCTCTGGGTGACAGACGTGAGTGTTTATGTATATGTTATTATGTAAATAATGCTCTATCGAAATTAGTACATTGGTTTAACGCCAACAATTTGCTCTTAAACCTCAATAAGACAAAATGTAATGATTTCTTATATTTACGCGAACACTATACATTGAATAAAACTAGTTTTTTACGGATTTTATCGCGTTTAATTTACTATTTTAATTCCCCACGTTTCGGGTGCTTTACAGCAACCCATGATCATAGAGGGAGGGAGGGGGGGGGGGGGTACCGAGATTTATTACGTCCCGATGTTACGGTTAGCCCGGCTACCGTCAGTTTTTTTTGGATTTGATTTTGTTAATTATAGAATCCCAAGCAGATGGCAGCACCCATCCATCTTTATTGAAGTTAGGATGTTTTTTAATTTCAATAGCCTCGCCTATTATTCTTGGTAGGAATCGGTGTTATTTTGTGAGGATTTGTGGTCTATCAAATCTGATGCAATGATGGGGAGTATCTGGAACATGTTCACAGACTGCAGACTTCCCAGAGCTCTCACGTGAAGCACCGACGCTCTGGGAAGTCTGCAGTCTGTGTACATGTTCAAGATCGTCCCCGCCATTACATCAGATTTGATAGACTAACTGTGACATTGGGACCTCAAACATCTCAGTCCCCCCCATGACCATGGGTTGCTGGAAAGCACCCCAAACGTCGGGAATTAAAATAGTAAAATTAACGCGATAAAATCCGTAAAAAATAGTTTCATTCGAAACAAAATGTATTAAATTTACAATACCTACTGTTAAACATTCAAATACCAATGTGCTCTTAAATGGGGCAGAGTCAAGGCTTTTATAGTCATATATTCTTGGATACCTCTATTTTTCTTGGTATTTTTATTGAAGCTTCAATGGGGCCCCCATGTATCTAAATTATCAGGCAGACTCAGTTCTGCAGCATATGCTGTAAGAAAGATTAGAAGCCTCACAGATGTTGAGACAGCTAGATTACTGTATTTTAGTTACTTTCATAGCGTAATGTCTTATGGAATTTTTCTATGGGGTAATGCGGCTGATATTGAAGCTATATTTGTTTTGCAAAAGAGAGCCGTACGGGCGATTTATAATCTAAATTGTAAAGAGTCCCACAGAGAAAAATTTAAAGAAATAAACATATTAACTTTGGCATCGCAATATATTTATGAAAATAAAATTTATGCACATAAAAAAATAAATTTATCTATTTATTTATTTATTCTTTATTGCATTCCTTAACCTAAAAGAATACAAAGGGCGGACTTAATGCCTTGTGGCATTCTCTACCAGTCAACCCATGGAGTGGTGAGAATTTGAAGTAGGTGTAGCAATATAGAATAAAAAGAAAATAGAAATGTATAATTAATTACATTATATATACATATTACTATTATATACAATAAATAAACTATAAAAATATATCCTATTTATACATGTATACAAATATATACGTACATACATAAGCATACATATATTCATACCAACATACATATACAAATAATACATATTAATAACTATAAATATATACGTCTAAAATATAAATGACATGGATGATTCTTCTAAGAAGCGTTGTCTTTAACAGATAGATGATTACGCACCAACTTTTTAAAAGCAAACTTAGTGGGAGCTTTTCTGATGTCGTCAGGCAAGGAGTTCCAAAGGCGTGCAGCCTGAACTGTAAAGGAGTTACCATAGAACTCGGTGAAGTGAACTGGAATACATATTTTGTTGTTAGAAGACGAACGTAGAACCCTATCATGAGATGAGGAGAGATAGTGAAATTTGCTCTTAAGATAAGAAGGCGAAAATGGGTCATTTAATATGGAAAAAAGAACAAGTAATATTCTGGAAATACGCCTCTGCCGGATTGTAAGCCAATTAAGCTTAGGTCTATATTGCGAAATATGGTCATACTTACGAAGCCCGAAAATAAATCTTATACAGTTATTGAGAAGGCGTTCCAGCTTGTTCAGAAGATCCTGGGACAGATCCGGGTAACACACATCTGCATAATCAAATATGGGTAATATGAGTGATTGGACAAGCATGATCTTAGACTTTGTGGGGAGAAAATGTTTTAAACGATACAGAGTACGTAACGTAGCAGTGACTTTACGACTGACTTCAGTAACCTGAGTTCTCCAATTCAGCGTGTTGTCAATGTGTAGGCCAAGATTTTTTACAGACTTACTGAACGGTATTGTAATCCCATTGTAGTAGATAGAGGGTATGTCTGCAAGATTAATCTTGGCTAGCATCCTTGAGCTACCCACCAGTATAGCTTGGCATTTTGAAGGATTGACCAATACTCCATAACGAGTAGACCAATCCTTGATAGCTTGTAAGTTGTTATTTAATTTTTTAATCCCATTATGGATATCCCCAATTTCAGCTTGCACGTATAGCTGAAGGTCATCGGCATACAGATGGTACGAGCAATCGAAGATGGAGGTAATAAAGTTTATAAAAATAGAAAAAATCATAGGAGAAAGAATACCGCCTTGCGGTACACCAGCTTCCACATCAGCCCAAGCTGAGGTTATTTGCCCCACACAGACTGACTGCTGTCGACCGCGAAGATAAGATGCAAACCATTCCAATGCTGTAGGGCCAAAATTTAGATGAGACAGTATGGATAGAAGGATTTCATGATCAACTGTGTTGAAAGCATTTGAGAAATCAACTAGTACCAGTACTGTTACTTTTTTTTCTTCCATACCGTTTCTAATATCGTCTGTGACGTTAATTAAAGCAGTACTGGTACTATGACCAGGGCGAAACCCAGACTGATATATACTCAGTAGGTTATGTTTCGAAATGAATGTAGAAATTTGCTTGTAAACACAGGATTCTAAAATTTTGGATAGAAAGGGTAGAATGGATATAGGGCGAAAATGATTGGGAAGAATGGGAGAAGGAACTTTTGGAAGGGGCCTTATAAAAGCCCTTTTCCAAAGATTAGGGTACTGACCTGAATCAAGGGAAAAATTTATAACATGGGAAATTGCCGGAAGAAGGTGCTCTAGTATAAATACTACCATTTGTCTACTAATCTCATCATAACCCACCGCCTTGGACTGAATTGCTAAAATAGACTTTTTGACATCATCCTGCGAAACAGGAGAGAAATTAAAGGTAGGTATATTAGGAATTTGCACAGAAGCAATAGAAGCCACAGTTTGAGAGCGAATTGTAGGGTCCATTGCTGTTACAGAAGCGAAATGTTGGTTGATTTCATCAAGTGATAGAGAAGGACCACAATCCAATGTAGCTGGCCTGCAAAGACCAGAAGATCTAAGAAATTTCCACACTTCGGCGGTAGAAGAGTTGTTAATACAATTATGGAAATATCGGCGTTTAGCTGCCCGTACCATTTGATTGCACCTATTCCTGGCTGCTTTAAAAGATGACCAATTTTCTTCATTACGTTCTCTCTTAAAACGAAGAAAAGCTCGATTACGTCTAGTCATTGCCATCCTTACGCCCTCTGTCATCCATGGGGCTGGAGGACGCTTCAATCTAACCTTGTGAATTGGGGCATGAGCATCATAAAGGCTGAGAATATTTTGGTTAAGGATAGAGACTTTATCGTCAACAGTAGGTGCTGCAATAAATGAGGTTAGATCCAGACTAAGAGCGTCATCCCTTAGCTTGTCAAAATCTATTTTAGAAAAACTGCGCAGATGCAGTACAGAAGGGGAATATTTGGGAGGTTTTAGCTTATACGAAGAATAAATCAAGTCATGACGTGAGATGCCCAAAGCAGGTAACTGTCCGTGCATCATCACACGATCAGGAGAAGCAGCAAGGATGAGATCAATCAATGAGTCATCGGTTCCAATATTGTGATGAGTAGCCTTTAAAGGGAGAATAGAAAGATTAACCGACTCAACAATTGAAAGAAGTTTTTTGGAACGAGGAGAGTTTTTCAACAAATCTGTATTGAAGTCACCCATGATTATACAGTGTGCGTACTCAGAACAAATATCAACAAGAGCCATATCTAAAGTGGCGAAGTAATCTGTCGAAGGGGGGCAATACACTACCCCTAGAAGCATCCTTATACCCTTGACATCAAGTTCCAAAAATAAAAACTCAGAAGAGGCAGAGTAACAGGAAGGAGATGCTGAAACAATTTTATGAGGAATTGATGCGTGTAGGTAAATGGCTACACCACCTCCACCTTTTCCAACCCGATCATTCCTAACAAGTACAAAGCCGGGTAGGGGATATAAAGTTGACGGTAAAGAAGGCTTTAGCCAACTTTCCGACACTAATATGGCATGAATATGCTCGGGTGAAAATGAAGCTTCAAGTTCGGTGTAATGGTTCGGGATACTTTGAGCGTTTATGTGACATATGTTCAGAGAGTTGTTAAAAGGCTTAAAAACCTCTTTGAGTAGTTGGTGTAATTCAAGCACACTGTCGGTAAAGGAATCATCACAAGAGTAAAATGATATGGCAGAAGAATCATTTGCAGAGCTAAATGACTCAAAATCAGACATAATTCATAGACTAAGATAATACATAAATAAAATAAATATACAAAAAAAACTAAACAAAATTATATATAAAATATAAAAGTAAGGAATGTAAACTATAAAACTAATTTATATGCTAAAACGTAGTAAACATAAACAACACCATCCCATCAGTTAACCGTTTACAAAGTAAACTTAATATAAATAAATTTTATGTGCAAACTATAAAATATAATATCTGAAGTGGCAAAATATTTTGTCTAATAATATTAATATTCCTAAATAGGTATCTCACAAAATAATAAGAGTCTACCATAATAAATCGATTACAAAATTAAAGTACAAAATCGATAGTGGCTGTATGGTACATTTGTCCTTTGTCTAGCAAGGCTAAAAAAAAAAATAATGTCAAAATTATAAATCAAATTGAAAATATTATGTATAGTTTTTACGATCAATTTAGGGTACATTTATAAAAGTAAAAAACAATAAGTATTGTTAGCACAAATTATAAAGATGATTGTTATTAGATTATTACCATTAACATGCATAGCATAGATAAACCTACTAAATAAGTAAGACTCCTCTACTAACTAACTAAAGAGAAAACTAAGCATAAGCAAGTGATATACTAGACATGAAACATGATTAAATTCTATCTTGATTTACAAGGACAAACATTCCAAAGGAGTTTATTTTACAAGGAAAAGAAATTAAAAAAAAATTGCAATAAAACAGCTATTACAAGCGAACTACTCAAAAGTATAGGCATAATAGTGTTCTATGCTAAAGTTGAAATCAGAACCATGAAATGTACTTAATATTAAATATAAAAAAAATTAAAGGATACCTAAGAATATAACAAGATAATTTAAATAAGCTACTTTTTAGCTATTAAACGGCGGGACCTTTTAGGATCATCTTTCTGCCCCACCATACCATCTTGATTGCGCCGAGAAATCTCACACTGACTTTTTGAGCTTGAAGTACTTTGCTGGCTTTGAATGGGCTTCTTTGCAACATTAGTAACGCCACTATTAGAAGCTATGCCATGACTAACTGGTGAGCAATCACCAGGAAACTTTCCAATGAGATTATCAATCTCCTCTTCAGTGGAGATCTTTGCCCGTTCGTTATTGGGGAGTTTTATAAAAATTGTGCCATTGAAGGTCCACACATTCTTCAATCCAAAATGTTTGCATGCTTTTTTATGAACAGATTGCCTCATTTTGGTTAAAAACTCTGACACCGATATTTGGGAGCCCTTTAACTTAGTTCTAGCTTTCCACACCTCAGACTTTGTGCGGTGATCTTGAAATTGTACAAGAATTGGCCGTGAATGACCATCCTTATGAACACCAATTCGATGAGAACGTAAAAAGGATAAATTTGTTACATGTGGGATACCCATTTTATTATGTATGATGCCCAGTATTTCTTGTTCAATATTAAGTTCAGGAGAATCAGAGATCCCATTAAATAAGAGAATGTTCTGCCTATGCTGCATATCAATACTATCAATTGTCATAGTGCAGGCATGAATCTGTTGCCGAAGGAGAGTGAGTACAGAGCTAACAATGTCTTTGAATTCATAAAACTCCTCACGGAGTTGATTAAGAGAGGTATTACTTGGTGTAGAAGCAGCCTTTAATCTGTTTTCAAAATCAGCCATCTTGCGACTCCAGCTTCCTTCAAGTTCTCTCTGCAAGACCTCCACATCAGATACTTTTGCCATTGCTTGCAATATTTCAAGTGATATCAGTGAAGTGCCAGTGAGTGATATAGTTTGCAAAAAGAAGTTACACTGATGGGTGGTATGAGTAAGTCACAAATATTTTTATCTGGACATGTATTTCAATATGACTTCCAAAGAAAAGGTAATAAAAATGTAATTAGTATGTAAATATAGTCCAAACACTACTTTAAAATAATTTAAATGTAAATAAAATATAAGAGCAAATTAGACAGCTGTTACTTGTTGCACACCTACCCACGAAAAAACTATATATAGCTTTATAGATAAATAGCTTTGATAAGAATAAAAATCTTTATACTTTAAACACTAGAAACAAATAGAAGCTTGTAATATGAGTTACTAGACTCCACAGAATTAGTAATTCATTTATGTGGCAATAGACACGTTTTTACAACAAAATCCCAGAAAATGTACAAAATTTGTCAATAAACAAGTTTAAATATTTTATTAAAGATAAATTGTACAAAAGGGTTATTAATATCAAAGAATACATAAATGAAAAAAAATCCAATGTATCAGGTGATCGCAACCATACTGGTTCCATAAAAATTCATTTAAAATTTGTACAAACGAAATTATTGTAAAGTGAAATATATTGAAAAAAAAGTCCCGCTGTGTTTTTTACTGGCTCTTCCCAGGACAGGTATTTTCCGAACGAGTGGTAAATAAAAAATGACTTTCAATTAGTATTATGTATGTATGATCTGTATTCAATAAAAATTCTTCTATTCTGTTCTAATAATAACTATATTAAAATAAAACTGTGGTTGCCAACCCGCCTGCCAAGCGTAGTTACTTTGCCACTTCAGCTTACTAATCCGTTGGGCTATGTCGGTTACTCTGGTTCTACTGCCGATATCTATTTCTAAATGTATCACGCAGAGAAACCCCGATAGCCCTCTCCATAGCTAGCTGAGCGTCCTCAAGCTTCCTCATACGGCCAGCAGTGAAGAACCATGTCTCATATCTATAAGTCATCACTGCACTGGCAACACACGCTGGTTCTGTAATCTTTTCAAGTTTTAGGTAAGCCTGACGAGAAGAGGTGTAACGAGGTATAATTCACATATAGTTCCAAGTGAAACAAAGCAAATAGTAAGTAATTTCTGAAATCTTATGTGCAAGATTCTCAGATTTCTTTTCCTCCATTCAACGTTATAAATCAAAGTCCAGCTGAATGCCCCGCGTATTGCCTCATACAGGCGATATTTGCCATAATTACCACGCGAGCAGGCAAATGACAACTGCACTTTTTTGATTATTTGTGTTCATAACAGGAAGATGCAGCTTCCCAACTTCTGTTAAAGTTTCCCTCTGTTAACTCTTACGACACTCAGTGTATGTAATGGTGACGTAAGAGAAGCTCTTCTTCATACGAATTCTTTGTATAAACAGATTGTGGGACATAAGTACTTAATATTTAATAACAGAAAACTCTTCAAGTTGATTTAGTTACAAAACGCATATATAAAATACCATCAATAAATTTTTGATAGTTGGTTATAGTTTATATCAACGCAAGACTTAAATCCTTCTTCAATCACTTATCAAGTTCGGCGAAGTGCAAAACGGGTCGCCTGTGGACGACAAGTTTATGCGTTTAGTTTGATATCCCATTTCAATTTTATTCATCATTTCCTTAAAATGAAAAGAAGTTCAATTTAAAACCTATTATTCAAAGGATTATTTTAAAATACGTAATAAGGTCCATCTAAGTATTTAAAACATAAAATATTTTTAGTATTGATATGGTCATTATAAGGTGTTGTTAGGTTAGCTAATTACGTAATAACTTGAGACAGAAGGACTTTTAAGGAGGTACTGAATAAATTATCTGACTTATTAATTTAATATATTTTAATGCGTGTAAACGCCATACAGAATACGATCAATTTCAGCCACAGTGATTATACGTCACATGGTTTGGGCACACGTCGAAATAATAGGCACACTGGCCATAAAAAGTCCTCCATTCATGCCACCACCTGTGAAATCGCCGCTCCTATAGACGAGATGTAATTATATACTTATATAAGTATAAGGCATCACCACCGATTGCATGGTCTGTACGGCTTCCACCACAGAGCGTGTCAAGAGTCTACCACTCACATCAAGAGAATGGTGTCTTACGTTGAGCGGCTTTCGACCGCAGCCTTAAGAGTCTCCTCCCTCCAGCTACCACCCGCATGAGGTCGATACATATGCTCCATCATCTAATACTGATATAGTTTGGCAGATATAGCCAAAGGCAGTTTTAAAGTAATAACGATAAGTTAGACATCAAAAGGGGTTTGTGTCACTGACGTTGAGTATATGCATTTTTCGATCATGTTTGTCTCACCCAACAACATGCCTGCAATCATTCAAAGGTGGGGAATTTACAGAGACACTTTATTATATTGCTATATTTATAAAACATTATGGAGGCCAGACAGTCTGCAGCCCCGTCATTAAGGGACCTTTCTTGGACAAAAATACTATGGTGTGAGTCAAACCAAGACGCAGAGAGCGCCATTATATATAAGTTTTTGATAAACATGTCTGCAGCAGACAGGCACTGTGTATTCTATTATTTAGAGTTTACTCGTTAAGAATCGATTTTTATATAGAAGCCCGGGGTATGAAAATTTATGGGAAGTAAAATCAAATTTTACGTCATGCTTTACGTTATGTTTTTTTTTATATGTGATAAGGGTGACATATACATCTATACTCAATTACGAATCAAAACGCAGATGCGTTGTCACCCGTGAGGACTAAGATATAATGCCTCGTTTCCAGTAAAAAGGGTCTCCGGTTGTCTACACTCACCATACGAAATACTTACAGCAGCATTAAGCTGCTATTTTAAGCTGGTGAGAGCGTGGTCTTTCCCCAGTCAAGCCGAACCATTCGTGCTACAACTATACCAGTATTATAGCTGCGGCATGGCTCTACTACGTAAAAACATGTATTCGTGTTCCTATGCATAGTCATGTAATGTCGTGTGCAATTTGTCTTGCGCAGACCCCAGCACAGAGTACTCTCGGTTGTATAACAACTGTCATCTAGCAACTTACGGAGTTTTGATATTAAATTTCATATATTATTATCGTTCGTAAGGAGATAACTACAGTCGTGTGTCGGAATCATGGATTTAATGCCAAGAAACATATTTGTCGATATCAATTTCCATACGTTTGGCTCTGTATCAATTGCGCCACAAACTTTCTACGTATAAAATTCTAACATTTCCTTCCAGCACCACAAGTGAGTACAAATCCAAATAAAAAGTTTATTTCTTATTTTCGCTTCTGTTGGATCGTTTTGCTTGCTTCCCTTATCTTCCCATGAGACAAATTGAAATGGCACATTCAGTTTACTAGACATATTGTCTTCGAACACTCGTGCTAGGAATGTTTGCGTCGTCTCCGTCGCTCGCAGCAGTTTATCTAACGAGACGATACATTTACTGCGTTCCGCAAATGCAATATATTTTCTTAGCAAAATATAAACTGTCAATGTATCCTGTATTGCAGCTTTTCATATATTTCTCTTAACAAATTTCTGTAAGTTTGTTTTAATATATTTATATTTTACGGTGGTAGAGCCCCGCAGCAGTTTTTGCTGTTGCACGTATGGGCCGGCTCGAGCCGGGTTGGTACCACGACCTCAAAGAATACCGGCTTGAAGTAGAGGCTCTGCTTCTGCGTTTCGTCTGGTGAGTGGCCGGAGGCCCAATTGCCCCCCCCCCCCCCCCCGCCCCCCATCAACATGGTAGCGGAATTACACAGTAGACTACCCCAGGAGGGTACCAGTACCCCTGGAGAATCCCTCGCTGAGCATCTGCTATGATATGATATGTTGCTAACTGGTAACATTCATTGCTATGCGGATGACAGCACTGGTGATGCTCTATACACCGGCCGGGCCAATATTTTCCGGGAAAACGTCGCCGAGTACCGAAACAAACTTGTGTCTGAAGTCGAGTCTTTGCTGGACAAAGTCTCGGATTGGGGGCGACTAAATCTAGTCCAGTTTAATCTTCAGAAGACACAAGTTTGCGCGTTTACCGCTAAAAAGAACCCCTTTGTCGTATCTCCTCAAATTCAAGGCACTCCCCTTCTTGCCTCAGCCAGTATCGGTATCCTCGGAGTCGACATATCGAGTGACGTGCAGTTTCGTGGTCACTTGGAAGAGAAGGCCAAATTGGCCTCTAAAAAGCTTGGCGTGCTCAGCAGAGCGGGACAGTATTTCATGCCGGCACACCGCCTGCAACTTTACAAGGCGCAGGTTCGGCCTCACATGGAATACTGTTCACATCTCTGGGCAGGGGCTCCCCAGTACCAGCTCCTTCCACTTGACCGCATCCAGCGCAGAGCGGCTCGAATCGTCGACGACCGAGCCCTTTCCGATCGGCTCGATTCATTGGCACTGCGAAGAGATGTTGCATCTCTTTGCATTTTCTTTCGCATCTACCATGGGGAGTGCTCTGAGGAATTGTTCGGATTAATCCCAGCCGCCAAACTTCATGAACGCACATCGCGGCAGAACTCTCGATACCATCCACACCATCTGGATGATTGGCGGTCCACCACTGTGCGATTTAGAAGATGTTTTCTTCCTTGCACGACTTCCTTGTGGAATCGATTACCATCAGCGATTTTTCCGGACCGATACGACTTAGGGACCTTCAAGAAAAGAGCCTACTCATTTTTAAAAGGCCGGCAACGCATCTGCAATTCCCCTGGTGTTGCAGTTGTTCATGGGCGGCGGTACTCTCCTATAAAAAAAAATATAACGCAAAGGTATTATATATGATAAAAGTAAATCTCGGCAAATTAATGGTAAATATTGCAAATTCCATTTTCAAAATGCTTTCTTCACTAGCATGCACTCTCTACGAAGAAACGACACTCTGGATTTCAACATAAGGTATAATTAAGTGATACTATAGCCCGTAGACATCTACGTTTATCTTCGATTAAAAATCAAAATACCGATACTTTATCACTTCTTTTGACTGAGGTGGAATGCCTCGTTTTCAGTAAAAAGCACAGCAGCATTAAGCTGCCATTTTACGCTGGTATACTGTAAGAGCGTGAATATCTTACATTGCAGTGGACAGCATGTGGTGGTAGTGAGTTAATAGTGTTGCTAGTAGTTCTAATACCACTACACTAGGAAAGACACACCACTGACGACAATACGACACGTGTTTCGCCGCAGTTCTATACACAGTGTGACCAATATTATAATAGTGTTATATGTTACATATGACAAACAAAAATATCTATAAAAACCTGCGAAAAGAACATGTAGCTATCGTGGGGCACCGATGCTCCGGGAAAACACCGATTTCTATCAAGAATGATTCGCGCGGCTATTGAAATTTTAAAACATGTTAAATTCAATAGAGAAGCTGGATGGGTGCTGCCACCTGCTGGGGATCCCATAATTAATACAATTTAATCCAAACCCAAGCATACCACTGCAAGACTTCAAGATACTGTAAGCTTGTTCCGTGTAGATCGGATCAAAAATTATGTGGATTATATAAATTACACGGCTATATTCAAAAGCTGAAGATAGTCGGGCTAACTATGATATCGGTACGTCAAACATCTCATACCATAAATGCTATAAAGCACCCGAAACGTCGGAAATTAAAAATAAGTTAAATTAAACGCGATAAAATCCGTAAAATTAGGTTTAATCAATGACTATTATAATATTATCTCTTAAATTATTCAGAATGCAAAATAAACTCAGGAGACACGGGCATTAAAAATTAGAATTATTTTGACGTCCGCAATATCAGAATCATCATTCCGTCTTGCAAACATGGCAATTATGGCATTTTGTCTCTACAGTTTTCTGATAAAAAAACTAACCGGTGATGTTTATAGCACAATGTCATATTAATACTGCATATATAAATAACAAAGGTGCGAAGAATGCGATGATTGTTTGATGATTGACACAAAAATAATATTATAACGGAATGGACGCAGTACGGGATGTGATAAAAGAGAAGAGGCCACAATAATTATTTTACAGAAGCCGTCTGAAAATTAAAAAAGATAATGCAGTTTTTGAAGAAAAAAATAAGCTATTAAAAATGAAAATTGTTTTTTTTTGTACAAATAATTTTTTTTTAAATATAAACTTGATAGTAGTAGTCGTGATTTTCCAATGATGTTGTTTATGTGTACGATAAAATAAACACCATATTTCTAGCAAAAGTAATTAAGAATAAGTTAATGCATTTTTTGATGTAAAACTAATAAAACTATTCACGATGTAACTATCTTAACTTCTGTATAAATTTAAAAATATTTAAAACTATCACTTTAAGGTACATTTTACTTTACTTGCTTTCATATTATAACATATTGTACAAGTTATCTTAAAATTAGGTGTGAATCACACCATGTGATCATAGTTCGATGTATACGAAAACGTTTCCATATACGTAAAGGTGTCTCAAATTGCTTGCGTTGCTAAGATTACAATTTGTATTTTGATCTGTCTGTTGTTATGTGATTATGTTATTAAGTGGCGAAGCTTGCGAAGTCACTTATTGATTTCACGATGTCTGTCCGTCTGTCCGTCTGTCCCACGATTATCTCGAGAACGGTTTCGAATTTTCAAATTCTGTTTTCAGCAATCGATTACTGATCACCCAAGCATCTGAACCTCCTATTTTGAAACTGATTGCTCAACGGCAACCGTTAGAAATCGCTACAAAGCTGATTGCTTCGTCACTTTGCTATGCTGTTAGCTTGCTAGGTTTTTGATATTAAAAATGATTACGTTACTTTGACTTATTTTTTCTATATCATAATATGAAATGTAATAATTTATATTCTGTTTTATATTTATTCAACTTTCAAATCATTAACATAAAATTTTTTATAATTCATTATTTTCTGGGGAAATGGTAAAGTTAGTTGTAGTGTGGATTATGAATAATTACATCGTTTAAAACGATTAAGAAACTTAAATATATTAATTAATTTAAATTTTATTGTGCCTCAATCCCTGACCGACAACGATGTAACTAAATATTATACTAGACTATTTTATGACAAAAAGGAGACAATTTCTTTTTGTATGGAGAATGGGCCCACCACGGATTTCAGAGAATTTTAATAAAATGTATATCGATTTATTCCTTATAATCCATAGATTACAAAATTAATATTAGTTTTATCGCATCTAATGGGAATTCTGAGAAATTAACAATTGAAATATGAATATCACAATAACCTTAAAACAAACTAAAAGTGATTTTCTAGTAGTTTTCAAGGATATTGTGAGTTAGAATAGTGTATATAGAATAGAATAGCTTAATAATTCATTGTATTAAAGAAAGTTGTGTGTACATTCAGCAATTATAGGTACTTTAAGATTGATGGAAAATCCTTTTAAACACTTCCTTCACGTAGTGCACAGACAAACAAACATAGTGTGGGGACCATTTTTTACAGATATTAATTGATTAGTGAATATACATCAAAGACACCATTAAATTAATTAAATAAATATGATTAAAGACATGATGAATAACGGATAATATGACCATTTATAATATTACCTTTATATGCTATATAGTAAGGAAGATGTTTTAAACTGGTTGTATAAGGCTAAACACAAAGTAAAATGTCACTGCATTTATTGTTGTAATTATTTCCAAAGCAGTCTATTAATAGTGGAACAGATAGGTGCAGTGTCAAGACTTTTATATGTTTTGGTTGAATCAGTAAAGGTGCAGTGTGTAAACTTTGTTTTAAAATATATTAACTGATTAGTTATCATACCCCAAATCCCATTAAAGCCAAAATAATAATGTAATATCATGCTACTTACGTGTGTATGTTTACATACACACATAAGTATGAACTAGATGTTTTAAACTGGTTGTGTAGGATAACAAAAACACATGTTTAATTTAATTGTAATATTTAATATGTTAACACAATGAAATAATTTATTATAAAGAAATATGCACTTATAACACAATATATGTATTCAATTAATATTTGTACAGAGCACTCAATATTACAGTTTTTGTAATCACGATACTTAATTACACTTTGACTAATTCGACGCGTGTTCTCAAAACAGAATGCCCAAGAATCATGATGCACCCTAATTTATACATTTCCCTTTCCACTTCACATTTCCCCTTCCACTTCTCTTCCGTTGTGCACGAAGAGGGGCGGACGATGTTGGTTGCCAACAAATTTTAAATTAAGTGTATTTTATGATGTTATTATTATAAGTCATTATCATTTCAAAATAACTTGATAATAACATAACAAGGATATTTTTAATGTTATGAGATATGATATATGACTGTTGCAGTTGTATTCAATATACATATACTTTTTTGTCTCTGCCTACGAGCAGCTCTGCAAGATTTCAGCCTACAAGACATTTATTGTAAGCGATTCACCTGAAAAAAAGTAAATAAATATTGTATATATTATTTTTTCTTTATTTATTGCTATCTAAATAGCATGTGAGGTCTATGTTTATGTTTGTATTAGTTTCCATTTCGAACACTTTAAAGCTAAAAAAAACATATCCACGTATGATATTATTGTTAGAAATCAGGACATTTTCAGTAATAAGAGATATGAGATAAGATTATGTATACACTATACTTCAATGTCAATAAACTACATTATTTTGTTGTCTTTTCCAGTATGTTAAATAAATAAGAAATTATATTAAAATATACACCATTAATCAGCTCCAGATGACCAAATACACAAGTAGTAATTATGGATTTACATCAACAATATTTAACTATGTATATTATTTAGATATTATTTTTATATCAGCTATGTGATAATAGATTATAAAATAATATCCCTTTTTGCAGAGCTAACAAACACTTAACAAGGATATAACCATAACACAAGTAAAAATGGCTTAACTAAGTTACAATACTTATGCAAACTGTATACTTGCTTCTAGTACAAATAATTACTACTTATTTGCACATAAATATATGTACTATCTATACTGTCCTTCTACTGTGGCTGGCATAAATTCATGATCCATGTTTGATGCCATTTGGTATTGTCAAGTTTATGGAGCAACTTGCTGAATACATAAGGTATTTATACCTAAATACAGTTACATAAATCGCTCTTCAAAGAAGATGAAATCAAATAGAGAAGATTCCTTAAACTACCCATAGATTCTAATTTTCTTTTAACAAACACAAACACTTCTTTCATGTATTTATTCTATGTATTATTTAATTTAGATTTCACTAATACCATAAAACTTTAATACTTTGTTTGGTTTTAAGACCTGTGTTTGTCACTTTTTTAGGTAATTCATCATAATTTATAGATCTTATTTAGATTTTCCGAAATTATAGGTGTAAAAGTAAACTTTTGTATTATGTACATACCTACTAAAGTAATTAGTTTTCTTTTTCAAATTTCGAATGTCATAGGCAATGCGTACATTGGCTAAACTAAATGATAGTTACCATATTATGTTAAAGACTTGTGCATCGATTTTATTTCGACGACATTTATTTTATTGTCTTGTAAACAAACAATATAAACAAACAGTATAATTTTTTTTGCTATTAACTAATTTTGCTACCTAAAATTATTTTAATGTATATATTAACAATTACACTTAATCACAGACTATACCCTTACAGGTGTGATGCAACTCGAACTCTGTTTATCGTCTTGACGCACCGTGTGGGTTCGGAGATCACTAGATACTCGTAAATAATAGTTCACTAATCCACTAATTCTATCATTTATTTATTTATTTATATTTCCTACTAACATCTACCATTACAGGGAAAAACCTAAATCGATAAATGTTGCATCTCAATTCAAAATAATAATAATAATAATACAATTAAAATATGTTATTGGTATACATCCATAAAGCATAAAATAATAATTTAAATGGTAAAAGATAATAATGTTAGTAATTACAACACACAATATTTAATTTAAATAACAACACATTACAATCAATTGTACAATTCAATTTGAGAATAACATATTATGAATAATGTCACTTTTGCAAACTCACTTCTTGAACATGAAAATAAGTCCAACTTCTCAGCAACCAAATTTAGTATGTGTATCGTTCGCGTGAGGGGGGTGTTGCGTACCAGTTTAGTCCTGCCGCGCGGCACCGCGAACAAGCTCGGGCGCCGTCGCCGCTGTACATATCTATCAGGCACGCGTAAGCCTATCCACTGCAGCACACTCGGGTTGCTAATGTAACCACGGAACACCTTTAAAATGTAGGCTACCAGCGCTAGATCCCTCCTAGTTTCCAACTTGTTGTATCCAACCATGCCCAAAACAAACAAGGTTGGGTACATCAAGGGATAGAAGGGATAAACCCCATAAAGCTTATGATATACAAATCGCGTGAATTTATTCTGAATGCGTTCTAGCATAAGACTGTATTTATTTTCATGTGGAGCCCATATTGCCGAGTTACACTCCAGTTGACTCCTTACTAGAGCATCATACAGCGCTGAGATGGCTTTTATGTTGGTAAAATTTACTGCTCTGCGAAGGATAAATCCTAGTCGTTTATAAGATTTTTTACATATGTTCAAGATGTGCTCCCGGAATGTCAATTTGACATCCATCTGTACCCCAAGATCCCGGACTGATTCCTCCCTCTTCATTAGCTCGCCATCCACCTTATAGTTGAAATGGAGTGCTGCCCTTGATCGACTAAATGCTAGAATAGAGCATTTTGAAATATTAAACTGCAGCTTATTTTTGTGACTCCATTCTACTACTTGGTCGATATCTTGCTGAAGGTGGCTACATCCTCACTCTTGATGGCTAAAAGCAATTTTAGGTCGTCTGCAAATAATAGACACTTAGCCTCTCTTACTACTTCTGGTAAATCATTAATCATTATGTTGAACTCTAACGGCCCTAAATTACTGCCTTGGCTCACACCAGATCTAGTAAAGTAAGGCTCCGACCGGTACCCACCGTACTCCACATACTGTTTTCTATCTTTCATGTAACTCGCAAAAAAATGAAGCAGTTTAGGTGTGCAGCCAATTTTCGCCATCTTTGACAATAGGATATCGTTATCTACCAAGTCGAACGCCTTTCTAAAATCAAAGTAGGCGGCATCTACCTGCAACCCTGCATCGACATGAGGAACTAAATACGTCATGGCATTTAAGAGGTTACTGGTTGTGCTCCTCTCTGTCCGGAAGCCATGTTGGGCGTCCGATAACTGCGGTGCAACTTGTTCCCGTACACTTCGCTGGATGGCTCCCTCAAACACCTTCGCAGGTGTTGATAGAATCGCCACTGGTCTGAAGGATTCAATCGTAGATTTGTTACCCTCCTTAGGTATCGGAATAACACGCGTGATTTTCCAACTTTTTGGAAAATATGAATTCTTTAGACATAAGTTGAAAATGTTTAACAACGGTTCCGCTAGCACTGAGCGGCAGTCTCTCATCACAAACGCCGGTATACCGTCCGGGCCCGCCGAGCGCTTTGGTTTGAGCCGGGCGAGCGCCGCGCGCACCTCGCCGAGCTGCAGCTGCGGCACGTGCACGCGCGCGCTGCCCGCGCCGCCAGCCGCCACCGCCTCGCCAACGTCCAGACGTGCTGGCTCGCTATTGTATACTGAGTAGAAGTATTTGGCAAATTCAGTCGTACTTTCTTGATCTGACAATGCTACTCCATCTTTCAATATTTGTTTACGTTTAACTGCCCCTTTTTTTGCCCTAATATGATCCCAAAAAGACTTAGGATCCTTTGCCAAGTTACTTTGCACACGATTCTGATAGTTTAGGTATGCGCTATCAATACTTTTCTTAATTCGCGCCCTGCAAGTAGAAAAAGCTTCGTAATCAGCACGAGATCCGGTCGATTTATATCGCTTGTGAAGCTTAGCCTTTAATTTTATATCCCTAATTAAATCACTAGTATACCACTCGGGGTAATGTCTTTGATCTACTTTCATTTTCCGCTTTTTCGGTACACAATTATCTAAAACATCGTAAAAAACTCTATAAAAAGACTCCAAAGCTTCCTCTGGTTCCTGTGTCTCCGTAATCAAACTCCAATCAGCGGAAGCTAATAAAGAATAAAATAAGTAAAAATCAGCTTTATAAAAATTCCATTGTGGTTCAATTTGGCTTGCTGATGGTTCACGGTCTAAAGCAATCACTCATCTAATCAACTAATTCACATAGTATAAAGCGCCGCGGCTGACGTCACTGTTTACATCGAAATTCAAACTTGCATGTTGGCATGTTGTAAACAAATATTAATTTAGTTTGATTTATAATATTGTGATTGTGCTATTATTTTTGTTTATTTTTTGTTACTTCGTATAAGTAGTGCATAACATAAAATATGATTTAAACATACTTGTTTGTTTGTAATATCAGTGATAACATTGACGCAACAAAAAAAAATTGTCAGTGTGGCATTATTTAAAAAAAATCGAGATGGAAGCGATATATGTAGGAAGCAGTTTATAGATTTTGAAATACTACAGATATGAAAAAGAAGCATGGAAATACCACAAATAAATAAATAATTGTTTTTATTTCACATTGCCACATTTTACATTTTTAATAAAGGTACCTATTTCAAAATGCTTTAATTAAAGTAATCGCTACTCTCAACTCGAGTGATAAACTTCAATCGATGCAGGGACTGTGAATAGTCAGTTCGAATAGCTCAAAAACTCAAGTACAACTAGAGTAACATAGAATAGAATAGAATAGAATAGAATAGAATAGAATAGAATAGAATAGAATAGAATAGAATAGAATAGAATAGAATAGAATAGAATAGAATAGAATAGAATAGAATAGAATAGAATAGAATAGAATAGAATAGAATAGAATAGAATAGAATAGAATAGAATAGAATAGAATGATTTTTATTCAATATGGATTATTACATAATACTTATTGAAAGTCATTATTTTATTTACCACTGGTTCGGAAAATACCTCTGTTCTGGGAAGAACCAGCAAGGACTTTTTTGTTTTAAACATAATTTCACTTAACAATTATTTTGTTTATACAATTTTAAATCAATTTTCATAGAACCAGCATGGTAGCGATCACCTTATTCCCAGGGATTATTTTCATTTATGTATTCCTTGATATTATAATAACCCTTTTTGTACAGTTTTTCTTTAATAAAACTTTTAAACTTGTTTATTGACAAACTTTGAACATGTTCTGGGATTCTGTTGTAAAAGCGTATACATTGCCCCATAAATGAATTACTAATTCTGTGGAGTCTAGTAAGTGGCATTACAAGCTTATGTTTGTTCCTAGTGTTTAAGGTATGAACATCCTTATTCTTATTGAAGCTATTTACGTTTTTATGTACATACATTACATTTTCATAAATATATTGCGATGCCAAAGTTAATATGTTTATTTCTTTAAAATTTTCTCTAAGGGACTTTTTACAATTTAGATTATAAATCGCCCGTACGGCTCTCTTTTGCAAAACAAAAACATGATAAATTATTATTAACTCGCGTTACTCGAGTCACAAAATTCTACTTGAGTCGCATTTTTATCTTACGGTAAATGCAGTGTCTGTCTAGAATTTAGTGATTAACTAGACTTATTAATTCGAACAATTTATTGATATATTATGTAATATCAATAAACTGATTAAGTATAATTGTCATAAAGTTAGAGTGATATTATTTTATGAAGATTGTCTATACGCAAACCAAAAATTTATAACTACATATTATGTTTAGTAATAATAATTATGTTGGATGGAGAACAAATATAAAAGTAATTTGTAACAAACTGACACAGCTTCGTTCCGCCAATTCGAGTTGCGTAACTCGAGTACTGTTCGACTCAAGTTAACTCGTATCGAGTTTCTTCCGAATTAGCATATCTCTACTACAATTTTTTTTTTAATACGAGGGTGGATTGAAAAGTACTCGGCCTAACACAGATCCATTCAATTCTAAAAATCAAATCTACCCACATTATTTAGTTCAGTTCAGACTAGTTCATTGTGTGAAGTTCGAAACGTGTGCGATAATTAGTTGTGATTTTATAAATTTATTAACAAAGTAATCGGACATAATTTCCGCGAATGGAGCAAATCGAGCAGCGTGCCGTCATTAAGTATCCTCCATAAGAAGGGGCTATCATCAAAAGCCATCCATGATGACATGGTCAGTACATTAGGCGATTGTGCTCTGTCATATTCATCCGTCAAAAAATGGATAGCAGAATTTAAGCGTGGTAGAGAGAGTGTGAAAGATGAACCCCGCTCTGGAAGGCCTTCGACGTCAACTACTGACGAAAATATTAAAAAAGTACTTGATTTAATAATGGGAGACCGCAGATTAAAAATTAGAGAGATAGCCGAGATTATAGGCATCTCTTATGAACGAACTCAAAACATCATTGTCAACGAGTTGGGTTTCCACAAGGTGTCTGCGAGGTGGGTTCCGCGACTGCTTTCAGTTGAACAAAAAAGGACGCGATTGACTATTTCACGCGACTGTTTGGAGTTATTTGAAGCCGATGCAGATGATTTTTTGAATCGTTTTGTTACTATGGACGAAACATGGGTTCATTACTGTACACCGGAAACAAAACAACAATCAAAACAGTGGAGAAGACCTGGTTCACCACCCCCTAAAAAGGCTAAGTCGATTTTGTCGGCAAATAAGGTGATGGCTTCAGTATTCTGGGACTCGAAAGGTGTGATTATGATTGATTATCTTGAAAGGGGTCAGAATATAAACTCTGATTACTACTGCACCTTACTACGTCGTTTACGAGAGGAAATAAAAGAAAAACGTCGAGGAATGCTCAGAAGAAAAGTCCTGTTTCCTCAAGATAACGCCCGTGTTCACACGTCAGTACAGTCAATGGCTGAAATTCACAACTGTGGCTTTGAACTGTTACCGCATCCACCGTATTCACCTGATCTGGCACCATCAGACTTCTTTCTGTTCCCTAACCTAAAAAAGCACTTGGGAGGTCAAAGATTTTCGAAAAACGACGAGGTCAAAGCAGCTGTAGACGCATATTTTGACTCTAAGGAAGAATCATTTTTTTTCAACGGTCTAAATGCTTGGAAGGGGAGGTGGCAAAAGTGTATTGAACTTGATGGTGATTATGTAGAAAAATAAAAATAAAATTGATTTAGTATTTGTTTATTTTCTTGGTTAGGCCGAGTACTTTTCAATCCACCCTCGTATTACATTAGCAGAACGAATGACCTGAACACAAATATCAAAACAATTCTTTATTTCTGATTTCTTGATACCGTTTAGATTTTCATACGATCTTTATGCTATTTACAATAATAAATTGGTGTCTTTCTTTGTATATAATACCATTGAATGTCGCGAAAATTTTCTAGTGGGCCCAAAAACGATTGATTCCTTTGTAATAGATGTGAGTAAATGTTTGGCTAAGTTGCGGAATACGTAATTATAAATGAAAAATATTAATAGTGTGTAAGTGTGAGAGTAAGGTAAAGAAAAATTATCGGAGATTAGCATATCCACATACAATCAGCTTGATTGGCTGAGAGTTTGGAAAACCTAATAACCGATTTATTTTTAAGGTTGTTCTGACACTATTTTATACGGAATAAGTTTTAATGTATTTTAATGAGGTAAATGAGAATTTATTACGAATTGTATAGGAATATGATCCATTATCTTGACTATGTATGTACGCGAACCGTGTACGTGAAAATGATGGTACAATTAAATATTAGAAACAGAAATAGAAACTTTTTTATTCAATATAGATTATAAATAATACTTATTGAAAGTCATTCTTTTGTTTAATTACCACTGGTTCGAAAAAAAACCTCTGTCATGGGAAGAACCATTCAGAAACCCAGCGGGACTTTTTTTTTAAAAACAGCTTACAATTATGTATGTTACACAAATTAATAGCACAACAAATTAGAAACAGCTTGGTAGCAATCACCTCATTTCCAGGGGTTATTATCATCTATAAATTCATTAATATTATAATAACCCTTTTTATTCAAACTTAATTTAATAAAGTTTTTGAACTGTGCAGGTCAAATTTTGAACATTTTCTGGAATTTTGTTGTAAAAGCGTATACATCGCCCCAAGAATGAATTACTGATTCGATGGAGTCGAGTAACTGGTACTACTAGCTTGTGTCTCCTAGTATTTACAGAATGAATTTCACTTATTTTTGTAAAACTACTTTTATTTTTGTGTACGTACATTACATTTTCATAAATGTATTGAGAAGCGAAAGTTAATACATTAATTTCCTTAAATTTTTGTCGCAGCAACTCTTTAGGCTTTAAATCATAAATTGTTCTTATGGCCCTCTTGTGTAAAACAAATATCATTTCAGTGTCAGATGCGTGTCCCTATAGTAAAATAAATAAATTGTGAAAAATAATTCTGAGCTGTTTACAACTGCTGGAGATATTATCAAGTCCAAACCCTTAAGGAATCCAGATAAATTAGTCATTGATAAAATACCAAAAACAGTAAATTATCATAGAAATTGCTATGCAATGTGCATAAAAGTGTTTAACGCAATACCCAATAATATAAAATTACTACCAAGGAAGCGTTTCGGGAACGAGTTGAAAAAGTGGCTAGTTAATAAATCTTTTTATTCGGTTAGCGAGTTGTTGGAAAAACAATAATTATCTTTATTTTTTTTAATAATAATATTTTGGTAATTATATATTATAATGTGACATGAAATTATAAATATTAATGATTTGATAATGCAAATAGTAGTAAATGTTTTTTTTTTTAATTAGGTCTCATTAATTTTTTGTTTTTGCTATTTATTATGCAATGTACGTATTTTTTATTTTAATTCGTAATGTCATACTTAATGTTTATAAAATTCAATAATTTTGTACACCAGAAATGGTTAATGTGTTGTACTATATTTTCTATAACAACTGTAAAACACACACATTATGCAAAAAAAAATACCATACGACATTATGCTATGAAAATAGCTAAAGTAAACTAGTTTAGCTCTTTTAACACTAGTTAGACTTCTAATCTTTTTTTGCAGCATATGCTGCAGAATTAAGTCTGCTTGATTTTGATATATGGGGGCTCCATTGTAGCTTCGCGTCTATTATAATTCCAAGAAAAATCGTGGTATCTACAAGACTCAGTTTCTCCCCATTTAAAATTACATTAGTATTTAATTGTTTGACATTTGGAGTCATGAATTTCATACATTTCGTTTTAGTGCCATTTAAATGCAAATTATTAACATTGAACCAATTTACTAATTTAGATATAGCATTATTAACTTCGTCAGATTATAGTTATTGTCGACTTAATTTGAAAATTAAAGAAGTGTCATCTGAAAATAATACTATATCATGGTTATCCCCTACTATGTAAGGTAAGTCATTAATGTACACAAGAAACAGAAAGAGGCCGAGAATTGAGCCTTGAGGCACGCCGCACGCACGTAAATATGAAATAATTAATTTAAGAGCATCACTTCTTACACCGTAGTGTTGACGTTTCCTGATTAATGTTTCATGGTGAACACAATCGAAGGCCTTTTTTTTGTAGGATAAGGATGACAAACGAGCACACAGTCCACCTGATGGTAAGTGGTTGCTGCGGCCCATAGACATCTACATCTATCCTCTATTACAAATCAAAATGTAGATGCGTTGTCACCTGTGAGGACTAAGACGGAATGCCTCATTTCCAGTAAAAAGGGCCTCCGACCAACTGCACTCACCAAGCGAAACGCAGAGGTAAACCTTTACTTCACGCTGGTTTTCTGTGAGGTCGTGGTACCACCCCGGTTCGAGCCGGCCCATCCGTGCGACAGCAAAAGCTGCCGCGTGGTTCTACCATTGTAAATGGCCTTGGATAGGTCACAAAAATACGCAAAGCATCTTGTGAATTCTACCATGCATTGTAGATATATTTAATCAGCTCAACACCGGCATCAGTTGTCGCGCGACCCCTTGTGAAACCAAACTGATTTTTATGAAGTAAATTATTTATATTAAAGAAATTTAACATTTGATCAAGAATAATTTTTTCAAAAATCTTGGTAGTACAGAAATTGGTCTAAAATTGGCAGGGTCTAATGTACTACCAGATTTAAATAAAGGTATATTACTTTACTACGCTTTATTAAATCAGGAAACACACCAGATTCGATACTAGTATTAAAAGTAATAGCTAAATGAGGCGCGATTGTATCTACTACTACTAGACGCAATAACTTTAACGGAAATCCCCCATAGATCCACAGTTTTCTTAACATCAATAGTTTTAAATATTTTACAATATCTTTTGATGATACTTTATGAAATGTAAAATCCTTTGTACACGCATTTACATTTTGTTTAAGTAATGATTCGGTGACGACAGGAGAAGAATTCAGTGACTTAGTGGTTAATATCGGATTATCAGTAAAATAATTCTCAAAAACCATTGCAACGTCCTGATCTGATTAAGTTAATTTGTTGTTAACACTTAACTGGTAGTTTGAATTGCGAGAGTGGATCTTACCAGTTTCGCTATTAATTATACTCCGTGTCATTTTAATTTTATTAGAAGCCGTCTTAATTTTGTTGCTCAAATGGAAAGACTTGGCTGTGGAGCACCCTATTTTAAATATTTTTGAATATTTTTTATTTATTCCGTAAATTCGACGCTATGTTTATATGACCATTTATGGTAAAGATCATAAAATCTATGTCTGCTCTTATGGATTCCTACCTTCGCCCATTCATTGAGTTACTTCCGACTATTTAAGGAGAATGTTTTAGAAGTAAAAGTACTAATGATTAATAAATACTATAAGTAAAGAAATATATATAAATAAAACAAAATTTGAGCTGTGTTCGTAGTGTTTTTATATGTTTTGTTTTTATTTTAATTTTTTAAATAATTGTAAAAATAAAAAAGACAGATGTCACAAATTTTGGAGAGAGATTTTTTTCTGTAAATGTATATATAGCGTTTTTTTTTTTGAAAAACGCTAGGATTTTCTCCTGTGTCGTGGAGGCAGTTTACAAACATAAATTGCACAAGGACAAACATCCAGACCCGGAACAATTATTTGTAGGCCTTACAAATAATTGTTCCGTGCGGGATTCGAACCCGCAGCCCCCAGCGCAACAACTGATTGCTAAGCCACTGCGCCACGGAGCCGTCCGTCGTTTTCTCGTGAATTGTATCATTTCATTCAATTTTATTTATTTTATTTTAATTTTAATTTATTTCGAAACCAACAGCGTTCTAATTAGTTAACATTAAACAATATTATTCTTATAATAAAGGCCAATAACAGGTTTCCTTTAATTACTAAGGCATAAGATACTACGGTCGTAATGATTAGTATCAGTTGGTATACACTCAATTTTACACTTATAACATTAAATGTTTGCATCTGTTCCCTCAGGCAATATGCACATTTGACAAGTCTCATACACAAATTCATAAACATATGTACATGCACACTAATAAAATCAGTAACAGCACACACTGCTCAACGGTACCAAACAAATAAACACGAATACACACATGTTGCTTTTTTATACACAAGAATAGCAGTATATTATTATTATTTTTACTCTACTATAAATTATGTTATGTTATGTTTGTTATCCAAGTACGATATTATAATTTATATATTATGAAGACGAAGATTTTTATTTAAAATCTGCATCCTATCAACCACGCGTTCTGCGCGTGAATAACCTGCATAGATAAGTAATAGAAAGATACGGGAACGTCCATCACTGGTAAAGCATATAGTCCTCGAGCAGGGTATGTTTCCGTGATTGGATGATAAAATCGGAAAAAATGGATACTAGGGAACAATACTTTCAGTACAAGTGAGATGTGAACGAGTTTACTCATATTAGTACTGTTGGGGACCAGAGAAGTCTTAAATTTGTTACCCTTGATAAAGGTACATAGAGGTCACATCCTTCATTGGATCATAGTGTGAACTTAATTTTCCTCCGTGACAATTCGGAGTCATTTTTAAAGTGACTTAAACGTAGACCTCAAGGTTGTGCGCACAACCCAAGGTATAAAATTACCTTGATATAGTATGATAAAAAAGTATATGTACCAATAATATGAAATTAATGTAATGAAAATGTAATATAATACCCAAGTAAATGGGAGGGGGGGCATATTTATAAAGAACCCGTGTGACAAAAATCATGAAATAAAATATAAATGAAGTGAATTAATGCCCTGATTCCCGATATCTAATAAAAAAATAAATATGTGATAGCAGCTTAACGCTGCTGTGTTTCGTATGGTAAAACATAACTTTTTAAAACGCTGTCATCTTTGTATTGAAATAGGAGGGCGTCATTTTGAAAAAATCTTTTTAATTCTTTATTAAATCCTCGCTTTAATAAAGAATTAAAATGATTAATTTTTGACAATTTTTTTTGTTATCATACAAAAATAAGCCCAAATGACCTAATGAATAAATTACACCTTATTTCTTTAAATTTTTACAAATTATCATCTTATTATCATCTTTATCGGTCAGTTTGTGTACATTTGAATGCAATCGAGAATTTTCCACTAAAATTTGCCGCAGGGATGGCAAAAATAGACAAAATAGAATACTAAAAGGAACAATGCTAGCTAAAGGTAAAAATATTAAGTAATAAAATAAAGTACCTACCTACAAGAATTATGAAAAACAAAAACAAAAGGCCTGAAAATCGAAAACAAAAGATATGAGAGTAGTGTTAGTATGAAAATCATTAACATGCAAGGACATGAGAACACTTAAAATGACGTAATAAGGGAATCCCTGAACAAAGCTAAATATGTGATAAAATGACAAGATGCATGACTAAATGGCTAAGATATCGGACGAATAAATTGTAATCCCTGATTTTGACAAATAAGTGTGCACACTTAACAATTCGACGACTTATACATATTATGTCTAAACTGAATGAGACCTATTATAACCTAACTTGACTTACTAGTAATGTGATTATTAGATTGGAAGTATAATTGTTTAGTTAGAATAGGAATATTATATTATGTAAAAAAAATAAAAATATATTTTTTTTTATTTCTTTTTGTCGGTGGGAGGTGTAGTGTAGCCCACATGAGTTATATATTGTTACGAGCTAGGGGTTCAAGACAATTAAAAACTGCCGATTGAATTACTACAATTGACACTTTAATTTATTTATTTATTTATTCTTTATTGCATTCCTTAATCTAAAAGAATACAAAGGGCGGACTTAATGCCTAGTGGCATTCTCTACCAGTCAACCCATGGAGTGGTGAGAATTTGAAGTAGGTGTAGCAATATAGAATAAAAACAAAATAGAAATGTATAATTAATTACGTTATATATACATTTTACTAATATATAAAATAAATAAACTATAAAAATATATCCTATTTATACATGTATACAAATATATACGTACATACATAAGCATACATTTATTCATACCAACATACATATACAAATAATACATATAAATAACTATAAATATATACGTCTAAAATATAAATGACATGGACGATTCATCTAAGAAGCATTGTCTTTAACAGATGATTACGCACCAACTTTTTAAAAGCAAACTTATTGGGAGCTTTTCTGATGTCGTCAGGCAAGGAGTTCCAAAGGCGTGCAGCCTGCACTGTAAAGGAGTTACCATAGAACTCGATGAAGTGAACTGGAATACATATTTTGTTGTTAGAAGACGAAAGTAGAACCCTATCATGAGATGAGGAGAGTAAGTGAAATTTACTCTTAAGATAAGAAGGCGAAAATGGGTCATTTAATATGGAAAAAAGAACAAGTAATATTCTGGAAATACGCCTCTGCCGGATTGTAAGCCAATTAAGCTTAGATCTATATTGCGAAATATGGTCATACTTCGAAGCCCGAAAATAAATCTTATACAGTTATTGAGAAGGCGTTCCAGCTTGTTCAGAAGATCCTGGGACAGATCCGGGTAACACACATCTGCATAATCAATTATGGGTAATATGAGTGATTGGGCAAGCATGATCTTAGACTTTGTGGGGAGAAAATGTTTTAAACGATACAGAGTACGTAACGTAGCAGTGACTTTTCGACTGACTTCAGTAACCTGAGTTCTCCAATTCAGCGTGCTGTCAATGTGTAGGCCAAGATTTTTTACAGACTTACTGAACTGTATTGTAATCCCATTGTAGTAGATAGAGGTTATGTCTGCAAGATTAATCTTGGCTAGCATCCTTGAGCTACCCACCAGTATAGCTTGGTATTTTGAAGGATTGACCAATACTCCATAACGAGTAGACCAATCCTTGATAGCTTGTAAGTTGTTATTTAATTTTTTAATCCCATTATGGATATCCCCAATTTCAGTTTGCACGTATAGCTGAAGGTCATCGGCATACAGATGGTACGAGCAATCGAAGATGGAGGTAATAAAGTTTATAAAAATAGAAAAAATTATAGGAGAAAGAATACCGCCTTGCGGTACACCAGCTTCCACATCAGCCCAAGCTGAGGTTATTTGCCCCACAAAAACTGACTGCTGTTGACCGCGAAGATAAGATGCAAACCATTCCAATGCTGTAGGGCCAAAATTTAGATGAGACAGTATGGATACAAGGATTTCATGATTAACTGTGTTGAAAGCAATTGAAAAATCAACTAGTACCAGTACTGTTACTTTTTTTCTTCCATACCGTTTCTAATATCGTCTGTGACGTTAATTAAAGCAGTACTCGTACTATGACCAGGGCGAAACCCAGACTGATATATACTCAGTAGGTTAAATTTCGAAATGAATGTAGAAATTTGCTTGTAAACACAGGATTCTAAAATTTTGGAAAGAAAGGGTAGAATGGATATAGGGCGAAAATGATTGGGAAGAATGGGAGAAGGAACTTTTGAAAGGGGCTTTATAAAAGCCCTTTTCCAAAGATTAGGGTACTGACCTGAATCAAGGGAAAAATTTATAACATGGGAAATTGCCGGAAGAAGGAGCTCTAGTATAAATACTACCATTTGTCTACTAATCTCATCATAACCCACCGCCTTGGACTGAATTGCTAAAATAGACTTTTTGACATCATCCTGCGAAACAGGAGAGAAATTAAAGGTAGGTATATTAGGAATTTGCACAGAAGCAATAGAAGCCACAGTTTGAGAGCGAATTGTAGGGTCCATTGCTGTTACAGAAGCGAAATGTTGGTTGATTTCATCAAGTGATAAAGAAGGACCACAATCCAATGTAGCTGGCCTGCAAAGACCAGAAGATCTAAGAAATTTCCACACTTCGGCGGGAGAAGAGTTGTTAATACAATTATGGAAATATCGGCGTTTAGCTGCCCGTACCATTTGATTGCACCTATTCCTGGCTGCTTTAAAAGATTTAATTACAAAACACTAATTACATCTTAAAACCACACTAATAATAAAACACAATTGTACTACTGATCACTTTAATTTCACTTCGATGTATTCGCTTATATCGCCAATTCAATACTAACTCGGTTGTGGTCTATACCAGACTTATATAGGGCCTTAGATAGATTCCAGAACCTTTTACTGTAGAAACATCTACAATTTTCAAGTACATATCGGTCCAGAAATTTCCAGAAGGATCTTGACACTCCTAGTTCTGCTACTCGTCACTAGAGGGCGCTAGTGGTAGCTAGTGTTGCCATGTACAAGACATTTATAGTGGCGCGCAATACTGCCCCCTCCTAAGACATGCTCGTCCCGAGCATTATTGGCCCCATAATAACACGACATGGACGATCTTAGGAGTACCTCTGGCACCTTTCTGTATCCGGTAGTTTACGTCATTGATCCTTGTCACAATCCGGTACGGTCCGTCCCATTTAGCTTGAAGCTTAGGAGATTTCCCTTTGATGCGAACTGGTTTGTGTAATCACACTAGTGAACGTTAGTGAAACCCTTTGTTGTTTTGCGGTCATACCGTGTTTTCATCTTCTCAGACGTTCGCTGGCCCGACTGTCTGACGTGCTCATAAATGTCATTCATTTTGTTCCGCAAGTCACTTGCATAATCGCTTATACTGCGTGGGGCATCAGGTGGCATTCCGGTGATTAGGTCTGCAGGCAGCCGTTATTCTCTCCCAAAGTTTGCGAAAGCTGGTGTCACTGATGTACTTTCGTGAACAGCGCTTCGATTGAGAACAAAAGCGGTTGTATGTGCCTGTCCCAGTCTCGTTGCCGTTTTTACACAACTTTTGCTAGGTACCTCTCCAATGTCTGATTAATTCGTTCTACCATTCCATCAGATTGTGGGTGGAAAGAAGTTGTTCTTGTTTTATGAGTACCCATAACTCGGCAAGTTTTCTGGAATATTTGAGACTCAAAATTCCTTTCCTTATCGCTGTGAATCTCAAAAGATACTCCAAAACGACAGAAGACTTCATGAAATAGTTTATCTGCAACTGTTGAAGCTTCTTGATTTGGAATGGCTAAGACTCCTGGCCACTTAGTGAAGTAATCCATCACAACCATGAAATACTTGTTACAATTTTCACTTTCCGGTAATGGCCCCGCAACGTCAATGGCTATCCTCTCCCATGGTGCACCAACATTGTACAATTTCAATGCGCCTCTACTACGAGTTTGAGGTCCCTTTACAGCCGCACAACTTGTACATTGGCGGCACCAATCCTTTAAATCGTTACAGCAGTTGACCCAGTAAAACCGTTCTCGGATCTTCAGTAGAGTTCGTTTAACTCCCAGGTGGCTCCCTGAACAACCATTATGGTACAGCTGTAGAACATCCGGTACTTTAGCCTTAGGGACAATCATTTGCAAATGACAACTGTCTCCCGACCATTTTCCGATTTGTTGCACATTATTCCATCCTGAATCAGTAAGCTGTCCCATTGAACCCAATAGCTTTTCGTGATCGAACTCATTGCTAAGACGTCACTCCACTTGGGCTTAGGAGCACTGGCCTACAACCATTCCAGAATGAGCTTGATGTCCGAATCTTCCTGATGAGCATGTTGTAGGCTGTCCTTACACTCATTGCTGAGCTGGTCTGTCCTGAGCATCTTCACAGATACCACTTTCTTACCCTCATGCCTAGTACAATGCTTGCAATCTTCAGGGCAAGGTCTTCTTGACAATGTTTCAAATTCATTGCCATGAGATTTCCCGCTGCGATGGTCAATCACAAAGTCGTATTCCTGCAGTAGTTCAATCCATCTCGCAATTTATCCTTCCGGATTTTTGAACTACAATAGCCATTTCAGTGCAGCATGGTTATTTCGTAAGTGAAATTTCCGTCCCAGAAGCTATTTGCTGATGTGCTGCAAGGACTTTACCACAGCAACCAATTCCCGTCTTGAGACACAATAGTTCATTTCCGACTTTTTTTATAGTATGAAGGTGACAAACGAGCACACTGGTGGACCTTATAGTAAGTGGTTGCTGTGGCCCATGGACATCTACATCTATCTTCGATTACGGATGAAAATGCAGATGCGTTGTCACCTGTGAGGACTAAGATGGAATGCCTCGTTTCCAGTGAAAAGGGTCTCCGGTTCTCTACAATCACCATACAAAACACAGAAGTGTCAAGCTGCTATTTTACGCTGGTATTCTGTGAGAGCGTGGTCCTTCCTCGGTCGAGCCGACCCATTCGTGCTACAACCATAATATAGCTGCAGCGTGGCTCTACCACGTATTAAAAACGCTTTGACAACGACTGGCTGAAATACGCTATTACAACATCTTGATCATTATTTCGTTGAGACAACACACTGCCAAGTCCTCTATCACTTGCGTCTATGTTAACTATTAATTTCTTGCCCGCATCAGGGTACCCCAAAATAGGTATTTTGCACAGGCGGTCCTTGAGCTCCTGGAATGCGATATCGCAACTTTCATCCCAGCAGAAATGTCGCTTCTCCTTGGTTAGCTTGTGCAGAGGTTTGGCTATATCTGCAAAGTTCTTCACAAATTATTTATTTATTATTTTTTTTTTTTTTTAAAAACGTTACTCCCACACTAGGATTTTCTCCTGTATCGTGGAGGCAGTTTACAAACACAAATTGCACAAGGACAAACATCCAGACCCGGAACAATTATTTGTAGGCCATACAAATACTTGTTCCGTGCGGGATTCGAACCCGCGCCCCCCAGCGCAGCAACTCATTGCTAAGCCACTACGCCACGGAGCCGTCAAAATGCCGATAATAGGAGCACAAATCCAAAAATGCTCTAACCTGGGTCTTGTCTTTTAGAACCGGCCAATCCTTGACAGCGGCAATTTTCTCTGGATCCATGCGGAAACCATCTTCCGACACTACAGACCACTAAAAGCTAACTAGCCGTTTGAATAGTGAGCATTTCTTCGGACTCAACTTGAGGTTGGCACTCTGGATCCTCATGAACACGTGTTCCAGGTTTTGAAGGTGTCCCTCAAACGTACGGCCTAAGATGATGATGTCATCTAAGTAGACCAGACAGGCATCGTCAATTAGTCTGGTAAGTACAGGCTCCATCAACCTTTCAAACGTTGCTGCAACCGTTATTTCTAAAATACCAAATGCCGCACTAGCTAATATTGTCGAATGCACTTATACAGATTCTGAGTCAAACACAATGAGTCCCGGGAAGGCTATCACACAAGGAATGCGCGTTTCAAATCCTACACAGTATATTTACTAGACGCGTAAACTATTCCGCGTTCCCGCACAAAATTGACAGCGTGCTGACGTTAGCACAGCTTGCAGACAACTCCTCTTTGCGGTCGCGCGCTCTCAACACCCACCACTCGACCGACGTCAAACCCGGTATCAAGCTGAGTCGAGTGCCATCTGGCGTCGATTCTTGACATTAGCATTGGGCGCGAACAATGGGTTTGTGAGATCGAAATCCTTAGGGCTCTTTTAACATCAGCCAGTACGCGCCTCACAGTCCTCGATTTTACTCGTTTCCCTGCTGCCGCTGGGCGGTGCTATTAGCCGCACTACCCTCTCGCGATCGATCACCTGCCCTTTCTACAGATTGCTTAGGGCAGCTGGATCGAAGATGGCCACTTTCCCCACAGCCGTAGCACCTAGGGCTGTATCCTTTATTACGGTCGCGTACTGTAGCTTCTGCAACCTCCCTGACGCGATGGAAACGATGACCCTGCCGCACGACTTCCACCTCCAGTGCATGGGTCAAGGCGTCCTTAAGCGTCTCTTGGTGCCCGAACCTCACAGCAGCTCTGACTTCAAGGTCGCGGATGCCGTCATTTACTGGAACAAACACAACTTTCTCATCTACTTGCTTTTTGTGAACATAAGGTAACGAAACTACCTGTCCACAGTGATCAGACCTTAATTTTTGAATTATAAATTTATGCAACGGTTTCACATTTGTAAAAATGTTATCTATACATGTTGCACTAGATTGAGCAATACGCGTTGGCTCTAAAAATAAATTAAAAAGACCATATGATTTAAACAATGATCTAAATTTAATATTGATTGAGGAAGCTTCTAGGAGATTGATATTAAAGTCTCCACATATTACAACAGATTTATTCGTTTATTAAACTTAGCAAAAACTTCCTCCATAATTTTTTCAAAAGTATCGTATATAGAACATGGGGGTCTGTAGACGCTCACAACAATGAGGTGCTCAAACTCAACACATGCCATTTCTAAAGTTCGCTCAACAGAGAGACTCACAATATCTTTACGTTCTTTACATGACAATAATTTATTAGCTATTAAGGAGCCACCTCTTAAAACCGTTTTTCTATTGAAAGAACTGACCACCTGGTGATTACTGAAGTTAAACATTAAGTTATAAGCTTTTAACCAATGTTCAGTAATAGATAAAATATGAATATTGTTGCTATTTAAGAACAACTCAATTTCTAGCTCTTTGCCTATCATGCCTTGTATATTTTGATGCACCAGGTGTAAACAATTTTCATTATTACTCTGTGGAGTCATACAATTAAAGATTTGTAAGCTACATTCTAAATTATTTAAATTATTACAACCTTCTAGAGATTACCTCTATTGTCTCATTTTCTAATTTAAATTACTTGGAACTGATTCCAAATTACATTAAGTCATTATACTGCTCAAAAGGAGCAGATGTCTGTGTAGCCAAGTCCTTGGCTGAGTTAATATATAAACAATAAGATAGCACATTTGCTATCTGTCTTAAAATATATTTAGATAATACCTATCTCTAGTCAAAAATTTCTTAATTAAATTGTTTATGTCTATTAAATTAAATTTATTATTATAATTATAACAATTAATTGTCAAGTTTAAATTATTATTACATGAAAAGTTATTCATTAATAAATTTAAATCATATCTTATTTTATTTTCCTGCGGCCAACCCTGTATGTAAGGCAATGTAAACAAGATAATTTTATGTACATTTAAAGTATTAAGATTATCAATATATTTTAATAATTGATTTTTGTTTACATTGCCTCTTCTCCCAACAATAATTATTAATGTGCTATTAGGGCAAAATTTACTAGCTAAAACTTTATTCATTATATATGACTAAGAGTTGCTCCTGGCATGCAATAATTAGTGATCATATGTCCTTTTAAACAGTTTAAACAACCTTTCAAACACAATTCTCTCGTTAACAACGTTATAAAGATCGGGAGTGTGTCGACGAGGGTTGCGTACCTTATACTCAGAATCACCAAACGGTATTCGCTAAAGGTAATACAGGCTTACGCAACAACCTCGGCACATCCCGATATGGAGGCGGAGAAAATGTATGAGGATATATCTAGAGCCATGCATTACTCCAAAATTAACTAAACGGTCTCAATGGGAAACTTCAACGCAAAACTAGGCACAAGAGAGAACGGTGAGCTGAAGATAGGGAAATTTTGAATACGGCAACGGAACCCAAATAGGAAGCAGCTGGCTGACTTCATGGAGAAGGAGGGACTCTTTATGATAAACTCTTTCTTTCAGAAGCGGCCCCATAGAAAGTGGACCTGATCGAGCCCCTACGCTTCGAAAAAAAATTAGATAGATTTCATTATGATGACCAAACGACAAATGTTCAATGATGTCTCAGTGATTGTGAGGTAGAAAACCTGCAGCGATCTCCGAATGGCCAGAGACACACTGTACCTAAACGTTAAGGTGAAGAGGTCACGTCTAATGAATTAAACGCTCCGTTCCCCTCGTGTTCTAATCCAAAGTCCCGAAACCTTTTAGCTCGAGTTGCAAAAATCGTTTTCAGTGCCTAGAAGATTGCAATACAGTGAACGATATGAATGACAAGCTCGTCGAAACTGTCCATGCGGTCGGAGCTAAGTTTTGCAAAACCCGCCGCATAAGAACACAAAATCTCTCTAACCACAGTCTTAATGCCATGGCTGCTAGACGGCAAATGAAGTTGCAGTCTTCAGTAGATTCGATAGCATACAGGCAACTAAACATACTGATCTACAAATGCATGCGTTGGGACTTACACAACTTTGATATTCTTCGTATTGAAGAAGCGATCGAGTAGAACCAAGGCTACAAATTGTTTGCTAGAGATCTGTCTGCCAGAAAAAGCCAACTGTCGAAGCTGGAGATCGAGTGTGGCAGCGTTGTTTCAGGGACAAATTTTGAGTGAGAATGAGAGGTTCTATGAGCAGCTGTAAACAAATATTCAGTTGATGTTCCGGACATCAGTTTGAGTGAAATTAAAATGGCTCTCTAGCACCTTAAAAACGGCAAGGCTCCAGGCGAGGATAGAATTACAGCGGAGCTTCTGAAAACGGGTGGAAAACCGGTACTTGAAGTCCTTGAAAAGCTTTTTAATGCCGTCCTACATAGTGGGAATACTCAGGAGGCGTGAATCAGAAGTGCGGTGTTCTTGTTTTTTAAGAAAGGCGACAACGCTCTCTTGAAGAACTACAGACCGATTTCCCGTCTGAGCCGCGTCTACGTGCTGTTTTCGAGAGTCATTACGAATCGTTTCGCATAATATAGACTCGACGACTTCCTGCCTCCCGAACAAGCCGGTTTCCAAAAAGACTTTAGCACCATAAACTACATATATACCCTTCCAAAAATTGTAAATAAGTCCGAGTAGTACAATTTGCCACTATGTCTGGCGTATGTGGACTATGAGAAAGCCTTTGATTCCGTCGAAATTGGGGCAGTGCTGCAGTCCCTTCAGCGGTGCCAAGTTGACGGTCGGTATATCGGAAGTGCTGAAGTGTTTGTACAGTAGGGCCATAACGGCTATCTGAGTACAGTACCAGAGTACGAAAACTATCCAAATGCAGAGAGGTGTAAGACAGGGTGAAGTTATATCCCCAAAACTCTTTACCGCTGCATTGGAAGACGTTTTCAAGGTTCTGGACTGGAAAGGGTACAGTATTAACATCAACGGTGAGTACAGCACTCACCTTCGATTTGCCAATGGTGTACTTCTTATGGCGGTATTTCTGGAGAACCTAAGCATTATGCTCAATGACCTGGGTAGTTCGTCCCAATGGATAGGTCTTAAGACGAACGTGGACAAAACTAAGATCATGTATAAAGTTCATGTCACACCTATGCCTATAGTTGTTGGGAGTACTAAGCTCGAAATTGTTGACGAGTGTGTTTACTTGGGACAAACAGTCCAACTATGTAAGTCCAACTTCGACGGAGAGGTCATTTGACGGATTCAACTTGCCTAGGCAGCGTTCAGGTAATTACAGCACATTTTCTCGCCAAGTATACCTGAAAACTTGAAAACGAGACTGTACAACCAGTACGTGTTGTCAGTGATGACCTATGGAACTGAGATGTGGCCCTTCTCTGCTGGCCGGATAAGGAATCTCAAGGTCGCTCATGCTCTCTCTATGATGGAGAGGGCTATGCTCGTAGTTTTTCTGCATGATAAACTTAGAAATGAGGATGTCCGTAGATGAACCAAAGTGACCGACATAGCCCAATAGATTAGTAAACTGAAGTGGCAATGGGTCGGCCATATAGCTCGAAGAACCGACAACCGATTTGGAAAAAAGGTTTTCGAGTGGCGACCTCGTACTTGTGGGCGAAGTGTAGGGCGACCCCCCACTAGATGGAGTGACGACCTGGTAAGACATGCATAAAGTCGATGGATGCAGGTGGCTTAGGACCGTGCTTTATGGCATTCCTTGGGCATCCATGTTCAGCAGTGGACTTGTAAAGGGCTGGAATGATGATGATGATGATGGTAATTTTTTTTTTATAATTCGAAAAAATTACATAATTAAGAACTTGTAACAATTTACATATATAGATTATAATGTACGATTTTAAAAAAAGTAATCAACACAGTAAATCCTGCAGTATATTTTCTGCTATAGCATGAAAACTGAAATTGTAACATAAACGCCAACATATAGGATATGAAATCTATGAACGCGAAGCTCAAACAACGCAAGAATTTGTAAAGAAATTAAATTTTAATCACATTTCATAAACTTTTACGAGAATTATTAAATCTGCAATCTATTGACACGGATAAACACGGAATGCGTACTGTATTTTTTTATCTCCTGAGGCATAAAGAGAATTTATATTTCAATATTTCAAAGCTTAAATATGATATCTAGGGGTGATATTTATTTTTATTTTCATTAATTTACCACGTGCGTAAAGGTTGAAGAGAACCAGTACACTGCAGGCTGTGACATATCCCTTTTAGTATTAGTGGGTCATAGCACCGATGAAGGAAAAAATTAAGATATTTTTAATTGAAACTCGTTGCACAAGTACGCGGGCTGCAGTAGCCATGGGTGTATTACTATTAGGTGAATAGAGAGCCTCCTCCACAGATAGAGGCATCACGAACGATGGTTTGACCGAGGAATTTTGCTGTGTTTGTTATGGTGTGTAACGACCAGACCCTATTTACTAGTAAAGAGGTATTTCATATTGATCATCAGCCAATAGAAATCGAGACTTAATTAAATTTAAATTATAAGTAATACTTATTGCGAGTCACTCTTAACCTTTACTCTTAACGTTTAATTTATTACGGTTCATAAAATACCTCTGTCCTGGGAAGAACCATCGGAACCCATCGGCACACTTTTTTGAAAAAATTTCTAGTTTACAATTATTAAAAATGTTACACAATTCATAACACAATACAAATTCGAAATAGTTTAGTCGTGATCACCTTATTCCGAGGGGTTATTATCATCCCTCCCGAATGGGTTCCCGCATTGTCGTAGCGGGGGGGCATAGTAGTCGTAGCTTGGTCACCCGCGGTAAACAACTAGGAATTCACATGGCTGGCGCGATGTGGTCGCTCCGATTGGACCAGCCCACTTCTGGTAGATTACCAACACGCATCCGGAATCGGATGGCGAGTCGCAGTCGAGCTGGAGTCGCAAGTGAAAAGGAGTGTTGGTATAGCGATGCGCCACTCGCCCTATGCTTCGCGACACTGGCAGGACATCACCGTTAATGCGCGTTGATACTAGGGCCGAGTGGTAATGGCTTCCGCGTATCGGGCTCGAGGAGGGGAGGGGAGCAATGCGCCCTTGGATTTAGACGCCTCGCCTCGTGATTCGTTGCGCCTTACTTGAGAAGAAAAGTGGGAGGGGTTCTTTTTTCCAGGAAGTGGTGGAAGAGGAGTATTGTTGGTGTCGAAGACATTTCAATCGCAGTCCCTCTAATTTAGCAACCGTCTGTTGTGAAGTGCATGGTCTAGCATTGTCCTGAAGCAGCAGTGGTTTAGAGTAATTGAACAGTCTTGGTTGTTTTGCGGCTAGCTTTTCCATCACTGTGTGCAATTTTTGACAATACAAATCTACCGTAATCGTTTGTCTGGATCTTAGAAAGCTGACGCCAGCACTGGTCCACCTGACATTTACCAGTACCTTTTCTAAATCAATTTTCGCTCGGGGAGGATTTGACCAGTTACCCTGGGTTCAACTATTGCGGTGAGCGTTTCTAATTATTGTACAGGATCAACAATTCCAGGATTTAAAATTCCATTGTTATTGTAACGGTTGGGTTGAGTGATCGCTGAACCCAATGCTTGATTGTTGATGTGCTTCACTCGTTTCATGAGTGACGCCCACAAAGAGTCCACCTACCGGGCCTGGGTTCTACCTCGCGATTGTAAAGTTAGAACTCGGAGGGTTCGTACGAAGAAGAGAGCTTTTAAATATGCTGCCAAGCCCTGCAAGCGGGTTCTCCACAGAGCTTAATTCAACCATGTCAATCGTATAGGGGCCAGACTTGCTTCCTACCCTACTGGTTGATAATTAAAGGCTGTCAAATTCAACTTCTGCCGTCCCTCATTGACTACAATGCAGAAACCTGATGGAACACTGGCTGACTCCGCGACTGAGAAAGCAAATTTATTTGCATCTGTTTGCGAGCAATTGTCGTCTAGACGCTGGCTCTATACAACCACCAACCCTACCTTGCTCTGATTCTTTGATGCCGAAGGTTACAGTGGACCTGATGGTATTACTGAGAGGGTACTAAATATTGTTCGCCTGAGATGTCTCCTGTTGTGGCGTGCCTGTATCTCTCTTAAAACTCGAAAGGTGTTCAAAACCAATTTTAAAAGTGGTAGAGCCATGCTGCAGCTAAATTATTGATATAGTTGTAGCACGAATGGGTTGGCTCGACCGGGGAAGGACCAAGCTTTCACAGAATACCAGCTTAACGCTGCTGTGTTTCGTATGGTGAGATTAGAGAACCGGAGACCCTTTTTACTGGAAATGAGGCATTGCATCTTAGTCCTCACGGGTGACAACGCATCTGCATTTTGATTTATAATAGAGGATAGATGTAGATGTCTATGGGCCACAGCAACCACTTACCATCAGGTAGACTCTGTGCTCGTTTGTCACTCTCATTCTATAAAAAATAACTTAGAAACTTGCCAATGTGAACTACCCATGAAGGGTATTTCTGCCGATCCCTGTAATTATCGACCAATCGCCATCACCTCCATACTCTTTAAAGTAATGGAAAGGGGTTTGAACAGTAAGCTGCCTACCTTGAAAGAAATGATCTCCTCAGTGACCATCAATATAGCTTCCGCCGGGGACGGTCCACCGCGGATCTTCTTGTATATTTCACGCACTTCTGGGGCAAAGCCATCGAGAAGAACGTTGAAGCTGTCGAAGGCTTTTGACAGGGTTTGGCACGCAAATCTGCTGACTAAGCTTCCTGCTTACGGCATCCCCGCCAAATTTTGCAACTGAATATCTGACTTTCTTAATGAGCGGTCGATCAGGGTAGTCATAGATGGCTGACCTAATGCATAATAATGCCGGAGTTCCTCAGGGGTCTGTTCTCTCTGAGACTCTTTTCCTGTTGCATATCAATGACCGACTTCTACCAGGTATTGTTGGGTATGCAGATGACAGCACAGTCACAGAGAAATTCATGTTCAGTGCAAAAGACTGAGGGTCAGTAATACGTTCACTCAGAGCGGCCATGGTTGAGCGGATAAAAGCGACCTTAAGTCTCGTCTCCAAATGGGGTGATGACAATCTCGTCACTTTCAACGCCGCCAAAACGCAAGCCTGTCCATTCTCCGCAAAACGGAGTCCTTTTAATCTGATTACTACTTTCGAGGTACTTCAAATGCTAACCTCATTTATGACGCCAATATTGAGTCGAAAGTGTAAACTGCTGCGAAGAAACTGGCTAAATTCCAATTTTATTTATAGGGATCTAATATTTTATTAACACTTTTTATACTTAATATTTAATATTTGTTTAGTAAAATTTTCGAATGACAATGCACAGATATAGGTCACAACTTTCACTTAAGATCAGATGCACTGTATACTCATTTGTCACCCTTATTTCTTTAAAAAAGGGCTGATCGTCACTTAATGTTATAAAAAATAAAACTTTGGGGACTAGCGCATTGTATAGATTGCACCTTTTTTAAATGTGGAATATGTTACAATGTAAACCTTGTATCAAGTATGCGACATACTTACAATGTACGCAATAATGTAACATCGACAATAATGTAACAATGTAACAAGGGCGGCGCCGTGGCACAGACACTAAGGAATGTGTTACAGCACTCAGGGCCGCGGGTTCGAATCCCGCACGGAACATATATTTGTATGGTCTACAAATAATTGTTCCGGGTCTGGATGTTAGTCTTTATGAAATAAGAATAAAGAAAAAGGAAAAATGCCCTAACTAAGACGATCACGCTTTTAAATAATTATAAGAAACGTCCTAAAACTAAGCTTTGTATACATATTTTGGATTTTCATTAGTCTGGTCACGTAAATTTATTAAATACTAGCTGTGCCCGCGGCGTAGCTCGCGTACACAGGTTTTACATAAAGAATTTGTCGTTTAGGTAATAGAATATTAAACGATTTATTTCATTACTGTATCAATAAGTGGTAACTAAAAAAATCATTATCATCAAAGTTCTAAGTCGTTTATGATAGAGCTTCTGTGTAAACGACGTTAGAAGTAGGCTTAGCCGGGGTGTACACAAAAAGGTTTCGGGGGCTACTAACGCGGGAAAAAGCAACATAGAGTTGGCCATGTGCAAAACAGTCAGTACTGAGGTACACTCCTACAACGCGTAAAGTTTGACCTTGCGCTTTATTTACGGTCATCGCATAACACACGCTCACTGTAACTGGGAACTGAACGCGCTTAAAACTGAGAGTAAAGTTACTTCTTAATAGAGGGTTTTTGGGCAGTGCTGCCAGATAAAAAAAAAACTCATTCAGCTCTAGGACAACACAAAAAGCGCTAGATTTCATGAAAACAGCGCTTTCAAAAAGCCCTAGATTTCACGCTAAATTAACTACAAACAAAGTTTGTGTTTTTTATTATATAATCATAATAAATAAAACAACATTAAGTTTTTTTTTTCTGGCAATATTTTTTGATGTATCAATACTTCGCAGGACATCGACTTATAATTATGGCAATTGCTGTCAACAGTAGTTAGTACTGTACGAACAATAAAAATGTCATTAATTGTTTTAAAGTGCAATGTATTTCGCAACTTAGTTTCAGATGTCAGCATCTGATTGCGGTTGCTACACAGTTTCTTTGTGTTATAACTTCTAAGTAACTTTTAACTTAGCTGTGCTCTAAGCAACTGACTGAAACTGAATAAAGCAAAATAAATGCGTTGCCAAAACTATGAACGAAAACTTTAATAAAGGGGATTTCCCCGCTTATAGTCGTCGGTAAAAAAATCAAGTTGATCATCCTAAAGGAGAAGCCAGGAGATCCATAGCACAGGGTATCCTAGTTTGGACTCGTCTCCCATGCTCTTTGTTTTGTGGAAAAAATATGTTTGACAAAGATAAACTGCAATGTACTATTTGTGGGAAAAATAATAAAGGTCATTATTATTATTATCGGTAATGTGGACTAACAGCGCTGCTATAAAAGAGTTAATAACCCGCTAGTCGCTAAAATATTGAAATGTGTGCTAAATACACCAAAAAGCGCTGGATTAAGCTAGGTGCTAAAATTTCGAAATGCGCGCTATACATTCCAAAAAAGCGCTAAATCTAGTTCCCAAAGCGCTAAAATGGCAGTACTGATTTTGCGTATATTATAAATACAATATCACGACATTTCGTTGCAAAATTTTTATTTTTGGTCGGGTTCCGTTGTATGGCTTCGATGGATACAAATTTCTTCAGTAAGTCTCAATACGATTCATCGGCGAAAAATCTCAACACAGCAATTCAGAAAAGTTTGTAATTTGTACAACTCCATCTATTACGTCCTTTGTGTGAGAAAACATCCTTTTTAAATCTCTTTTTGTGTTTTAAGTATATTAATTATTATGGAACGTTTTTTTACACACAAATCTTTTTATTACTATTTCTGAGATTTTATGGCGCCATTGAACAAATTCGAACCTACATTTCAAAATAATAATCATTACTTTCGATAGAATTAACCAATTTTTATAAAACAAAGATTAAATGTAACTCGAAGATACGCTTTATGATTTTCTTAACGATTTCTTTGAAAATAAAAGATGTTTACTTTAGACGTGATGCGTTCATATAATAACAGACAAATAGACAGACAGACAATTGTAAAAATTATAAAATGTTCTTATTTAATTATTTTCAGTTTCCCATAATGATTTTAGCCACCAAAATATATATACAATGTACAGAAAGAGACACAACATGTTATCATCATTTTTATTATATGTATATATTTAAAGAGAGATGGCGCTGCTAACATCAATTCTAAAAATAAAAGAGATTAATTGACGCGATTGATACATTATATAAAACGCAAGAGAACTTATAAATCAGTGCCTGCACAGTAAGCAAAAAATAAAGTTTGACTTTCGCCAAAACCAATACAATTGTTAATAGCTGTTTTAAAATTTGATTTACCACATAAAGTACTCGGCGGTAAAGAATAAATTGAGTTTGTCAACACGCAGTAGGGCAGGGAGTAATATAATAAAGATTAGCAGTAAATATGAAAACTCATCTACCGGAAAAAACCACATTTGCAATTGCAATACATTTTCACAACACCACCATCTATCGAAGAAATGGGTTAACTATTGTGCTTCAGATTTAGTTAATAAGGTTAATATATTTTTGTATAATATATTTAATACGTTCTTTAATACTTTTGTTTACTGCGTTTTAGATATACATAATTATATCATTATTTTACATAACCTAACTATGATTTATGATATGATATTAGTTTAAAATGCACTTGATGACTCAAACAAAGCCACCGTTGAGCAAATTCGTACCTATACTTCCCTACCCATACTTCAGAATATTTATCATAACTTTTGATGGAATGAACTGATTTTAATGAAATAAAGACTAAATGTAACCCGAAGATACACTTTATAATTTCCTTAACAATTCTTATGATATAAATTAGTACTTTATACGTGATACGTTAACAAACAAACAGACAGACAGACAGACAGAAAATTCTAAAAATGGTAGAAATGTATTTAATTACTTATTTTTAGTACCCCTCAATCACTTTTATTACAAAAATATAAAATGTACAGACATCTGCTATTTACAGTTTTATTATATGTATAGATTATTATAATTGGCAGGCGATTTAGAGAAGGCGCAACGTGACAAAACCATTAAAAGCGTTAAGGAATAGTCTGTAACAAATTAAGTTTAGATTTTTATCAAGTTCACTTAGATTAGGAACCTTGAATCTATCTTCACCAGTCTATGTTCACCAGGGGACTTTTATAGGCTGAAATTGAATTAAAATATATCAATATATTATGATATTTGATAACAAAGACCAAACTATTTCAGTTTGTTGTACTGTTCAACTAGAATCAATTTCTGTAATACCGCAGCTACATTATCGCAATTCAAGCAGATCGTGATAACGCGTTACATTCAGCTGAACTCGAATGCCTATTTCGTGGTTGTTGGTAAATTTGCTCGGATCAATAGTTTTGCTGTGACAGAATTCAATATTTCAGTTGAGGCGTAGACTTTAAATATCTACATCACACGAGTCTGTGTATTTTTTGACGGGCAAGTGTGTCACGACACCGTGCAATGGATTTCTGAAAATATTTTTTATACAATAAGGATAACAAACGAACACACAATCCATTTGATAGTAATTGGATACTGCAGCCCATAGACATCTACATCTATCCTAGTTTAAGAATCGAAATGCAAGTGCGTTGTGATCTCTGAGGACTAAGATGAAACGCTTCATTTACAGTAGAAAAGTCTTCCTTCCTCTATACTCATCACAAATAATAGCAGCATTAAGCTGCTATTTGACGCTGGTATCCATGGCGTGGTCCTTTACCGGTCGAGCCGACCAATTCATGCTGTAACTATAATATTGCTGCAGCGTGGCTCTACTACATAAGATTTTATTGTAATTTCAAACTGATTTTGGAACGAAGTTCCTTATCGGACGGTACGGGTTTGGCGGATGGGAGCTAGGCGACAAAAAATGTAAGATTTTTCCGTCACTACTCCTTGTGTCATAGTGTATTTTATTCTAGCTGACCCGGCGAACTTCGTACCGCCTAACAGTCAATTCTTTAATTTTTTTAATACTTATTCTGCTATTCGGGACACCGGGTCAGCTAGTAAGATAATAAAGAAGAAAGAAAGTTGATAAGTCAACAATTACATTATGTTAAAAAATAAAAATTATAATTGTTTTGCCTTCCCGGAATCCCTCCACTAACACTTAAACTTTATGGTATGTTATTAAAGTTTAAATTGACTTTTAAGTATTATTACGAATCTTTTGTATGGTAATATAGAAAAGTGTTGTTTTTATAATTTTTCAGGCAATTTTTTTAATTTTTTCTCTCCGTAAGAACCATCTACGTACTTGAAGGAATATTATAACAAAGAAATTAGCAAAATCGGTTCAGCTGCTCTCGAGATTTGCGCTTAGCAACACATTCAGCGATTCATTTTTATATTATAGATGACGCTTCATGTTAATCGACGCTAGTAATACATTTATATGTATTTGTTAATCAATAATATAATACGTTTATAAGAAATGAGGAACTTCGTTCCAACCGAGTGTTCCACGACACGCATGTTTTTTTTTCTTAAATTAAACTCACGCATGTTCTTTTTCTTGAATTAAATTTGTTCCAATATGCTTACTTTATCTTTGCAAATAACAACAACATTTTATCAATTAAGTTGCAAAATAGCCTATATTTATGGATCTTATCTCTTAAATGTTTAACATACAACACGATTAACAACACAAGACGGCGACATAGCCCGATATCATACTGTAGCTGCCGTATAACTCTAACACGTATACAATGAAGAGTGAGTATTGAGAGTCGATTAAAAATTCCAAAGGGGGACCAATTTTTGGAACCTTCGAGATTACCACCACAAGAACATTTGATATAAGTAAACGTAAAAAGTTTGATAAAAGTGGTCTACTACGTTGGAGTATATAAAATGTCACCAAAAAAATCTGTTAAATCCGCGATTTTTAAATAATATAAAATTTTTAAACGTGATGATAACCCAGTGTCATCGTCTCTCATTATTATTTTCTCGTCAATCGCACCGGGTTATGATCGTTTTACGTAATATTTTCAAGAAGATTACACTTCTTAAGGCCTTAACAGTGCTTGAAATGCCTAAATCTAGGATATTTAAGTAAAAAAATCTCAATAACTGTTCATTTAATCCACAAAAAAAAAAAATACAGTGTAACAGAAGAGGATTTGGTAAATGTTTTTAATTTAACAAAATTGTATTTTTGTCAACCCCTTATTATAAAAAAAATCCCCAAAGAGTACCTATCTTTGTCATATTTTGCAAAATTTCTCCAAAACGGCACAAGCTTTTTAAATAGTTCTTACACTAAAAAATAGGTCTTAAAAATATTAATATTTTTAATTGAGAGTTTTATTTTTATTACCCGTTTTATAAGAGAATATATCATTTTTTCTTGAAATTGAATACATTTACGCGAGCGCGCATGCTCCGTCGCCATGTAAGCTCTGTCACAGTCCGTTTTCGGACATCGTCGAGGGTGGACCGCACGTCGGTGTTGGAGCGACTTCGTTCAAATATATATTAGTTTTTTATAAGTTTATACTCAATTATAAATATTTTTATGACTAGAAATACTTAATTTAGTTAATATCTGTACACTGGTAACTGTAAATATTATTTTCTAAATAAATGAATTTTTAAAGTGCCCAAAGAAGAAGAAATTTTCGCGGCGAATTTGATTAGTGAAATTGAAAAATGCATATTTATATAATTTAGATGTGGAACGACGAACACGCTCTCGTTACTTAGATTTCAATAGTTTTTAATACCTATGTAATTTTATTGTTGCATATTGTATTAATTAGTTGATACTGAATTTTATAATTATGTATTACAATAAAACGCTGTTTTTATGAGTATGACTTTATAAAATATTGTTGGGGAGGGAAATATAGATACAGATACTAATATTTAGGTACACTGTTGTCAAATTAAATCTAACAATTTAAATAAATAATAAAAATGGTGCTTCCCTAAGTATAAATAACTATATAAAGACTTTCTTGGGTTTATGGTTTTTTTTTTATGTTACACAAACTATCATCTAAAAATGTAAAAATTTTAAATTGGAGAGGGGTTTCTCTACGTGATAAAGTTAGAAATGAAGATATTCGCAGTAGAACCAGAGTAACTGACATAGCACAACGGAATATTAAAGTGAAATGGCAATGGGCTGGCTATATAACTAGGAAAACCGATAAAAAATAGGAAGAAAGGTTCTCGAGTGGCAACGTCGTATAGGTAAGCGAAGTAGTACTCAACTTTTATTCCTCTTCACGTATTATTATACGCTTTTCTTCACACATACACATACACACACACACACACACACACACACACACACACACACACACACACACACACACACACACACAAACACACACACACAAATAGGTCACAAATAGGTCGCAAATAATACTTACCTAGTACTACGAGTATTAGGCAAGAGTGAATAGGTTTTTGTTAAGTCAGTGCAATTCACCATCTTAGGCTACATAACCAGCGATGGGATTGTAGTTGCTTTACTACTTGCTGGGTAAAAATAGTAAAAAAAAAATTACCCTGTGAAAGTTTGCATTTAGATATAACTTTTCTAACCAACCAAAAAATATGATAAGAATATGTATATAAGTATAAAGGTTGCCTCACACGGGACAGTAATAATATAATATTATATCTTCCATTATCTACGCATGAAAACTTTTAAAATCTCTCAATTCCGAGGTATGTGCATATTAAGAGGCTGAATAGAGCCACATTGATATGCATGGGGATCGTTTTGTAATTTCATGTCGTTATCGAAAAAAAATTGTACGTATTTCAGGTGGCGGTTTGTAAAACACTATTCCTTAAAAATTCACTCAATAGAAAATAATTGCAAAGTTGCTTCTGAAAATACTTAAATTTTCAACGTCAATTTTTTCTTACGTGGTGGAGCCATGCTGCAGCTATATTAGTAGTAGGTATGGTTGTAGCACGAATGGGTCAGCTCGACCGGGGAAGGGCCACGCTCTCACAGAATACCATGTAAAATAGCAGTTTAACCCTGCTGTGTTTAGTATGGTGAATGTAGAGAACCGGAGAACCTTTTTAGTGGAAACGAGGCATTACATCTTAGTCCTCACGGGTGATAACGCATCTACATTTTGATACGTAATCGAGAATAGATGTAGATGTGTATGGACCGTAGCAACCACTTACCATCAGGTGGACTGTGTGCTCGTTTGTCACCCTTATTCTATTAAAAAAAAAAACTTTCTGAGATTTCAGTAAAATAATGTCAAATATTGTTAGCACTCGTACAATTATGTGTCTCATGTTAGTAAAGCTATTGAGCTATTTTGATTTTTAATAAAGTGATTTTACTTTTTTTTTATTACTTTATAGGTTAAATAATTTATTTACCCTTTTATATCAAGAACCGTTTTTTCTGTTAGGTACTCCTATTGAATTTGACAGTGTTTGCTGAAATTTAGCATCTTTAGATGGATCAGAATCGCGCGCTGATCCGGCTGTTAGATATTGCAAAAATAATCGAAAATATTTATTTTTACTTTCATGCCGAAGACTACCTTGTTTTATTTTATTACGGTCAAATAATATTTATTAGGTTATAAAGCAAGTATTTACAAATGTTTACATTATTTGTTATTCTATTGTTTACAGTTATTATCACGTCTTAGCTTTACACCAAGAATTACATTAGAAATTCTTGATGGGATACGATGTAACGCGCATACTTTATTTTCATCAAGAACTATAATATACATATTTGTTTTTTTTTTTACCAGTAGAGTTCCAATACAATCTTAAAAAAGTTCAATGAATTAAAAACTGCTGATAATTATATAATTTAAAGTTAGTGTTTTACATTTAAAGATCACTTATAAAGTGGCAAAGTTCTTATTTTCATTTGGATTAATTTAATTCGAGACTAAAATAAATGCGAAAAGGCTTTTATCTGCAATAATAATTTTCATCAAAAATAACATAGACTTATAAATGTCATATACACGGTCAATCATACTGAAGATTGTCAATTGTACTACAAAATATTTAAAAGAATATTTCCAGTATAATGACCCGAATATCATCATTAATGTTTGACTGGCACACTTAAAAGTTTTATCCCATGGCTAAATGATTGACTATTATATTATGATAAGGTCATGCTTTTCTAGAAAAAGTTGCAATAAATTTTAGATCACGGACCTATTCGTTTGTTTTACTTTTCACTTAATTAGTGAAAAACAAGATGGACTGATCTAAAAGTTTACTTTCTTGTGTAAAAAGTGCTATTTAGAATTTTGTGCAAATGATAATTAAAGTTTCTATGTAAATAAGTGTAACATAGCGGGTATATTATATTCAATGGTAGCGGCCATCCATATTTGCAAAGCCAGCATCTTTTTCTGTACAGAAACCGGCAAAGTGTTGCTCAAGGCACTATAAACAAAGCAGCTGATAAAATGTTACACTCATACTTGTTAACAAAAACTGTTTCCGCAAATGGTCTTATAGATAATAATATCTATTCTGCCCTGTTAGGTGCAGGAGCTATTATTAGAAGGAGAAGAGGTAAAATTTTGTTTTAGAGATGCGCAATCAATATTGTTTTGTCTGCAATTGAGCATAAAATAAAAAATATCTTCAGCCAAAGAGCATAACTGGCATTATACTCAGGCCCATCAATTGGTATGGAAAAAAATAATTTTACCAGGTTTCAAAAAATCAAACAAAATTAAAAAAAAATATATAAAAATCAAAAAATGTATATATGTATGTCTATACATACATATAGTGATTTATGGCCACTCAGTAACTGACGGTGACTCACTATAACATCCTACAGTCACGCCGAAACTAAGAGGAGAGAATCACTGTAGAAAAGGTAATAATTTATTGCGGAAATTTTGTGATAAAATTAAAAAAAATTACAATATTATCCAAGTTAATTTAACTAAGTCTAACTTATCCTTATACGTTACAAAAAAAAAAAACAAATAATAAAATAGTGAGATGGCGTCAGTTTTTAAGAAGATATAACAAAAATAAACAAAAAAATTAATTTCAAAAAAGTTCAGTATTTAATTGATTATATACCGCTGACACTTAATCACGCTTTTCGAAACCACGCCAGTTGTAAACAATACTTGTGTGAAAAGACAAAATCTTCTTTTCAAATTTCCACCGAGTTGTAAGTAGAAGTCCAAATAGGTCACGTGTCAATTTTAATTAAATATATTTTATATGAAGTGATCTTGACTACGTTTCATCAATTAACCATTGGTAAAAATTAAAACAGGAATTTTACGATTGTGTTTACAAAAAACATTATTAGTTGAACCTTGCAGCATGTTCATTATGTTTATTATAAATACCTATAAATGTATATAATATTATTAATAAATAGTTCCCATAATATTTTGGATTATTTTTTATTTAGCCCTATCTGCAATGTTCTACGTTCTATAGAAAATGTGGCGTATGACATGACTGACAATCTTTGGAACGTTTTATCTAGGTACAAAGATGTTTTACGTTTTCGTCGCCTGAAACGAATATAAATATTACTACAAAGTAAAGTAATAGGCTATACAAGTCCCTCTACTGGGCACAGGACTCTGTTTTATTTCTGAGAGGGTTTTAGGGCAAGGAAATTCCCGCCGTGCTTCCCCAATGCGTGTTGACGAAAATTTCATTCGTGCTGTCGGGGATCAAACCCGGGAAAATTTACAGCGAACGCTTTGACCCAGATCTATTAATACGATACAAATAAATACGATTTAACTTATATAATAAAAAACTCTTACGTACTTGAAACTTGAACACTTGAGAGCTCGTGACGCCTACCGGACAAAGCTACAGCACAATGTAATTGAAGATGGGTAACCGCGACATAATTCTCAGTGATGCGCAAGCATAACAGGCAGTATGTCACTTATATAATTGTCATCTCTGCAGTTTATTAATCTTTGCACTTTTATAAGTAATACAGAACGTAGTTGCTAGACGGTGTTGACATCGGCTAAAATCTCTGCGATCGCCGTTTCGTCAAGGTCATTCAGGCTAGTTAAAGCCTTAAGCACAAATAAGTCATCTTTCGAAAAAGAACAAATTCTGACGCAATACTAGCGTAAAATTGTTAATGCTTCTGTGTTTTAAATAGTGGGTACAGGGAACCGGAGACCCTTGTTATTGGAAATGATATCCTGTCTTAGTTTTCAGGGGTAACAACGCATCTGCATTTTGATTGTTAACTAATGATAGATGTAGATGTTCCATCACGTGGACTATATGCAAGTTTTTCACACTTACTTTAAAGAAGAAAAGATATACGATTGTAGTAAATAATCAATCACTAACATCATTTCCAACCTCCATTTTACTTTATTATCTTCCAGACAACAAATTATTAGATTGATCGCATAAAACCAAGTGCACCACCGATCACCGAGCACGAAATCTATCGTGATAATGTGCCGCAAAAGTTCGTACTATAATGTGACCGGAGCAAAATCAGCATCCTTTATTCTTAGTATATTAATCCAAACAAAAGAAGAACTCGGTTTATTAAAAAATACAAGATTTAAAGCAGTGTTCAAACAAAGAGACGAAAGCGTAAGCATTTTTATTTCTCGAAACAACTCGAGAAATAAAAATGCAATAAATAAAAAACAAAATTTAATTCCATTTCCAGCCCACATTCTGTCTGTTGTAAAAAGATACAAATAAATCCGGAAGATGACTGAATGATAACAATGTAATATTATGAAAATGATTTTCGTAACAGCGAAAGATATTTGGTGGCGATAGCTGTGCGTGGGTAGCAGCGAGTGGAGAAATTGTTTAACGTTACGGAATCTTCAATCAAAATGTTTCAGAAAGCAGAATGGGATTTTTGGGCCTGAAGTAACTAATTGGTTTATACTTTAAAAAATTGGCCATATTTTTCTTAAGTAAAATACAAAAAAGTAGCTCTTTTTACAATCTAGGCTTCGAAAAACCAATAAAATAAGCAATAAGTTAGAAAATCGATTGTAGTGTATTATTTATGGCAAGAAATCGATTACCGTAAATAATGCACTAGTGAAATTCTCATTTCTGAACGTTATCTTCCAATAGATAATTTTTCATTTTGAGACTTGACAGTTCAAACTTCAAACTAGGTATTTACTTAAAAGAAAAAGAAAAATTTTTGATTTAATTTGAAACGAGTGCACTATATTCGATACTCGATTAAATTAAGCATTTTATTATCTATTTTCGATTATTTTTCTGCGTTAACGAGGGAGATTACAAAATTGCATACATATCTACGAAATAATAATAAAAAATACAAAATATCAAAATTCTAACAATTAATAGTTAAAACAACAATTCAAGTAATCGATCTCAGCTCGATATCCCTAATATTCACTTCACTTAGTTGTTGTTGCTTTAACTTTCGTTAATCGTTTCACCATTTCGTTTCATTATTAACCACAGCTTTTTTGGTAATATCTATACTGATTCTGCTTTTATATCATTAAGTAATTATTTTGGAAAATAACCTGTTACAGTGTAATAAACGTGAAAAATCACCTGTTACAATGTAGGTAACTGATAATATCACTTTTACTTATTCTACAATAACTCAGCTCCTAGATTGACAAATCTTGCCAGATTTTCAGGTATGAATTTTTGTTTAGCAGGGATGGTAGATATGATAAGGATATAGAACGACGAGTGAATGCAGGAAATAGAGTGAATGGGGCTCTACACTCTATTGTGAAAAGTCAGAATGTGTCCAAAAAGGCACGTATGGCAATTCACAATGCTGTGTTAGTACCTACTTTAATGTATGGTAGTGAAAGTTGGGTGTGGCAGAAGAAGCATGAGAGTAGAATAAATGCTGTAGAAATGCGGTCATTAAGGAGTATGTTAGGGATGAAGCTGAATGACAGAGTGAGAAATTGTTTAATAAGAGAAGAGTGTGGTTTGCAAGATGATGTTGTGACCAGGATCAAGAAAGGAATGCTTCGGTGTTTTGGCCATGTAGAAAGAATGAATGAGGAAAGAGTGACAAAGCAAATTTATGTTGCAGAGGTGAACGGTATAGTCGGGAAGGGTCGCCCTTGGCGAAAGTTTATCGACCAAATTGGCGATATATTAAAAATGGGCCAAATCAAGAGTACCTTTAACCGACGAGCGTGTATGCGTAGGTATATGGATGTGTAGGAAGCGAGAGAGGTGTGTCAGGATCGTACCAAATGGAAGTCCATAATCTCTGCCTACCCCTCTGGGTGACAGGCGTGAGTGTTTATGTATGTATTATGTATATTATGAATTCTTTATATACAAGCTTTTAAATGGTCCTAATTTCATCTTGTTAATACTTGGGCCCAATTATATATGGAGACGTCTCCTTATCCTTTCTGGAAATACCTGCAATTAATTCAATATTTCAAATATTTTTCTCACTCAGGTGACATCTTATAAATGTATTTAGCCGAATGTCAGGGCGCAGACTTCGAACTCAAAAGGTCATTACTGAACAAGAATTTAAAGCTTACCAGGAGTGGTTAAAGGAAATATTAAAAATGTTAATAGCATTGCAAATATATTTAAAAGGAAAAAAATATATCGTTTTGAGACATATTTTTTTTATTTGAATCACCAAGATGTTGTAAGAGTTGTAAAGGGATAACATCAACCAGATGCTGTGGCTCTGGATACAAAATGCTGAAAAAATAATTTCTTATATACAAGATCTAAATTAAATACCAGACTCACGATAATGTCCATCGAAAATTATACTGTCACTAATATTTTTATTAGCGATTTAGAAGAAGTTTACACAATTAGATTTTCAAAAGATTTCTTTTTCAAAATCCATTTCTTTTCATTTCAAGTAAACCAGTTCTAACAATTTATGACGCTTATGACGCTGAATCATATTTACCTAAGACGAATTAAAACGTATAGGTATTATGCGGACTCACCTATGTTTGATAAGGTGTCAATTCCTAAATGTTCCTTTGCCCTCTTTTAAGCCTGTTTACGCTTACATCAAATTTGTAGTGTGCTAATGTTACATTTCTACTCGTATATATACAGTTACTAGATTCCTTTATTTTGAAACGTAATATCATAGTATCTCTAACTTTATAGGAGTCCGCCACCATTTCTGAAATATATTGATTTGCAACTGAATACATGTTTATTAGTTTCATAACTTTCCCTACCTACTCATGCAGTAGGCGATTAAATCAAAGTAATACATCAGTTTTAAACAAAAGATAAATCTTAAAATGTAAAAAATTGTATGTGAGCATTCCGAAGTCTTAGGAAAAGAGAGTTAAATAGTTACTCATGGATACATGTGTACTGTTTTATAGTAAAGTCTAAAACTTATCTACATTAAGTATAAGTCTTTACTATAGAACAGTAGACACTTAAAAGAAATTTTTGTTCAACTTATTCTACTAAAAGTTTATTTCTGCGACGCCGTGCCAGCTGCCAACAAAAGTTCCGGATGAAAATCAAAATATGCTTTTGAAGAAAATATCATCTCCTGTTGCGGTTTCACTAACAGAAACTTTCTGTTAAGAGCTCAAAGAGTTAAGAAAGAAACTGCGGTTGTCATCCCGCCTGTCAAATATACAGGGTATTTCTATTACGAAGTTTTAATATTTTATTAAACAAAAACTGTGATAGTATTATTATAACATAAATAAAATCACGAAAATCAAATAACCCCTGGTAACGAGGGGGTGGTTTTCATTATTAAGTTTTGTTAGTTGTTTGTACAATCTTTCTTATTGTACTTTATTTTGAAAAAAAGTCCCGCTGGATTTTTACTGGTTCTTCCCAGGACAGAGGTGTTTTTACATCTGAACTAGTGGAAAGACTTGTCTTTCAATAAGTATTCCTGTAACCTTTATTGAATTAAAATTATTTTATTCTAATCTATAATCGAATGTAATTTGATTTGTGTTATAGAAGATAAAAAAAATTGATGGATTTACCTAATACTATAGGTTTATTAAACAAAGATCTTGACTTAATTGTTGATTGGTGTAAGTCATACGGTCTTAAAGTAAATCCATCAAAAACAAAAGCAATAATTATAGGCAGTCAAAAATTGGTTAATCTTATAGATTTTTCTTCCCTACCTGGTATTATTTTTGATGGGACACCTGTGCCATATAGTGACACCGTTAAAAATCTAGGTGTTACTTTTGACAAATTTTTATCTTGGGCTCCACAGGTAAGCGAGGTAAGTAGGAGGATGTTTGCGTCAGTCGGATCTCTCCGTCGATTAAGTAATTTTTTACCCATACCTACCAAAATTGCGCTTGCACAATCACTTCTTTTACCGATTCTCGATTATGCTGACACGTGTTATCTCAATTTAAATGAGGAGATGCTTAATAAACTTGAGCGCATTCAGAATCTATGCATACGGTTCACATTTGGACTTCGAAAATATGACCATGTCTCCGAATATCGCGAAAAACTCAAGTGGCTTCCGATCCGTCTTCGCAGGAATACTCACATTCTTTCTCTTTTATACTGTATACTATTCAATCCCACTTCCCCTACTTACCTTAAAGAGCGATTTGAGTTTCTTGGTGACACTCACTGTCGCTCTCTTCGCTCTGATAAAAACCTCACCCTAAAAATTCCATCTCATAACACTTCCTTCTATTCTAAATCCTTTTCTGTTGAAGCTGTTAGGCTCTGGAACTCCCTACCGCTGCACATTAGAAGTGCGCAGTCTATTGATAAGTTTAAAAAACTTGTCAAAGCGCACTTCTTTCCTCCTTAAATAGTCATTCCTCTAAAAAATTACTACCTACTCATTTTTCCTTACGTTTAGGCTTTGATTTCACTTGTTTAATCTTTTCTGCTCTCGTATATGTATGTATATATTTTTGTATTTAAAATGTATTTATTTATATTATAGATGTATGTATTTATGGATTATATTATATATGTCGTGCGTATTTTCTATCAACCTACGTACACCCTTACCATTTCTCACAGGTCATTTTATCCTCTGCAATGTGGTTGCCTGGTAGAGATCGCTCCCAAGCGATAAGGCCGCCAATTGTACCTTTAAATAAACTATGTTCTTTTTTCTTCTCATATGTATTTTTTGGTGTACAATAAAGTATATTTCATTCATTCATTCATTCATTCATTCATTCATTCATTCAACAACATTGTCTTTACCAGATATATGCCTTATGTCGGTTGTGAACTGCGAAATGTAGTCTAGATGTCTATACTGCCTAGGCGAACAGTTGCCTTTCCTCTCGCGGAAAGCAAAACTGATTGGCTTGTGGTCAGTATAGACAATAAAATATCTCGCCTCTAACATATGCCGAAAATACTTAATGGCCTCATAGATGGCGAGAAGCTCTCTATCATATGGCGAATATTTTGCTGCGCAGAACTCATTTTGCGTGAGAAAAACGCAAGCGGTTGCCATGTGCCGTCTTTATACTGCTGCAATACCGCACCCAAAGCTATATCTGAGGCATCAGTTACAAGAGCGAGCTTGGAATGTGTGTCAGGGTGAGCTAGTAAAGCTGCTTCAGATAGGCTTAGCTTACAATCGTTAAAAGCTTTACTAGCGTCTCCTGTTAAATTAATTGGTTGTGAACCTTTTGTGACTCCTGCAAGTAATGCATTTAAGGGAGCTTGAATGCGCGCAGCATTAGGCAAAAATCGCCGGTAGAAATTTATCATGCCCAGAAATCTTCTGAGCTGTCGAACGTTTTTGGGCGAAGGAAAGCCCTTAATCGCCTGAACTTTCTCCTGGAGAGGCTTAATACCATTGGCCAAAATTTTATAACACAAAATGTTACTTCAGACGCACCGAAAACACATTTAGAGGTGTTGATCAACATTCCGTACTCCTTCAGACGGTTAAATATCTGGCGTGAATGCTCCTCGTGCTCTGACTCGCTCCTCGAGAATATTAAAAAGTCATCTAGGTAACAGTAACAAAAATCTAAACCACGCGTGACCTCATCCACGAACCTTTGGAAGGTTTGACTTCCATTACGCAAACCGTAATTCATATACTTAAATTCGTATAAACCAAATGGTGTGGTAATCGCGGTTTTCGGTATATCTAATTCGCTGACAGGTATTTGATTATAGGCCTTAACAAGATCTAAGGTAGTAAATATGTTACATCCAGCGATGCTGTGAGTGAAGTCATGGATGTGCCTTATCGGATATCTATCAGGAATTGTCCTAGCATTAAGCAATCTGTAATCGCCACAGGGTCGCCAGCCATTCTCCTTTTTGGGAACCAAATGTAAGAGAGAGGCCCATGAACTCTCTGATGGTCTGACGATACCGCTAGCAAGCATTGACTCGAATTCCTGTTTCGCGATGTTTAATTTATCAGGGGCAAGACGCCTGGGGGAGCATGAAATAGGAGGACCTGGTGTAGTGCGAATGTGATACATGGTGTCATGTGGAATGTTACGTTGTGTCCCAGCCGGACGTGTTATTTCTGGAAAATCGGCTAGAATATTATGATACCTCGTGTCACCAATCGCAACCTTAATGGACGAAACAGCATATAAATTTTTAACATACAAAGCATTGACAGAAACAGTTGTGGTATTATCTACAAGGCGGTGATTACGACAATCTATAATTAAATTATAAAAAGAAAGAAAGTCTACGCCAATAATAGCTTTTGTTATATCCGCAACTACAAAACGCCATTTAAAGTCTCTACAAAGGCCAAGATCAAGAGTAAGGTGTACATAACCATACGTGTTGATGACACTCCCGTTGACTGCGTAGAGTTCGTAGGTGGTCTTCGTACATCGCTCAGGAAGCCATGCACGAGGGAAAACACAGAGGTCGCTACCCGTGTCGAGCAGGAACTGCATTTTCGATCTTCGGTCAGTGACAAAGAGACGACCAGTAGAACTTGGGCAATCATCAGTCGCCATTAACGACTGCCCTTCATGTTTTCCGCCTTGAAATCACATGGGCAAACACACCTTTTGGCGTTGACACCAAATTTCGCATGGAACCAAAATTTAGGATGCCTTCGATAGGATGATGCTGATCGGGTCGATAATGAACGTCTGCGACGCTCATGATATTTCGTGCGAGAGCGAGATCTTTGATGAAGGCTTGTGGTTAGGTTTTCCACTTGCTTTCTTAATTCTGTAATTTCTTTGGCCATTGAATCCATCGTGGACCCAGGAGTTGGAGGTGCACAGTAACTGGTGGTAGCTACTTGAGGCAACGATATAGCAATATCCTGGATTCTGTCCGCTAAATCTGCTAATATCTCGAGCGAGGCGGTCGGTTGTGCTGCCAGAACTGTCTGGATGTTTGGTGGCAGTCTACTCGTCCAAATTGTCCTCACGAACTCATCCGGAACGTTAGAACCCGCTAGACTTTGCAGGTGCCGGAGAAATTGTGACGGTTTTCTGTCACCGAGCTCTTCATGCATGAGCAATTGCTTAACCTTCCTCTCATGAGATGCACTTAGTCTTTTAATAAGCTCTGACTTAAGCTTTTCGTATTTATCACTACTAGCAGGAGGGTTTACTATAATGTCTTTTATTTCCTTAGATACCCGATGTTCTAATTGACCAATAACATAATTGAATTTAGTAGAATCATTAGTTATACCAGAAATTGCAAATTGTCTTTCTACCTGAGCAAACCAAATCTCCGGTTCTTCTGGCCAAAATGGCGGAACACGAACCCCAACTTTGCAAATGTCGGAAGGCCCAACAGACATGTGCTCACCGCTTCGCTCGCGTTGTTTAGCCATTACAGTATTAAATACGTATTCAGCTCGGGGTCACCAATTTAGCGAGATAGGTAGTCTATACAAATAAGTCCACTACACTGACAGTTAAAATGTTTAATTTAATACACAAGCAGGAGATATACAATTTAGCACAAACAAGCAGAAGATAAACAAGCCAAGATAAAGCGTTAATAATAAAACTATAGTCTAGAAAAAGCACAATCAATATTCACTGTAATATTTAAAAATCTATGGCGAGAACAAAGGATTTGCGCTAGCGAGCAACATGCGTTCCGCGTCGTATCGGCAGATCGACTGGTGAACGCGGTGCGCGGACGCAGGCGATTGTTTTTAAACAGCTGTGCTAACGGGATTCCAGGCGGCGCGTTCAACGCCCGGCTGTTGCTACGTGCATTTTTGTTGAGAGTATATAGTGGCGTGTAAAAGTATATATATTATGTTGAGTGTGAGAAATATGTGCGTATGTATCTATGTAGTTATATGCGTGTGTATATAATGTAGGAAAGTAGCCTACAAATCCATAGGCTCCCAAACTAGTGTAAAACTGTGTTTCAGGAGCCAGTGGCTTCTCCCATAACATTGCATTATTAATGTATGTCTTAATATAGCATTATAACCTATTTAAACAGAACGACTCAAAACATGAAAACAAAATTAAAAAAGAAAAGGATACTCACTAGTGCATATCTATGTATGTGTGCGTGCGTGTGTGTGTGTGTGTGTGTGTGTGTGTGTGATTGAGCGCGCGCGCGTGTGTGTGTGCGTGAGTGTGTGGGTATGTGTGCGTGTGTGTGTGTATGTGTGCGTGTGTGTATGTGTGTTTGCGTCAATAGTAAAAACCAGTTAACATTTTTTCTACACCTTCATAATCAAATTGTTTAAGCCATAACAATATATGCTTCTCAATAATGTTATTATTGCAGTTTTTTATGTTATATTTCTTATTAAGTCTGTTATATAGGTGCATATCATCTGCCTCAGTTTCCTTCTGTCGCTTTTTGCGATATCCACGGGAATATATAGGTTAGTGGGTATTCTTACCCGCCACTACACGGGATGAGTATGTTTGCTGCACTTTAAAGTACTACCAAAAACACTCACCCTAATCCGAAAAATAGCTGACGTATCAAAACCCTATGCGCTAAGACGCTGGCCACAAGCGGTGTGGGTGTACGATGTCCACGGGCAAGTCCTATTACTACAACAAACCGTTTTATCACGGGCAAAAAATGATAAATGGCTAGGATATATCGGTTAGCGAGTCCAAGTTTACCTCGGTCTTGGTAGATGTGAAACAGTGTACAAGCCATTATAATAATCCTTTTCAAGCCCCAATTCTATCAATATAATGCTTTTACATATTTGTGGTCTTCCAAATATTTGCTTTATTTCATAGACTTATTATGTGTTTTATATATGGGACTTCGACTCATAAATCTGCTATCATAATGATTATGCACCTAAGAGACCTATATTAATGATTTTGTATCATAGACCTTACTAACATAATTTCGTAATATAAGACTACCTTATGCAATAGTACTATAGTAGCCAGGCACTCGACCATGGCATACAGGGCACAGAGTAAAGAGTAAGGACCAGAGGGAAGCGTCGAAAATGTATACCTATTTTAATAGGGTAGTCACATGACGCATGTGAAAAATTTAAGGAAAAAATAATAATATTGTATAGCATAATACAACATGTGCATTAATTATAACTTAATAGTTAATAGAATCAGGCGTTATTTTGCGGAAGTCCATGATATTAAATTTGACAAAAAATTACATTGCGTACATCCGCTAGATAAAATAAAATGATGTGCCTTACCTAGTTTGAAGAGCACCTCCCGCCCTCCCTCGATTGCGTGCACTATACCCGTCACCACTAATCCCAGCACCACTACTCCCAACACCACTAAACTAGGAAAGACACACCACTGACGACAATACGACACGTGTTTCGCCTCTACACGAGGCATCCTCAGGTGATATAGACTCTACGGTGGCTAACCGCTAATTATAACTTATATTAATGTAACAACACATCAATTTAACATTAATTGTTCTAAATCGATTAATTCGATAATAGTTCGATTAATTAAAACAATAAGGAAAATATTAAAATATTATATAGTGTATAAAACAACATGCGTATTAATTATAACTTATATTACATAATATCTATTAATTGCTCGAAATCAAGAGATGTTTCATATCGATTAATTTTAAACAATAAGGAACAAATTTAAATATTATATAGTGTATAAAATAACATGCGTATTAGTTATTACTTATGTTACAAATGTAACAACATAATATCTATTAATTGTTCGAAATCAAGAGCTGTTTCGTATCGATTAATTTTAAACAATATGTATTATTTACCTATATAAATTAATAATAACTTAATTCTTAATTATTATAATTAAAGTACTTAAATCTAATTATTTAATAATTGCAAAAAAACTTAATAAATTTATTGATGTATAAAATTTCGAAATATTGTTGGTCTATTTATTTTAATGCGCACGCAACAGCCCTTTCATGGATACTCTGACTGAGCCGGCGCAAACTGGTTTGTACCCCGACGGAGCGTCGGTGAACCTGTCGGTGAGAGCTCACGCACACCTCGCTGCGCTATGGATGCGTGTATTCGCGACGAGCCGTTTGTATGTAGCTTCCCCTCTGGTCGGTTTCTTTATTCATGTGATACAGGGTATGCGTAGTTCGAAGTTCGAATCGTTATTAAGCTTTTTGACCCATTTTGCAATTATATTACAAATGTTATTTATCTTTATTATTGTAATATAATCGACATGTATTTCTATTTTTTTATACATTTTGAATATTTTAACCTAAATTTTAATACATTTAAAGGTTTTTAGATACAATAATAATTTTGCTTTTCTGATACTATAATACTTAATATTCGAAATGAATTTATTTTAATATTGTGCTTTTTAATGCATTTTAGTTCTTAAAAATATACCTTAGATATTTATAAATTACCTTGCATTGAATTAAATTATTATTTATTAATAATTAGCAGTGCCCGCGACGTAGCTCGCGTATATAGGTTTTACTTACAAAATTTGACGTTTAGGTAAGAGAATATTAAACGATTTATATCATTATTGTATCAATAAGTGATAACGTCAGTGTAACAGACGTCTCTGGTTTGTGCGTATATACACTAAGCGCTCCGTCTCTATTTTCGCATACATGTCCACAATAAATTGGTTAAACAACCCCCGAAATCTTTGTAGATAAGCAAAACGATTATGCCTTACCTGTAACAGGTGCGAATAAAATTGCAGAGCAGATATTGACGTGACAACGTCTTATAATTCGATAAAGCTGGCTGCACGCAAGAAAAAACATGACTCATGCGGCGTTACCTCGCTCTGAGGCGTTCCATTTTTAAGGCTTGAAGTGCAAGCGAGAGCGCGGAACGAGCGACAAAGAGGCACAATCGGCCTCCGCGTTCGGCAGCGTTCGACATCTGTCTCTCTCCTACTTGAGTGAGCGATGCGTCCGCATGGACAGCTGCTATACAATAATACATTTACATGTTTTTATCAAGTATGAAGTGCAGTGAAAAGTGAATGTGGTGTCAATTGTTTATAGCAACATTTTCTTATGACGTTGTCACGTTCAACAATAGTCAGTAAACCGACTTTACAGACAATCGATTTTTTTTTATTTATATTGGTCTCTGTGGTATAACTTGATAAATTCCGATATTGTACCCATTTTCACCGTGACAATATATTAATGGATATTGTAGAGCATCACAAGATCGATGCGTTTCATAAATGCGTGGCAGTCGATCGTCATGTGTGTGCAACATGATGTCACGTCTATCACACTCCTGGTCAACTAATACCACTGCCACTTCATCAGTGACAGGAACGTTGTGCCTAACGCGGTGTTCAGAAACAGAATGTCTGTCAGCGTTTATAACTATTTTATAATTTTTTATTAAATCTTGAGGGATCGAATGCAATGCAGCCTTAAAACTATGAACGTATGGATTTATTTCATGTAGCATCCTTTAAAGTTGTGATATGAGTTCGCCATTGAATTGTGAGAAGTTGTGATTTCGGATATTAGTCTGTTCTTTATAATCTGATACAAAATAAATTTGTACTTTTTTCGGTTCATATATAAATCATGACGAATTTTAAAATGTAAGCTACAGCAACTGTACTTTTTTTTATAGGATAGGAGTGACAAACGAGCACACAGTCCACCTGATGGTAAGTGGTTGCTGCGGCCCATAGACATCTACATCTATCCTCTGTTATAAATCAAAATGTAGATGCGTTGTCACCCGTGAGGACTAAGATGGAATGCCTCATTTCCAGTAAAAAAGGCCTCCGGCCACCTGCACTCACCAAGCGAAACGCAGAGGTAAACCTCTACTTCACGCTGGTTTTCTGTGAGGTCGTGGTACCACCCCGGTTCGAGCCGGCCCATCTGTGCGACAGCAAAAGCTGCCGCGTGGCTCTACCACTGTTAATTCTCTACCACTGTACTATTTTAAACTACGTAATACCAAAAACCCACGTAAGAAAAACTAAAGCTTAAGGTTAATAGTAATAATTTAAGAACAAAATGTGCTATATATAATGTAAACTTATTAATACTAAGACGCTTATACGTGAAAGAAACTAATCAGTAACTAACCCACCATATAACTACCTAATGCTAAATCCTGCATGAGAGAAACTCAAACTAAAGGCCAATCGATATTATTTTAAGAATATTACATTAAATATGCACTAAATCCATGTAACTGAATAGTTATTTCAACTAGTGGCTGATTACCACAAATTATTTAAGTTGGTAACGTATAATTTGTAATTGAAACTAATATTTTAATCCAAAACTACAATCAATCAAATCAAATTTAATAATCTATATCATACAATCTATTATAATCATATTTAATTTAATTTATTAAGTTGAAATTGAAATTGATAATGTATTGGTTCTGGGTAATGTATGGTTATTTGTGAGACTGTAACTGCACTTTAGTGAGTCTCAATACGATTCGGAATATCTTAACGCCGCAATTCAAAAAAGAATGTAATTTGTACAATGCCATCTATGACGTTCTTTGTGAGAAATCTTTTTAATTTAAGGAAAACATTTTTTTTATTGTTTACTGTGTTTTAAGTATGAATATATTATTATAAAACGTATTTTTACACTCAAATCTTTTTATTACGTTTTCTGAGATTTTATGGCGCCATTGAACAAATTTGAATCTACACTTCAAATTAATAATCATAACTTTCGATAGAATTAACCAAATTTAATAAAACAAAAATTATATTTAATTTGAAGATATGCTTTATGATTTTCTTAATGGTTTCTTTGAAAAAAAAAGATGTTTACTTTAAATATGATGCGTTCATAAACAAACAGACAGACAGAGAGACTATTATAAAAATTATAAAAATGTTCTTATTTAATTATTTTCATTTCCTCATAATGGTTTTAGTGATAAATATTCTATACAATGTACAAAAACAGTCATGTATATATTTAAAGAGAGATGGCGCTTCTAACATCAATCAATTCTAAGAATAAAAGAGATTAATTGACGCGATTGATACATTATAAATATTTAAAACATAAAAGAAATTAAACTTGAACTTAAACTAGTGTCTGCATAGTAAGCAAAAATGAAAGTTTGATTCTCGCCGAAACCAACGCAATTGTTAATAGCTCTTTTAAAGTTTGATTTACGACATAGAGTACTCGGCGGCAAAGAATAGTTTGTCAACACGCAGTAGGGCAGCGGGTAATACGAGTATAAAGATTAGCAGTAAATATGAAAACTCATCTACAGGAAAAACAACAACCTGTCTTTTTGAATTACATTTGCACCATACTGCCATCTATCGATGAAATTAGTTAACTATTTTACTTTAGATTTAGTTAATAAGGTAATAATATATTTTTGTATGATTTATTTAATACGTTCGTCAATACTTTTGTTTACTGCGTTTTAGATATAATTATGTCATTATAGAACATTATTTTACATCATTTAATTATGATTTATGATATGATATTAGTTTAAAATTCACATGAAGACTCAACCATCGCCACCGTTGATCAAATTTGTACCTATACTTCGTACTCATACTTTAGAATATTTATCATAACTTTTGATTGAATGAAGTGATTTTAATAAAATAAAGAATAAATGTAACACGAAGATACGCTTTATATTTTCCTTAACGATTCTTATGATATAAATTAGTACTTTATACGTGATACGTTTACAATCAAACAGACAGACAGACAGATAATTCTAAAAATGGTAGAAATGTATTTAGTTACTTATTTTTAGTACCTCTCAATCACTTTTATTACAAAAACATAAAATGTACAGACGTCTGCTTTTTACATTTTTATTATGTGTATAAATGATAATGCGCCCCCATAAACTACAGACCAATTTGTCTTTTGAGCCTTGTCTACATGCTTTATTCGAGTTATTACGAATCGTGTTGCACGCAGACTCCACGACTTCCAGCCTCCCGAATATACAGATTCTAAAAAAGTTTAGTACCATAGACCACATACATACATATCGGTAAATTGTACAAAAGACAAAAGAGTACAATCTGCCACTTTCCCTTGCGTATGTGGACTATGAGAAAGCCTTCGATTCTGTCGAAATTTGGGCGGTGCTCCAGTCCTTTCGGTGGGGCCAAATTGAGTCCCGGTCTGTGCGCGTCCAGCGCAATTTGTCTATCTCTTCTTCTGTTACCAAGATCCTCAAGGTACGTGCGTCATATGCCAGGTTCAGTCGTGTTAGGTGTAACCAAACCTCCACGAAAGATTTTTATTCTTCGTTACCAGAGATTTTTTTTTGTTCAGTTTATACTAATTGTTAAAAGTTGAGTACGTACAAAATAAAAAATAATGCGCTGATTATTTTGGATCAAATTTATTAAAACAATATTGAGCACTATAAACAATATTTAAGCCATACATTATTTAAAGTATTTTGAGCTGTGCAAAAATTATTAAAAATTGATTTCTAGGTCTAACTTATAGCATGCCTTAAGCGCAAAGCACGTAAGTAAAAATAATAATCTTTATTTACATAAAACATGGTAAATATATAGATGTTTTAGTTGTATTGTGCTCTCAATCATGTTTTGCTATTTTAATATAACATAGCATGCGAATTATATTTAAATTATGAGTACCTACATTAAACAATATGACACTTTAAACAATAAAATTACCTATGAGATATTAAAAATAAACAAATTAAACATTATTTCAAATGATATTTTACAATGTCAGAATCACAACACACTAATGGCCAGAATAGAATGTCCGAATGTAGTTTACAATGTCAGAAATTCGTTAATATCATAAAAATTCTTGTCAATTAACCAAAGGTAAAGTCTATTTTTAAATAAATTCATATTATTTAGTGTTTTAATTTCGTCAGATATTTTGTTGTATATACGTAATATAAACAGCTTTTACTACATTTAGTTGATTTCGGAACTTCGCTTAGAACTAACCTATTTGGATTTCTTTTATCAACATCAGAGGACTTTCTAAATAAAACTGTATGCTGTTTTACAAATTTACCTATGTATGTTCTACTAGCGCCTAAAAATCAAGTTTCCAACGTTTTGTTGCATAAAATCGTTTATCTAACAATGATATTGAAAGTAGAAATTATATAATAGGCACGTCATCAGAAAGATTAATGATTGTTAAAGTTATAATTTTTTTTTAAATCGATTAATTGCTATTTTAACATATAAAAGTGATTTTAGAGGCTTATGGTGTAGATTCATAAAGTCCCCATGGAGTGGTAAACACAATAACTTTTGAAAAAATCAATTGTTAAACACAATATAATTTTTAATCTCTTGTAAACATATAATAAAAGTAAATGGCAGTTTAATTTTATTTTGCTTAGTTATAATTAATTTTTTTAGCTAGTTCTATCCCTGTCGGGCCATAATATAGCTGCAGCGTAACTTTACCAAAAAAATATACTTATAAAGCATTAGTAACCTAAAGGTTAATTACCATACACCACAATTTTAGTGGGCCTTATTCCCATATAAAAACAAATTGTCTTCTTTAACTGTAAATCTTGAAATTATTTACATTCCACTATGATCCGATACTGTTTTATGTAGACGATAAATGCAGCTAAGGCACCAATAACCTAAAAAGTGAAAATGTTGTTCTAAATAGGTATCAAACTACTCGCAATTGTTTTTAATTAACATTCATTATCTTTATCCACCGCTGGATATGAGTCTTTTCAAGGACATATTTAGGGGGTGGCATTTTGAGTATGAGGTCAGTCTTAACTTTAAAAATGAAGGCAGTAAAAATTAAAAAAGAAATATACAAATATGTGATCATTGAATTTAAAATCTCTTAATCTTTCTTTATACTAATATTATACTATGAAAGTTTGTGAGTATGTATGAATGTATGGATGATTGTTAGTCTTCCACGCAAAAACTACTAAATGAATTTTTATGAAACTTTAAATAATATAGCCCATACATTACAGCAACACGTTAGGTATAATTAATAAAGATATTTCGTAATTTGTTCAAAATATAACGATAAGTGTTAATACGATAAGTCGGAAAAAAATTGTCATCTCCGAGCTATTTTGGTGTGCGGTCCAAAAACAGTAAGAGTTACGCAAATATAATGTGTGGTGGAATTGATTCTCCTTAATAGTTCTACAAAAAAGTTTCAAGTTTCAAAATATTTTATGTTTAAGCCATTATTAGTAAAATAGTGAACCATAAATACAGTAAAATTTTATACTTGATTTCCTATGCACATATTGTAGTAACAAATGTATTTTATCAAAATAAACACTTTAATCGCTCCTGATGTTCAAATTAAATCAATTTGTAATTCGGTGAAATATTTTTGAAGTAACGACGATATAAAATAGTGCTGTCCGGCGCGCGCAGGGCGGTCGGGCGTACTGCGGGCGAGGTGGGGGATAACATCGCTCATCGCCGCGTAAGTAAATGTGTCTCTTCACGCTTAAGCCGCTGAACCAATAAAAAAAGTAATTTAGTATCGAGATATTTCAGGTGCCGGGGAAGGAAATATGATAGCTTTCATCACGGAAATCATCCCTAAAGAGGGTGATGCAATTTACTATAAAAGTGCGATTATTGATGGATCACCTATGGTTAAAGTATAATATCTACGCGTACGAAGTCGCGGGCAAAAGCTGGTTAAAATACCACTTTAAAAGTTTATAAAATAGAGATGATCTTCACACACAAAATAATAAATTAAAAATCCTTTTATTTCTTGCATAAAATAACAAAGTGAGTAAACTAAACTTAATCCTATTATAAAAATTAACTAGCTGTTCCCTGCAATTTCGCCCGCGTGGAGTTATTTTTCACAGAACCCTAAAATAGAAGCAGTCCAAGTTACTCCTTATAATATCAGCTATCTGCCAGTGTGTAATATTGACAAATATTGACATTAATATTTATACGATACTAACGTCGCTTAATTGTTTTGCCTTCCCGTAACCCCTCCCATAAAACTCAAACTTAATAGTATGGTATTAAGGTTCAAATAGATTTTTAAGTATTATTACGAATCTTTTGTATGGAAATAAAAAAAAGTGTTGTTTTTAGAATTTTTCAGGCAATTATTTAAATTTTTCTCTCCGTAAAAACCATCTTCATACTTCAAGGAATATTATAAAAAATTAGCGAAATGGGTTCAGCTGCTATCGAGATTTATGCTTAGTAACACATTCAGCGATTTATTTTTATATTATAGATTGATCTGAAAGAACCCTTCTACAGGTGTAGGCCTCCTCCAAAGAGTACCTGTTTTATCTATCTTGGGCCATTTCTATCCACATAGGTCTTGCCGTAATGCAAATATCATTCACCCATCTTGTAAGCGGCCTTATTCTGTAGCATTTCCCACTTAGGCCTCTCCACCGTGTCACCCTTATGGGCCACCGTTCATCTGACAGTCTTGCCACATGCCCTGTCTGCGTCCATTTCAGTTTTGAGCATAGCTTAGACTCTAAAATTTAGAAGAAAATTTAGAGCGTCAGTAGCTTTAGTTATGCTTCTTAATTTTGTGTCTAATTTTTTGAATTTTCTTCATTTTTAGCACGCTTTAGTCTAGACCTCGTTGACACGAGGTAGTTTTTCTGTTCATTTTGTCTGTGTATTTTCAATTCTGACAAGCATAAGTTAGGCACGATAAAAGGCAGTTCAACACGACTTTAGTTTTACTGCCATTACTTTTAAAATTTTTCTCCAGGCTTCGGTACTTGTTTCAAGTAAATTGAATACGTCTCTCGATATCTGAATAGCTGTTTTCCTTATTGAAACTAGTTTGTTTACTTAAGTATATATAGTTGTTCGTAAAGAAACATGCCCGTTTTTTACCTGACTATGTATTGAAATGAAATAAATCTTAAAATTCAAATAATCTCAGAGGAAGTGGTGATAGAATATTGATAGGAAATAGAAAAGTTAAGTTCATGCACATTTCAAAAAATCAATATTATGTATACATTTTAATAGAAAATAATGTGTCTGGCAGAGCGTGTATAATCGAATATTGTTGTAATTTTTTGGTCGATCGACAAGCCATTGGAAGTTGCACTTACGTTATGACGTTAGTGTGGTATGCTCCAGCAGAATTTCTGGATGACGTAGTTGTAAGAGATTTAGATGAAAATGATGTTAATTAATAAAAAGTTCCACCTTAACATAGTTTATTATTTGTTTTCCCATTTTGTTCTACAGGTATGTATGTAAGTATGTACCGTAGGCCAATGAAATGTGTTAGGTAGATAAGTAATCACTTTTGACAATACATAAACTAAGTTAGACTTTTTAGAGATAATGAAACTATCTATCGTTTTTTTACTAAAAATGTGGTTAGTAGGTACTTCTGTTTGCTGGAAAAGCAGCAGATAGTGCTCGACACTCAATTTATAGTGACAATCATCGAGAGTAAGCAGTGACTTAGGGGCAGTTGGTTTCAAGGAATTCACAAAGTTAAAAAGACGTTTTTGTTTATAGCTAGATATTTCTATCTAAACTTTGAACGTTAATAATAAGTTCTAGCACATTTATTTCTTTATAACCTATTTGGTAACGACAAATCCTAACCTCAAAAGAAACATTCATATTTTTTTGTCTTCGTAGCGTTTAAATCGTAAAAATGACTATATGATATTATTTTGTAAACTTACAGGAAGTTTTTCTACTATACCCTATAACTATACATAAACTTTTACTATCAGGTTTTTAAATGTACTCGTATGAAAAGTGGGCATGGTTCTTTCAGTTTAATATCATTGGGCAAGGAGTTCTAAGAACGTGAAACCTGAACTGTAAAGGAGTTACCATAGAACTCGTTGAAGTGAACAGGAACACAGATTTTATTGTTAGAAGAATAACGTAGAACCCCTATCGTGAGATGAGAAGAGATAGTGAAATTTACTCTCAAGATAAGAAGGGGTAGATGGATCATATAATAGGGAAAAAAAAACAAGTAATATTCTGGAATTGATCCTCTGCAAATATGAAGTTATTAAAGAGTTGTATACAAAATTTAATAGCTGGAGTTTTATATTTACGGATGGGTCGAAGAGTTTAGAAAAACATGGATCTGCGTTTTGTGTGCCTAAAATGGATATAATAATAAATCAAAATCATCATTGTTTTAAAATAAGTACTCATAGTACTATTATGACTTTGGAACGTATTGCAATCTCGGAAGCTTTGACATATGTTATCAGTAGTAGCCAATATAAAAATGCCATTATAAGCACAGACAGCAAGAGTCCGTTGCAACATATAGCTCGATGTGCATCTGGTTACAGAGGTGCATCACCTGCTTGGGATCCTGTAATTAAAAAAATTAAATTTAAGCCCAAGCATACCGCTGCAAGACTTCAAGACACAGTAAGTTCATTTTGGGTAGACCGGACCAAAACTAATAATTGAAAAAGCTGAAGGTATCCGTAAAAGTAGTTTTATTTAATGTGTAGTATTCGCGTAAATATAGGAAATTATTATGGAGCTGAGAAAGTTTATAAAACATGAAAAAATAACATTTGTAGAGCTAAGCGACTTAGTATAAGGCATAATTCATAGACTAAGTTATAAACTAACACTTACTAAACATAAACATCACCATCCAATCAGTCAATTGTTTACATACTTTGTATCTTAATATATATTTTTATGTTAAAGTTACAGCCTATTTACACTTCCCACTGCTGGGCACAGGCCTCCTCTCATTTCTGAGATAGTTTTAGGGCAAGGAAAGGTCCACCGCGCTTTTATTTTTATGTAAACTTAAGTAAAAATAATATATAATCTAAAGTGTATTGTTCCGCTTCCAATGTGGTACTTTGGTTTGTGAGAGAGGAGAATAATTTATATTAAACATGGCAATAATCTTATTGGCATATAATTTGCAACATCGCATGGGCCACCCATTTTATAAATTAGTGTTATATCTGACTTTGACCAATACGTCAGTGTTTAGAAACTTTCCAAAATACGAGTGATGAAATAGTGGGTTAATGGTAGAGCCAGTAATGATTGGACCGATTTTATAGCTTCGTTAGTGATATTGCAAGCTTTTACCTATACAAATAAATAAAATTGAAGTGTCTGTTTGTAATGTCAAAATAACAGCTTTTTACTAAATGTATATGAAAGTATATACGGTACTTATAACAAAAACACAATTTATAAAAATTTTATCTGCCTGTCTGTTCCGGATAATCTCCGAAACGGCTGGATCGATTTCGACAGGACTTTCACTGGCAGATAGCTGATGTTATAGAGAGTCACTTAGGATACTTATATTTTATAAAAAGGATTAGGGTTCCGCGCAACATAATAAAAACCCTAAATTACACGCGGGCAAAGTCGCGGGGAACAGCTAGTTTTTTTTTTTTTTTTTTATAGGATAAGGGTGACAAACGAGCACACAGTCCACCTGATGGTAAGTGGCTGCTGCGGCCCATAGACATCTACATCTATCCTCTGTTACAAATCAAAATGTAGATGCGTTGTCACCCGTGAGGACTAAGATGGAATGCCTCATTTCCAGTAAAAAGGGCCTCCGGCCACCTGCACTCACCAAGCGAAACGCAGAGGTAAACCTCTACTTCACGCTGGTTTTCTGTGAGGTCGTGGTACTACCCCGGTTCGAGCCGGCCCATCCGTGCGACAGCAAAAGCTGCCGCGTGGCTCTACCACGTAAGATTATAATTTATTTATTGTTTGGATAACTTCTGTTTCGACAAATGGTGTATATCTCGTAGAGTTTACGTCTTTCTGATACGTGTTATAATGTTCGATATTTTCATAGTCTAGAGCGCTATAAAGTTTTTTGCAGAATTCTGTTGCAATGCCTACAACATCATTACGACTATTCAGGGTTTTCCTTCGCTATTTAATCCGTCTATCCATATCTTGTTTATTCTTAACTTCTTGAAAGCTTTTTTTAAACAGCCTGACTGTACTAGATATTTCTCGACAGTGTCCAATCCGTACCTTGTATAGTTGCAATTTATACGCTTGCTTATTAGTTTCTATAACGCTGAGACTTCATTTTTCATTAACCTAGTTTTGTTCTTGATATTTTGCAATACCTGTCTCCTCTTCATAAGCCTTATAGAGTTCGCTGATAAAATGTCATATTGTTTTTATTTTTATTTTATCAGGTATTTGAGCGACTTTGAGGCTTTGGGTTATAGCTCTTAGTACTTTATCGGTAATAAGTTTGGACTGAAATATCTTTTTAGGGCTATAGTAGCTTTGGTAGGTGGGCTGTGATGCAGTCTTTCTGTGTTTGCACACACGCGAGACAGTATTTTGTTTGAAAATGAGTGAGACAGGGTATCGCATTACCCACAAATACCCAGTATTTAAATTTGGTATAAATATGAGATGATTCAAACGTCATCGTCGGCCACGGGATCATTTTGGTCTCCGACATCGATGACTCTCACAATGACATTCAGAGAAAGAGAAGAAGTGTTTGCCTCTATTAAGCCATCACAACATGGCGAACATTATATTGTGTAAAATTATAACGTTGGGCCGGTTTACATAGCACATTATTACATACATTCAGAACTGGAAATTTATTTGCTCCTCATTAGGTCTTTTCGCTTTGTCCGTTTTGTAGAAAACGCTAGTCCCCCGCGCTACAGAAAATCAATTGATATATCAATAAATTTCAAATAAATTATATCATATTCTAATAATTACAATTAAATTAGAATTACCTTTGTAACGAAGTCATTTTAGTTGCAGCAGAAATAGGTTGGCTGACGGGGGGAGGACCACGCTTTTATATAATATAGCTTAAAATAGAAGCATAGTGCTTTATTACATACTAGCTGTGCCCGCGGCGTAGCTCGCGTATATAGATTTTACATAAAGAATTTGTCGTTTAGGTAAGAGAATATTAAACGATTTATATCATTACTGTATCAATAAGTGGTAACAAATAAATCATTATCAAAATCATTATCATCAAAGTTCTAAGTAGTTTATGATAGAGCTTCGGTGTAAACGACGTTAGAAGTAGACTTAGACGGGGTGTACACAAAAAGGTTACGGGGGCTACTAACGCGGAAAAAAGCAACATAGAGTTCTTACAACGCGTAAATTTTGACCTTGCGCTTTATTTACGGTCATCGCATAACACACGCTGACTGTAACTGGGAACTGAACGCGCTTAAAACTGAAAGGAAAGTTACTTCTTAATAGAGGGTTTTTTGGCAGTGCTGCCAAATCAAAAAAACTCATTCAGCGCTAGGACAACACAAAAAGCGCTAGATTTCATGAAAACAGCGCTTTAAAAAAGCCCTAGATTTCGCGCTAAATTAACTACAAACAAAGTTTGTGTTTTTTATTATAATTTATAATTCAAGAAAATATAATCATAATAAAGAAAACAACATTAAGTTTTTTTCTGGCAATATTTTTTGATGTATCAATACTTCGCAGGACATCGACTTATAATTATGGAAATTGCTGTCAACAGTAGTTAGTACTACTCTAAGTAACTTTTAACTTAGCTGAGCTCTAAACAACTGACTAAAACTGAATAAAGCAAAATAAATGCGTTGCCAAAACCATGAACGAAAACTTTTATGAAGGGGATTTCCCCGCTTATAGTCGTCGATAAAAAAAATCAAGTTGATCATCCTAAAGGGGAAGCCGGGAGATCCATAGCACAGGGTATCCTAGTTTGGACTCGTCTCCCATGCTCTTTGTTTTGTGGAAAAAATATGTTTGAAAAAGATAAACTGCAATGTACTATTTGTGGAAAAAAATAACAAAGGTCATTATTATTGTTATCGGTAATGTGGTCTAACAGTGCTGCTATAAAAGAGTTAATAACCAGCTAGTCGCTACAATTTTGAAATGTGTGCTAAATACACCAAAAAGCGCTGGATTAAGTGCTAGGTGCTAAAATTTCGAAATGCGCGCTATACATTCCAAAAAAGCGCTAAATCTAGTTCCCAAAGCGCTAAAATGGCAGTACTGATTTTGCGTGTATTATAAATACAATATCACGACATTTCGTTGCAATGTTGTTATTTTTGTTCGGGTTCCGTTGTATGGCTTCGATAGATACAAATTTCTTCAGTAAGTCTCAATACAATTCATCGGCGAAAAATCTCAACACAGCAAATCAGAAAATTTGTAATTTGTACAACTCCACCTATTACGTCCTTTGTGTGAGAAAACATCCTTTTTTAAATCTCTTTTTATGTTTTAAGTATAAATATATTAATTATTATGGAACGTTTTTTTTACACACAAATCTTTTTATTACTATTTCTGAGATTTTTATGGCGCCATTGAACAAATTCGAACCTACATTTTAAAATAATAATCATTACTTTCGATAGAGTTAACCAATTTTAATAAAACAAAGATTAAATGTAACTTGAAGATACGCTTTATGATTTTCTTAACGATTTCTTTGAAAAAAAAAGATGTTTACTTTAGACGTGATGCATTCATATAAAAACAGACAAACAGACAGACAGACAATTAAAAAATTATAAAAATGTACTTATTTAATTATTTTTAGTTCCCCATAATGATTTTAGTCACCAAAATATATATACAATGTACAGAAAGAGACACAACATGTTATCATCATTTTTATTATATGTATATATTTAATTAAAGAGAGATGGCGCTGCTAACATCAACTTGATGACTCAAACATAACCACCGTTGAGCAAATTCCCTACCCATACTTCAGAATATTTATCATAACTTTTGATGGAATGAACCGATTTTAATGAAATAAAGACTAAATGTAACCCGAAGGTACACTTTAGAATTTCCTTAACAATTCTTATGATATAAATTAGTACTTTAAACATGATACGTTAACAAACAAACAGACAGACAGACAGAAAATTCTAAAAATGGTAGAAATGTATTTAATTACTTATTTTTAGAACCCCTCAATCACTTTTATTACAAAAATATAAAATGTACAGACATCTGCTATTTACAGTTTTATTATATGTATAGATAGTGAGTGTGGATATCCTTTTTAATGGCAGCCCTCAGTAGTGCCAAAGGACCTTAATTTTAATTCTTAAAAGAAGGTCTATTTATGTTTTCTATGGGCCACAACATTTACTTAGCAACAGTTGGACTGTGCGCTCGTTTGTCAGCCTTATTCTATTAAATAAATAAAAACATAACTAAATATGCAAAAGACCTCTAAAGCTTAGCCGTGGGAAGTTTAGAGGCTCGAGATGGCCGCACCTTTATTGCTGATCCCGTTGTAGGTCTGTGTGTTTCATATTCGATGTGAACGAGATGGATATATTGCCATCTATCATAAATAATGAGACCTTTCTGGGATTTCCCTTGGTCACCTTTTACGATACCCACAAGATGAAATCTGCTTATTTAATAAAATTATACATCTCTCTGATGGACACAGACCTTCTCTCATTTTTTAATGGAACACAATGCAAATATTTCGCCGCACTGCTCCGATGTGTGTTGTTGGAGTTCACAAGACCCCAAAATATTTCGAAGACATGCTTACAGGTTTCCTTACGGTTCTTTTTCCTTCATCGCTAGGCACGTGGTAGACCTGCACTAACACTTGCAGTTAACAATTAAATTGATGCGGTGGGCCCTCAGCCTCTGAATTGCCTTGGATCTATAATGTCCTCCAGACCAAAATTCGGTCACGGCGGTCAGTTGATTGGAGGCTAGCTATCCTTGCGTGACAAGATTATAGTGCACGAGTGAGTGTCTAAATGCAATTAGGTGGATTGTGTTTGTTTGTCACTCACATTCTATTAAAAAAATATAAGAAATTTACCTTAGCGATCTGAGATCTGTGAAATGTAAATACACCTAGCGGTGAAAAGGTGGTCTTGCAGAGGATGATTTGCTTATGGAATATATCCAGCTCGTCAGAGCGTCGAGCGTCGTCAGATACGTCACTTTATTCAAAATAACGTGCGTTTTTTCCATCTGTATTAAATATTGCAAAATACATTAGAACTTGCAACAACAATATTTCTTTGGTAAGAGATAAGAAGAAGTGTGGAAGTAATTGCATTGCCTGCCCTCAGGGTGTTGCGTGAACGAACGCAGTGGTGACGTTTCACATTTGATTTAATTTAATACAAATGGTGCCACAACACATTCGTGCTGTACCCAGTCAGTGCGCAGAGAGTATTGTGGTCTGTGCATCAATGTCAGCACGTATATAGTGCTGGTGTGCACCGTATTTTATTGTTTTAAATCCAAAATACGTCTACACGGGTGTAATACCTTTACATGTATATAAATGAAATTAAAGAATATGTCAGTAAAAACAAAATAACTGCCATTTTGTTTTTACGTGGTAGAGCCATGCTGCAGCTATATTAGTAGTATAGTTGTAGCACGAATGGGTCGGCTCGACCGGGGAAGGACCACGCTCTCACAGAAAACCAGCATAAAATAGCAGCTTAACGCTGCTGTGTTTCGTATGGTGAGTGTAGAGAACCGCAGACCCTTTTTACTGGCAAACAAGCATTCCATCTTAGTCCTCACGGGTGACAACGCATCTGCATCTTGAGTCTTTGTTGAGGATAGATGAAGATGTCTATGGGTCACAGTAACCACTTACCATCAGGTGTACTGTGTTCTCGTTTGTCACGCTATCCTATAAAAAAAAAATATCGAGCTCATTTTAACAACTTTTGACTGTCTGTCTGTCCAGGCTAATCTTCTAAATTGTCGAACCGATGAAGACAAAACTTCACGAACAGATAGAGAGCAGTATCAGGAATAATCAAATCTATATTTTATTGGATAAAAACCTTATGTTATATTTTTGAGAAATTGTAATTAGATGAAATAAATAGTCATTGATGATTATTTTAAAAATCTAAATGACGTCACTTTAATAGACCCCGCTCACGCAATGTGGGGGTGCATTGTTAGTAAGAAATAAATACAGAACATAAAGACAAGAAACATTGCCAAGAAGAAACGCTTGGTAATGCTGAGTCAATCTATGAGGGAAACCAATATATTAAGCGATTGAATTATAAGTAGGAATAAACAGAAAAAAAAACTAAATACGCACCTCTTCATGTGTTTGATGGCAGGGTTCGACCAAAACTAAAATTTTGGTAAAGTAACTCAAAAACCAGATAACTATCAAAATTATTGAGAATAATCGATTTACTGCGCCCTGGAAATCTGTAGAGAACAAGCTTTATTAAAAACTAATATTAAAAAAATATATAAATGGTGAGGCGGAGAGAGGGTAAAGAAACAGTGTTGCAACGGTAGTACAGACCATGTAATTTTAAAACAGGAAGGCTAAAAATCGGCTTTAGATATATCTACGAAACTTTAATTTTGAATGCGACTTCATTTGAATTTTGTTCTAATCTTCTGTGTGCTGTAGGTTTCAACCATCCCAAGGAGAGGCAAATAAGAAGATCGTAGTGGATTTTTTTTTGTTTGCAACATAATGCATACAAGGCACTTTTTCAGGTACAAAACAAAAAAAGGATTTTTATCTAAATAAGCACAAGTTAGTTATACCAGATACTCGGCTCCAAAGAGTCAGTAATTCCTTCATGGGGTAATGTATACGATTTACATCAAAGTCCCAGAAAATATGCAGGCCCAATCTATCAAAAGGCTTAAAATATTTACTAAGCAAAAATTACTTTATTATACTTAATAACCCTTACTAAGAAATTAACTATATATAAATTATTTCAGTAACTAAAGAGTACATGATTGATAACAACTCCTGGGAATGAGGTGATCGCTACCATACTGATTTCTCATATTGACGCGAACACTACACATTTAAATAAAACTAATATTTACGGATTTTATCGAGTATATTAACTTATTATATATTCCCTACGTTTTACGGGTGGTCACGGGGGACTGAGGTGTTTTAGGTCCTGATGTCATAGTTAGCCCGGCTACCTTCAGTTTTTTAATATTAACTTTTGGTTCGATTTACGCAGAATGAGCTTACAGTATCTTGAAGTCTAGCAGTGGTATACTTGGGATTGGATTTGATTTTATTAATTATGGGATCCCAAGCAGATGGCAGCACCCATCCATCTTCTCTATTGAAATTAGGATGTTTTTTTTAATTTCAATAGCCTTGCGAATCATCCTTGGGAGGAATCGGTGTTCTTTTGCGAGGATTTGTGGTCTATCAAATCTAATGTAATGGCGGGGACGATCTTGAACATGTTCACAAACTGCAGACATCCCGATAGGTCGGTGCTTCACGTCAGCTATATGTTCTTTAACGCGGGTTTTTATAGATCTTTTTGTTTGTCCTATGTACGAGAGACCACATTCACAATCCAGTTTGTACACGCCTACATCTTGTAGAGGGATATGACACTTGACGGATGGTAAAAATTGACCAATCTTCTTCAGCGGCTTGAAGTATGTTTTAATGGAAGCTCGCTTCAAGATGTAGCCAACCTTTTTTTTTATAGGAGAGGGGGGCAAACGAGCATGCGGCTCACCTGATGGTAAGTGACTACCTTCGCCCATGAACAACCGCAACACCAGGGGAACCAGGGGAATTGCAGATGCGTTGCCGGCCTTTTAAAAAGGAGTAGGCTCTTTTCTTGAAGGTCCCTAAGTCGTATCGGTCCGGAAAAATCGCTGGTGGTAAACTATTCCACAAGAAAGTCATGCGAGGAAGAAAACATCTTCTAAATCGCACAGTGGTGGACCGCCAATCATCCAGATGGTGTGGATGGTATCGGAAGTTCTGCCGCGATGTGCGTTCGTGAAATATGGCGGGTGGGATTAATCCGAACAATTCCTTAGAGCACTCCCCATGGTAAATGCGAAAGAAAATGCAAAGAGATGCAACATCTCTTCGCAGTGCAAATGAGTCGAGCCGATCGGAAAGGACTCGGTCGTCGACGATTTGAGCCGCTATGCGCTGGATGCGTTCAAGTGGAAGGAGCTGGCACTGGGGAGCCCCAGCCCAGAGATGGGAACAGTATTCCATGTGAGGCCGAACCTGCGCCTTGTAAAGTTGCAGGCGTTGAGCTGGCATGAAATACTGTCCCGCTCTGATGAGCACGCCAAGCTTTTTAGAGGCCAATTTGGCCTTCTCTTCCAAGTGACCACGAAACTGCACGTCACTCGATATGTCGACGCCGAGGATTCCGATACTGGCTGAAGCAACAAGGGGAGTACCTTGAAACTGAGGAGATACGACAAAGGGGTTCTTTTTAGCGGTAAACGCGCAAACTTGTGTCTTCTGAGGATTAAACTGGACTAGATTTAGTCGCCCCCAATCCCAAACTTTGTCCAGCAAAGACTCGACTTCAGACATAAGTTTGTTCCGGTACTCGGTGAAGTTTTCCCGAGAAATATTGGCACGGCCGGTGTATAGAGCATCGCCAGTGCTGTCATCCGCATATCAATGAATGCTACCAGCTTGCAACATATCATTGATATGCAGAAGAAACAGCGTTGGTGAGAGCACGCAGCCTTGTGGAACATCAGCGTTAATAGGCTTGTAGTCGGAGCATGCACCGTCTATAACGACCTTGATGCTCCGATCTGCAAGAAAACTGGTGATGCAATTGCATAATTTCTTGGGAAGCCCATAGGAAGGGAGCTTCGAAAGAAGCGCTTTGTGCCAAACCCGATCGAAGGCCTGCGCAATGTCCAAACTAACGGCCAAAGCCTCCCCCTTGGACTCTACTGCCTCCGCCCATCTATGGGTCAGGTAGACCATAAGATCACCAGCTGATCGACCCCGACGAAAACCGTATTGGCGGTCACTAATCAGCTGGTGATCCTCAAGGTACCGGATGAACTGGCAGTTAATAATGGATTCCATTATTTTGGAGAACAAGGAGGTGATCGCGATAGGCCTATAGTTGGATGGGTCTGAGCGGTCGCCTTTTTTAGGGATCGGGTGGACAAAAGCTGTCTTCCATGATTTCGGGACTACGCCTAGGGAGTAGGAGTACCGGAAAAGAGGCGTTAGAACCGGTGCCAACTCCGGAGCACACGTCCTCAGCACAATTGGGGGGATTCCGTCAGGCCCACTCGACTTGTGGATGTCAAGGAAGAGGAGTGCTCTGCGAACCGAGCGCTGTGAGAACCGCACATCCGGCATGGAGCACTCACACCGCGGGATGGTCGGCGGTGTGTTCCCCCGTCATAAACAGTCGATTTGGATGCAAAAAGGGAGCCTAAAAGGTCGGCTTTTTCTTTTGCGTCGTGGGCCAGTGAGTCGTCCTCCCTGTGTAGAGATGGTAGTGATGGCTTACAGAAATTCCCTTGGACAGCCTTGGCGAGAGACCAGAATGCACGGGTTCCCGAAGGAAGGCGAGCTAGTTTCTCGCCAATTCTGCCTATGTGCTGCCTTCAATAGGTAGGCATGTGAATAGTGACTGAACATCAAAACTGACCATAGTTTCATTGTCAGCGAGATTTAGGTCTTTTAATTCATTAACAAAATGGTATGAATCCTTTGTGTTTGCTCTGGTATGTCCTCTTAGTGGTGACAGTGTTTTTGCCAAGTGTTGAGCCAACTTATAAGTTGGTGAATCGATCGGGCTTACTATAGGACGTAGTAGAGCGTTTGGTTTGTGTATTTTCGGTAAAGCTTACTTTAGCAAAACTTTAGCTTTCCTATATCTTTTAGTCATCCGAAATCCTTGGTCATATTGGTCATACTGTGTACAGAAAAAATACCCATACCAAGCGATATTTAAATAGTGAATCGCACCATCATCCTTCACAGTTAGCTACCGTGGGAAAATCTTTGTTTCAGAGAGCACGAGGGATCTGTGACAGAAACCATCTGGCCGCCGAGCTTCAGCACGTCAAGCAAGTACTGCAAGACAACAAGCTTCGGGTCCCGCGCCTACGTCACAATGACCGAGTGAAGCCAGCCACAGTCGAGCGTGTGCCTGCTGTAATACACTATGTCAGAGGAGTCACAGACAAGGTTGGCTACATCTTGAAGCGAGCTTCCAATAAAACATACTTCAAGCCGCTGAAGAAGATTGGTCAATTTTTACCATCCGTCAAGTGTCATATCCCTCTACAAGATGCAGGAGTGTACAAGCTGGATTGTGAATGTGTCTCTCATACATAGAACAAACCAAAAGATCTATAAAAACCCGCGTTAAGGAACATATAGCTGACTTGAAGCACCGACCTATCGGGAAGTCTGCAGTTTGTGAACATGTTCAAGATCCTCCCCGCCATTACATTAGATTTGATAGACCAAAAATCCTCGCAAAAGAACACCGATCGCTCCCAAGGATGATTCGCGAGGCTATTGAAATTAAAAAACATCCTAATTTCAATAGAGAAGATGGATGGGTGCTGCCATTTGCTTGGGATCCCATAATTAATAAAATCAAATCGAAACCCAAGTATACCACTGCTAGACTTCAAGATACTGTAAGCTCATTCTGCGTAAATCGAACCAAAAGATAATATTAAAAAACTGAAGGTAGCTGGGTAAACTATGACAACAGGACTTCAAACACCTCAGTCCCCCGTGACCAAGGGTGCTGAAAAGCACCCGAAACAATGGGAATATATAATAAGTTAATATACGCGATAAAATCCGTAAAAAAATTAGTTTTATTTGAACGCTACCATACTGTTTCTAAATGTTTTCATAACAATCGTATAAATTATCATATTGCAAATTGTGCTTTAAAAAGGCCCGTGGGTTTCTTGCTGATTCTTCTCAGGTCAGAGGTTTCTTTTTCCGAACCAGTAATAAAAGTAAAAATGACTTTCAATAAGTATTTCATGTACTTAATATTGAATAAAAATTATTCTATTCTATTCTATTACAACCCACCTGCCAACCGTGGCAACTATGACAAAACAAAACAAAAAATGTCAACCTTAGGTTGCCTCATAGAGAGTGCGAAGGATGTTCAGTGGACTTTTGATAGGCTTTGATATTACGGTATTGTATTTTGGGTGCTACACCCAAAAAAATTTTCATAATTTCATAGTTTCATTATCAGTTCAATATTATTTCCTTTCAAATCTTCGTATATACAGGGTTATTTTTAAATAGTAGCCCAGTTTTAAACTTAAGTTCAAATATATAAATAATCGTCATCATTTTATCATTACATCCCCCAAGGAATGCCACAAAGCAGGGTCCTGAGCCATCTGCATCCATCGACTTCCTGCATGTCTTACCAGGTCGTCTAGTGGGAGTCGCCCTACACTTCGACTACCGGCACGAGGCTGCCACTCGAGAACCTTTCTTCCCCATCGGTTGTCAGTTCTTCGAGCTATATGGCCGGCCCACTGCCAATTCAGCCTACTAATCTGTTGGGCTATGTCGGTTACTCTGGTTCTACTGCGGATATCCTCATTCCTAAGTTTATCACGCAGAGAAACCCCGAGCATAGTCCTCTCCATAGCTCGCTGTACGACCTTGAGCTTCTTCATACGGCCAGCAGTAAAGAACCACATCTCAGATCCGTAAGTCATCACTGGTTGTTCAATTTCGTTTTAAGGTTTTGAGGTATGTCTAACGAGAAGATGTGTCGTAGTTTCCCGAACGCTGCCCAGCCTAGTTGAATTCGTCGATTGACCTCTCGGTCGAAGTTGGACTTACCTAGTCGGACTATTTGTCCAAGGTAAACATACTCGTCAACAATTTCGAGCTTAGTGCTTCCAACAAGTACCGGCATAGGTGTGACATGGACGTTAAACATGATTTTTGTTTTGTCCATGTTCATCTTAAGACCTATTAGTTGAGAGACACTATTAAGGTCAATGAGCATAGTACTTATGTCCTCCAGCGGTTCTGCCATAAGGACTATATCGTCGACAAATTGAAGGTGAGTGATGTATTCGCCATTGATGGTAATACCGCGTCCTTTCCAGTCCAGTAGCTTGAAAACGTTATTTAATGCAGCGGTGAAGAGTTTTGGGGATATAACGTCACCCTGTCTTACACCTCCCTGCAGTTGGATAGGTTTCGTACTCTAATTCTGTACTCGGATAGCCATCGTAGCCATACTGTACAATCAGCACTTTGATATATAGTCAACTTGGCACCGCTGAAGAGACTGCAGCACCGCCCAAATTTCGACGAAATCAAAGGCTTTCTCATAGTCCACATTCGCAAGGCAAAGTGGCAGATTATACTCCTCCGTCTTCTGTACAATTTGTATGTGGTCTATAGTACTAAAGCCTTTTCGAAAACCTGTTTGTTCGGGAGGCTGGAAGTCGTCAAGTCTGCGTGCGAGACGATTCATAATGACTCTCGAAAACAGCATATAGACGCGGCTCAGAAGGGAAATCAGTCTGTAGTTCTTCAAGAGAGCGTTGTCACCTTTCTTGAAGAACAAGACCACCACACATCTCCTCCACGCCTCCGGAGTAGTGTCACCACGGAGGACAGAATTAAAGAGCTTCTGAAGGACTTCAAGTACCGGTTTTCCAACAGCTTTCAGAAGCTTCTCTGTAATTCTATCCAGACCTGAGGCCCTGCCGTTTTTAAGGTGCTGGAGAGCCATTCTAATCTCGCTCAGACTGACGTCCGGGATATCTTCGGAATAGTGTCGGATAAGACTCGCTCTTGGATAGTTACTAACATTTGCGTTTGGCTCCAACGATGACGTGTACAGCTGCCCATGGAACCTCTCGATCTCACTCAAAATCTCAGGTGTCCCGAAACGATGCTACGGCACTCGATCTTCAGTTTTGATAGTTGTTTCTTTATGGCAGACAGATCTCTGGCAAAGACTTTGGAGCCTTGGTTTCGCTTGATCGCTTCTTCAATACAAGCTGTATTCAATTTGCGTAAGTCCCGCCGCATGCATTTGGAGATCTGTCTGTTCATTTGCCTTTATGCTGTCAAATATGTTTAAGACCTCAGCTTCATCTCCCGTCGAACAGCCATGAGATTAAGAGTGTGATCGGAGAGTTTTTGTATTCTTCTGCGTCGGGTCTTGCAGAACTTAGCTCCGACCGCATGGACTGTTTCCGGGAGCTTGTCATTCATATCGTTCACTTCAGTTTAGTCTTCTTAGCACTGGAAACGGTTTTGTAACTCGAGCTGAAAGGTTTCGGGACTTTGGAATAGAGCACGAGGGGGACGGAGCGTTGACTTCATTAGACGAGACCTCTCCAATTTAACGTTTAGGTTTAGTGTGCCTCTAACCATTCGGTGATCGCTACCAGTGTTCACCCTCGCGATCACTGAGACATCACTGAACAGTTGTCGTCTGGTCGTCATAATGAAGTCAATCTCATTTTTTATCGAACTGTCAGGGCCCGACCAGGTCCACTTCCTGTGGGGCCGCTTCCGGAGAAAAGAGTTCATCATTAAGAGTCCTTTTTTCTACATGAAGTCGGCAACCTGCTGGCCCCATGGGTTTCGTTGCCCTATTCCAAATTTCCCTACTTTCAGCTCACCGTTCTCTCTTGTGCCTAACGAGAAATTATTGGTATGGTATTTATGGTTTATAAATTTAGTTAAATATGGTATTTGGTGCGTATTTAGTTAACGAGAGACTTTTGGACGATAAATCCGACTTGGGACAGGTGGACGCCCTACCAGTGATAAAGCAAGTTGACGGATTCGAGGATTACCGCGTCCTCCTCCTCTCTTCAGACCTCGGATAATCCTATAATATGCCAGCGTTACTTGTGTATCTCTTCTTCCAGCTCCACGATCTTATCGTCAGTCCTCAGGGTGCGTGCGTTGTATGTTGCCAGGTGAAGTCGTCTTAGGTGGCAACCGAACTTCCACCGGAGATTCTTAGCACCCCATGCCCCGCCGTTACCATAGTCGCCACCGTAGCCAGGAATAGCGGGGCCGCCGGGAACTGGGGGCCGTCTTTTTGTTACTCTCATCATGGGAGGGGGGCATTTGCCATAGTTGCCACGCTTGGCGAGCGGGTTGGCAACCGCATTTTTATTGTAATTTTGCTGTTATCAGCAAGATGCTGCGGCCCATCTCCTGCCTGTTTCGACACCCACGGGAAGATATGGCGTAGTGGATATTCTTAACCGCCACTACACGGCAACTAACGGTAAATAATAATATATAGTTAGTGCAGTTTTTGAAAATACGAGTAAATAAGGCTTCTACTTTTATTTGAAATTATACCAAATTGAATGTGATTTATGGGCAACAATGTTTTTTCATACCGATCGATCCTTAAAAATGTGAGGGTGCGCAGTAAAATCAGTTAAAATTGTCTAGTATCACGTATTTTGAATTTAAAAGTTAAAAAGGACAGAATTATTGAGACTTTTTTACTTATTCTGAAACTTCTCTGCAAATTTGGTCGGTTATTGCAAAATAACCCTTTATATTACTGCTATTTATATTTTGCATTTGTAATAACATATATTTACCTGGTATGCACATAGTTAATAGCAAGCGGTAACTAGTCATAAACAAGGACGCTAATGTAGCTGCAAACATGACAAAAATCATAAATCCGTTTTCTTCATTAAACTCTCTGGCAACGCAGCACATCTTGACGTAAGAATTAGAAATATCACGTAGAGACCTTCTGGCTGCAAAATGTTCAATTTAACGGAGCACAAAGAAAAATCACGTAAAATTGAATTTTATTTTATAAACATTATAAAAATAATAAAATTATTTCATTTTCTGAAGTCGGTGCTAAGACATAGTGTATAGGAGAATAAAGCTCCAACTTAATAACGTGTCAATATTGTATTCTTTATAGTTTTATGAAGTCGGCATTTACTTTTTATTGTAAATTTTTTTACCCTTTGAATTGGACTAATAAATATCACAATCTAAATGTTGTTTAAAAAGTTTCTATCAAAAAATTCAACCGATTATGCATGCATGTATAATTGTCTAGAGCCTTTTGCAAGCGCCGGCCTTTTTGTGTTGATGGCTATCAACACATATGGACTAATACTTTATAATTTATTAAAACACGTTTCATGGTATTATTTAAACCTAAAGTTACAGGACAAAAATAAACGGAAATTACCATACAAACTGTTTAGCTTCTGGATGTCAAGGAGCTCTCCAAGACGTTTGTTTATTTGTTTAAACGCAGATTGTAGTTGAATAACAAAACAAGCAACCTGCATAAGAAGAAGCAGAGCCATGTTGTCCTCGACAACATGAAATCCAAACAGTAATGGTGTTATGACTGTAACAAATTAACTTTATTAGTATTCATAAATTAAGTATTAAATTTTTTTATTTGTAAGCAACGTACTTTCTTTTTTATTTGTATAAGCATGAAATATTTGTAATCCAAAACTCGCAATGTGATATATATATGAAGTAACTAAAAGACCAATCACTTCAGCGTTTAAGATTTTGTTATTAATCGGTTGATGTGTAATATCACACCACATGCCTTTGTTCACCTGAAATAGTTAACGCTTATTTAAAAAAATGTTTTTCCTAAAATTTGAGTGACATACGACCTTAGAATAGACATGATAGTAAGTAGCTACTGCGGCCCATGCACACTTGCATCCAACATTATGACTTCTAGGCAAATAGGAGTCCTCCCAAGCAACATGCAAGTTATATACGAGCTGTATTAAAGGTCCTTTTTATACAAGATGCGGTATTTTTGGCTGTATAAAAGCTGTATAAGCGCTTATACAGTTCTTATAAGTAAAAATTGGCACAAATTTTGCAGCTTCATACGTTAGTGGCGCTGTAATACAAGCATAAAATAGGCTGTATAACTGCTGTATTACAGCTGTTATTTGGTGTGCAAGGGAACTATTACACTAGATATATTGTGAAAGCATATTGGGGCACAGTGATCATTAGTCAAAGTGAAATTAACAGTATAGGCTTAATGTCTAATATTCCCAAAGTTATATTATAAATTTTGTTTTTATGGGTCTTAAAATAGCGACAGTTTGCTAAACGCTATTTCGAGGATCTTATTGTCTTAGTAGCTGTACTATGTATGTTATGGATTATATCATACAGCCATTGGTTTTTAATCAGTTCTAGGATAGAATAATTTTACTACTTACGCTATATAGCAGTTTTTTTCAACATAACATATAATCATCTTTAGAAATACGAATAAAAGATGAAAAAGCTTGTCTTGGGAACAGTGTTGGATAAATTTAATTTAGATTTAACATAATATTTGAACTGCACCTAATCTTAATAATTTCTTATATTTACGCGAACACTACACATTTAAATAAAACTAATTTTACGGATTTTATCGCGTATATTCACTTATTTTATATTCCCGACGTTTGAGCACTTTACAGCATCCATAGTTACGAGGGGGGGGGGGACTGATGTGCATGACATCCCATTGTCATAGTTAACCACGGCTACATCCAGATTAAAAATTATTATTTTTTGTTCCGATCAACGCAGTATGAACTTACAGTATCTTGAAGTCTTGAAGTTGTATACTTGGGTTGATATTTAATTTTATTAACTATGGGATCCCAAGCAAATGGTAGCACCCAGCCATCTTTCTATTGAAATTAGGATGTTTTTTGATTTCAATAGCCTCGCGAATCATCCTTGGAAGGAATCGGTGTTCTTTAGCGAGGTTTTGTGGTCTATCAAAGCTAATGTAGTGACGGGGGCGATCCTGTACGTGTTCACGGACTGCAGACTTCCCGGAGCGTCGATTCTTCACATCAGCTATGTGTACCTTAACGCCTGTTTTTTTTACCGTACGAAGAAATTATCTGTAGTGTCGGGGACTGTTTATTTAAAAACAATATGCGAAAGGAAGATTTGGAAGCGATACGTCAAGACATTTCGTCTATGTTACGTCGAAGTTCAGCGCCTAAACCGAATCTACCTAAAGACGAATTTAAAGCGTTGAATACCATACGCTATAAACTAGAACTCACGATTCTCCGCGCAGATAAGAGAAATACCACGATAGTCATGGATACGTCGGATCATAATTCTAAAATACAAGAACTTTTGTCGGATGCAAGTACTTATATTAAGGTTAAAAATGACCCAACAAATAACACACTCAAAACATTTAGTGATCTCATAAAGAAACACTCCGAAAAATTAAATCTAGACGTAAAATCGATAATAATTACGTGTGCTAAACCACAGAAGTTGTATGGGTCACCAAAAATACACAAGCCCCATGCTCCACTACGTCCCATAGTGAGCGAAATTGATTCACCAACTTATAGATTGGCTCAACACTTAGCGAATATACTCTCACCGCTCAAGGGACATACAAGACCGCTCAAGGGACAAGACAGAGACAAGAGTATACAAGAGCACACACAAAAGATTCCTACCATTTTGTCAGTGAGATTGAAGACCTACATCTGGCAGACAAAGAAACTATGGTCAGTTTTGATGTGCATTCTCTGTTCATATGCTTACCTGTTGAAGACTGCATCTCGATTGTTACTATAACGCTAGAGGAAAACAACATGACCGTAGAATATGCAGTATTACTCCGACACTGCCTTACATCTGGCTACCTATTGTGGAAGGAAGAGTTCTACAAGAAAGTAGATGGAGTGGCGATGAGCTCACCTGTATCTCCCATTGTCGCCGATATATTCATGGAGGACGTTGAGGAGAAAGCCCTGCTTACTTCTCCCGTAAAACCAAGATTCTACAAGCGGTATGTAGACGACACTTTCACAATTCTACCTTAAGATAAAGTAACTGCATTTTTAGACCACCTTAACTCCTTAAATTCTAAAATTTTGTTCATAATGTAGTTAGAGGCAAAAAATTCTTAAGCTTTTCTAGATGTGTTAGTAATTCGGAATCCTGATAACACTTGAGCCATACTGTGTATAGAAAAAAGGCCCATACAGATAGATATTTAAACGGTGATGCTCACCACCATCCTTCACAGTTAGCTACCGTGGGTAAATCTTTGTTTCAGAGATCACGAGGGATCTGTGACAGTAAACACCTGGCCGCCGAGCTCCAGCAAGTCAAGCAAGTTTTGCACAACAATAAGCTTCGGGTCCCGCGCCTACGTCAAAGTAAAGAGTGAAGCCAGCCATAGTCGAGCGAGTGCCTGCTGTACTGCCATATGTCAGAGGTGTCACTGACAAGATTGGCTACATCTTGAAGCGTGCTTCCATTAAAACTTACTTTAAGCCGCCGAAGAAGTTTAGTCAGTTTTTACCATCAGTCAAGTGTAATATTACTCTGTAAGTTGCAGGAGTGTACAATCTTGATTGTGAATGTGGTCTCTCTTATATAGGACAAACTAAACGTTACGTTACGGGAAGTCTGCAGTCTGTGAACACGTACAGGATCGCCCCGTCACTACATTAGATTTGATAGACCACAAATCCTCGCTAAAGAACACCGATTCCTTCCAAGGATGATTCGCTATGCTATTGAAATCAAAAAACATCCTAATTTCAATATAGAAGATGGTTGGGTGCTACCATTTGCTTGGGATCCCATAATTAATAAAATTAAATCCCAACCCTAGCATACAACTGCAAGACTTCATGATACTGTAAGTTCATACTGCGTAGATCGGAACAAAAAATAATAATTTTTAATCTGGAGGTAGCCGTGGTTAACTATGACATCGGGACGTCATACACCTCAATCCCCCCCGTGACCATGGGTGCTGCAAAGTGCTCGGAAATATAAAATAAGTTTATATACGCGATAAAATCCGTAAAATTAGTTTTATTTAAATGCACCTAATCTTTTTCTTTTTTTCCACATATTGATGACAAAATTATGAATGTATATATAAAATATATATATATCTATAAAAAAACAGTTTTTTTGTGTTATTTTTTTTGTTTTTTATTTTTTTTTTTATTATCATAGTTTTTAATATTGTAGATAAAATTAAGTATTATGTAAAATTGTAAATAACAAAATAATTTTTTTCACTATTAAAACACGCAACTCATGCAGAATGGCGATATTCGCTCACATATATAGATATATTTAAGTTGTACTTTGTGGCATTCTTTGGGGGAGGCCTATGTTCAGCAGTGGACTTGTGAAGGGCTGTAATGATGATGATGTACTATGGGTGTTATTTTTTTTTTTAGTTTTATATCACTCTCATAGACAAAAGTGATAAAATCACTGTATTTACAAAAGCGTACAATAATTCCATAAGAATGAGTATTAGATGAGAGTTTGCAGACAACATTTTTCAGAAATAAGAATTTAGTGATACTATAATAATACATAGAGTTGTATAAAAAAACAGCTTCTATTTTTTTGGAATTGTTTTTGTGAGAAAAAAATTGAAGTGTTACAAAATACTTAACGTTGTGCACTAGAGTTTTCATATTCTGATTTAGAACCCTAAGTTTACTTAAATCTCATAATACAGACTTTATATAGCTTGAGCTGTATAATAAGTCATAAACCACTCTTATAATGATGCAACATATTTTCAACACTCTTACACGCTTTTAAAAGAACTCTAAGTTCTATATGGGCTGGTATATTGATGTTCATAACGCTTGTGTGCAGCTTGGGCTACACCTGTACTCTCGGTAGTTATACAGAGTACTTTGTATCAATTCCATAATCAGAAGATTTATGCTTAAATAAAACAAACTAGCTGTGTCTGCGATATTATAGGCGTCAATATTTATCATTTGAGCATCCTACTAAGACGTTTTATGTACATATATATATATATATATATATATATATATATATATATATATATATATATATGTGTTTCTTACAATAGCATATAATCCATAACCTTATTTATATTTATATAGAGATAAAGAACAATGGCAGACTTTCATACATTAAATTAGTTGAGAAGAAATGGTTGCGTCTATATATCAAAAATATCTAAAAATGTTAAGCGTCAGACCCATAATAACTCTGTCAAAGAATTTTGTCCTGAGAAGGCGTCAAAAAAAGATTTGAACATCTATAGGTTATGTCCTATATTATTCGGAAAAAGTCATGCTTCCTGTGGTTGTTTGATGTTAGCTGAATACATAATACATAATTGAGAGTTTTGAGATTATTATATCTCTATTATATATTTGCATACTAATATTTCTGGCTCCAGGGCCTTTGTATTATAGTGACATTCTCAGAAGGGCTTGAACCCAGAGCCGTAAAGCCAGTAAAAAAAAACAGTGATATTTTGTTTTAGCTAGTGTTGGCATAACATTAAATGGAATTGTTACATAGTACTATGATTGAGATTATGTATTATTGTTGGAAATTCTTTGTAAGAGCCTTATTCTCAGCCATATCACTTTTATTTTAATTATTACTGATAGTACAGTTATTACTAATAATAACTTAATATAAAAATATTTTGTGTGTTGTGTTGGTAGTCTTACAAAAATAGTATGAATATACTAAATGGCAACACTTGAATAGATTAAAATGATTTAAGTCATTTGATATTCCCGAAAATGTTTGTTTTTTTTCGGTGGCTTTAATTAAAATACATTTTTATTTGAAAAATCAAAGAAAAATAATAAATCTCATTTTATATATAATTAATTTCTAGACGCGATAATTTTTGTCAACTATTTTTCTGCCATTGCTCTTTATATTTTAATCTAAAGATACGTTTAACCAATACAGATGCAATAAATGAGTTACTACTACAAAAATCTGAATAATATTATTTATATATACAGTAATCTCTTCCTTCATATAAAATTGGACATACACCCATCTGATTTAACGTTGGTGTTAGCAACACGTGATAGAGCCACATAGAACTTGCCTTGTGAAAATCAGATAATATTAAAATCTACACCCATTACAATAAGCATCTGGCTCAGCGCCTTTTTTTATAGGATAAGGGTGAAAAACAAGCACACAGTCCATCTGATTGTAAGTAGTTGCTGTGTTCCATAGACATCTACCCTCGATGACGAATCGAAATTCAGATGCGTTGTCACCCGTGAGGACTAAGATGGAATGCCTCATTTTCAGTAAAACGGGGCTTCGGTTCTCTACAGTCACCATACGAAACACAGCAGCGCTAAGCTGCTATTTTACGCAGGTATTTGTTATAAGTTATAAGAGCGTGGTCCTTCCCCACTCGAATCGACCCTTTCGTGCTACAACTATAACATTAATATAGCTGCAGCATGGCTCTACCACGTAAAACATTAGCGTTACACTTTTAGCGCCATTATACCCAACTTTCTACTATATTACACTATTTTCACATATATCCAATCGTTTGATAAGATTTCGCTGGCACGGTGAAAAAATCAGCCTAGCAGCGCTTTTCTCCCAACTTATGCACACATCACATCGACCACGTACGAGACGCATTTCCTTTATTTATTTCCTTTTTTATTTTTTCAATTGATTTCAAAGAAACAAACACTAAATGTTAGCCAGCGCTCATCTCAATACGTACATCACTGGAAACAAAAATTAGTTTAGTTACAGTGGAGGTTGGTGTGCAACGTTGACAGACAAAATATCTGTTAACGGTTTAAGTTTGAATCTGATACAGTTAAGTTATAGCCTAGATAAGTCCCACTGCTGGCCTCCTCTCATTTCTGAGAGTTTTAGGGCAAGAAAGTGTCCGCCGCGCAGCCCCAATGCGTGGTGGCGAACTTCACATACCTTCGAAATATTTTTTTTATGTCTCAAACATGCAGGTTTTCGTCACGATGTTTTACTTCACCGCCAAGCACGTGGTAAATCAGTACTTAAAATGCTATTAACAATGTAATTGGTGCCGGCGGAAATCGGATCCGAGTTGCTCGCGTACTGTGAAATTTACAGCGAGCGCTAACTATCTGAGCTACCACGGCTCTTGGATCTGATGTCAGAAGTAAATTACGTGATTTAGAGAATTAATTACGAAAATAAGTGGTAGAAAAAAAATTAATTAAAGAGCCAGGAAATATTACTGAGTAAAGTGAAACCTTTTCTATTTGCTTCAAATGTCGTAACAAGTTTTTCGTACGTGTTCGCCCGTCGTATAACGCAAAAACAATTATGGCCTTTATCATCGTAATTTGACTAAACCATACGATTGCAGATGACAAATTAGGAAATTTTATAGCCTTGCTTGTACCATAAAATTGCAAGTCCATGATAACTCCAACAAAACTTGTAACACCTACAAAAATAATTAAATTAGTTAATATCTTGTTCTCAATTCGTGTTTAACGATATTTTGTAGTAGCGATGTAACAATATGAACTACCCTATAGCATTCCGTCGGTATCAACGATAGAGGGAATTGAAAGAGAAAATGGTAAGCAGCATCTTCCTAATAATTATTACTCAAAATAATAAAAAAAACTATAGTTGCCAATCCACCTGCCAAACATGGCAACAATAGCAAATTTTCCCCTACGAGGCAATCTATAAAAGAGGTCTTTGTTCAGCAGTGAACTATTGATAGACTGTGATGATAATGATGATAAATCAAGGTTACTGACATAGCCTTACATATTAACAAGCTGAAGTACCTAGAGGTACAATAAGCTTAGATGTGTTATTATTATGAGACACATTAAACCTGTCTGTCCAGCAGTGGACTGCAGGTTAAAGATAAATATGAATATTTCAACGATAAATCTTATGCATGTAAATTAATGAAACCACCGTTATCATCATTTAATCAGGTGGTAGAAGTGTGTCTGGGTACAAACCCTTTTACTCTGTACTTGCACTGCTGTGTTCTGATGTGGAGCGTATACAGAGCCAGTGTTATTGCAGGCTGTGAGGTATTCCAACTTAGTCTCTAGAATTGTCAAAGTATCTGTAGCCCTTTTTGTTTGAAGTTCACGGACTGCAGTAGCCACTTACTACCAGGTGGTCTGT